>RJWH01001039.1:462635-482808 GCA_004363575.1 Solenodon paradoxus
TTTTTTTTTTTTTTTTTTTTTTTTTTTTTTTTTTTTTTTTTTTTTTTTTTTTTTTTTTTTTTTTTTTTTTTTTTTTTTTTTTTTTTTTTTTTTTTTTTTTTTTTTTTTTTTTTTTTTTTTTTTTTTTTTTTTTTTTTTTTTTTTTTTTTTTTTTTTTTTTTTTTTTTTTTATTTTTGGAGACTGTCATTTGCCTTATATTATCCATGGTACTGGTTCTATCCTCATGTTTTTAATTCTTTTTTTATCCTTAATGATCTTAAGCACATTTTATCACCTTATATTTTCAGATATTTTATTACTCAAAGAGGGTTTATTCTCTTCCACTAGGCACCCCAGGGTATCACTGGCTGGGCATACTTTTTATGTTAACTAATCAATTTGTAAGACCTCAGACAGCATATAGTATAAAATCCAAACTACAAACCCAATTTAAGATAGATCTATGGTTTTTCATTTTCAGAGTCTTTTTTTTTTCTATTCAGAGAATAGACTGATATAGACTACTTTCTTGTGTCCATGTACTTTTAATAAGAATATTCTTTTTCTATTCACCCTTTTATTAAAGTCCCCGTTCTCACTTGTGCATCTCAGCTTTAATCCCTGTCTTGTGAAGACTCAAGTCTTCTCTTCCTGTTTTTGTGTGTATATAAACATCCAGGTTCCAAGGTTAACAAGAGAGATTTTTTATTCAGAGCTGTAGAAGATTAGTGGTGGAGGATTTTCAGGTTGTTAAGTTTAGTTCTAGAAACAGGTAAAGGACTGTTCTCTTTTTATATGCTTTAGATAAGCTCAAAGCATACTGTTGAAGCATACTTCAATAAACATTTATTGGTTATGTTCTGTGACAATTAAGTGTTATGTGTCACCTAGGTTAGGCTACGGTACCCTGCTATTTGGTCAAACACTAGATCTTGCTGTGAAGGCATTTTGTAGATGTGATTAATATCTATAATAATTTAACTTTAAGGAAAGGAGATCACTCTTGATAAGGTATACAGGCTTCATCCAATACATTGAAGCCTTTATCAGAAAAAAACAGAGGTATCCCAGAGAAGAAATTCTGCCTTAAAATAGAAATCTTGCTTGTTTCAAGCCTGCAAGGCCTAGCCTACAGTTATCAGTCTCAAGTTTGCAAACTGATTCTTGCTCTGAGTTCCTAGTCTGTGGATGGCCTTACAGATTCTGGACTTGCCAGCACCCACAATCATGTGAGTCAATTCCTTAAAATAAATGTATATATCTCCTATCAGTTCTACTTCTCTGGTGAAACCTAACTGATATGCTTCCTATGATTAAGGTTTTTATAAGGGACAAAGATGAGCAAGATTAAATCCCTTTCCCTGCCCTGTAGAATCTGCAGTCTGGCGGTAGATAAATAGCTACGGCAAAATGTAGACAATGACTCAAACTGTTTTAATGGTATAAAAAGTTATTTATTCATATACCCCACAAATGTTTATTAAGCATCTACTATTAGTGAGATAATGCTAGGTGCTATATTTGGAAATATAAGGCATAGACACTTGTCTAGTGTCTATAAATAGAAAAAACACTTCTCTAGTGTGTAAGTACAGACAGGTAGGTCCATCCTATTATGGGAGCAGCCTAGCCTATCTTGGAGAGCGTAACATCCTGAAAGAAGAGATACCTAAACTCATCCTAAATTTAAATAGCAGTCTGCCAGGCAAAAGTGAAGTAAAAATTAGAGCAGGAATTTCTGAGTAAATAGTAAAAGCAGAGATACAGAAGTGAGAAACAGCATGCTGTGTGTAAAGTTACTATGCAAAAAATACAGGACAGCAGGGTAGGGAATGATGAGAGATGAGGCTAAAAACGTACAATACTACAACAGAGGGAGATTGTGAAAGGTGAAAACTGAGAAAGGTTTCTCAAATAAGGTGGCATTTAAGCTTGATGGGGAAAGAATAATATTTTAATAGTAACAATGAAGAGGAAGGAGAGAAAACAAGTACTATGGGAGAAGACACAGAATGCATGAAGGGAACACTGGGACATAAGAATACACAGGTAGGTGGTGGCCGGACCAGAGAGTTTTGAATGACTGGGGACTCCCAGGGTAGAAGCTTACATGTATTTCCTTGGGTAGTGGCTAGAATCTGTGAAAAACAGAAGCTAATGAGGAAATTGCGGTTATAAACACCTACCACCTCCAAGGGCTTGGAAAGCCCTGAAAGACACACCTGGCCAAGGCATTCGGCTGCCTTGGAAAGACACAGCCAGACTAGCCAAGAGACAGGAAACATCTGTGCCACCATGGCCTACCTGAATCCACTCTCTCCCTCTCCTTCTTGGCACCTCAAAGACTGGGAACAGAACAAAGGCTAGGGCAAGCCCCAGCCTGAGTTCTAAAGAAAAACAATAACAAGAGGGGGGCCAACATGATTTACTAGTGGGGGAAGGAGAGGTGGACCCTGTTAGATCTCATCAAGGGGAATGAATAAAAGACCCATTGTTACTGCTATCTCCCCTTGGGAAAGGAGGCTATGAACAGTAAATTGTGGTTAAAAGAGCACTGACCTGGAACAGAAACCAGAGTTCTAGCCCAGATCCTATCACTCATTTGCTGTGTGGATTAGGCAAGTTGTTTCATTCTCTAGGTCTCTGTTTCCCCGTCTGTACTGTGAGAAAGCTGAACAAGACCAGTGGTTCTCAAACCAAGTTGTGTGGAGACACCTGGAGTCTGTTTGGGAACTGACTCTATTGCAACCATAGTAGCTCCATTTTCACCCATTTTATACATAGGATTCTGCCTAAGGCTTTGAAAAAAAAATTTTCAGCTACTTAAAAAAAAATATGAAGACCCTAGACTGGAATCGCTAGGATTCTTTCTAACTTCATTGGTCTATGGATTGTGATTTCACAGTAAGTTATTATTAGAGAACCCCCACCTTGAGGTCAATGATGCTGAGATTGCATAACAAAGTCAAGATGAAGGTAGATCCAGGCAGAGAGCAAAGGTAGGCAGGAAGGCATTGAGGACAGGAAATGAATCTAGAAGCATAAGAAATCTAGAAGTAGGCAGTTAAAGAACCAAGCTTAATAGACTCTGAAGGCTCTCCTGACATAAAGTCAGACAAAATGAAAAGTAACAGAATAAAAGGTTTCTGGAATATGTCTAAAATTTTGGCTGTGTTTTCATACAAATAACTAAAAACACAAATAATAAGGGTTAACTATGTGTACTACAGCAAAGCTCTGTAACAAAAACTATCATTGGAGAGAAAAGTCTGTTGAGGGGGAAAAAGAACTGGCAAGGTACATAGGATAAGCTTATTATTTGTTCAACACCAGAAAACATATCAAAATTCTGCTAGGAGCCAGAAACTATGCTAGGTTGTTGAGATTGAAGAAACAAATAAAACACCATCTTAGTCCTCAAGGAATACAAAATTTAGCAGAAGAAACAGACACATAAGTGAATGAGAGGAAATTTCAACTCAAAAGAGCTGAATGAAGCATAGAAGGAAAGGCACAATTTAGGGAACACTACCCATTGTCAAACAGTAGCTGGAAGAGAAATTTTGTGTTTTTTAAACTGACCAAAGAACGATACCTGGCACTTAGAAAAGGAGCCTGCTTTTCTAGGGACAAAAGAAGGGGAAAGTAAACAGAAAGTAGTGAGACTCGAAACATAAATTAGAAAGTCAGAACTAAACATGGGGAAACAGAGACCAGGGAAGGCTTCATTGTCCAATAGAGTGGCCACTCACTGGCTGGCCACATGTGGTGACTGAGCACCTGAGATGTGACTAGCACAAACTAAGATGTGCTGGGAAGAGACATACACATCCAACTTTGAAGATCTGGTATTAAAAAAATGCAAATATCTCTTTAATAATTTGTTTTATATGGACTACATGTTGAAATAAGAATATTTTGGACATATCATGTTAAATAAAATATACTATGAATTTCACCTATTTTTTAACTGTAGCTACTAGAAATATTTTAATTTCATAGAGGGCAATTTGCATTATATTTCTATTAGAGAGTGCTGTGTTAAATCTTTGAATAAGGTAAAAGTATATCCCTATAGTCAATATTCTTTGGATAAAATTTAGACCCTTAAACTTCCTCAGACTCTACACCAAGACATACTTTAAATGAGAGCAGCAGCATACATGTAGCAGACAAGTCTGTGAAGGAGGGAGAAAACAGAAAAAGTCACTCTGCTTTGAATCTAAACTACAGGAGGATGTTTCATCGCAAGAACACGGGACTTGCATCTCTAATTGCTATTTCCTTCTCTATAAAATGGAATAAGGTCATTTTCCATCTGTGTTTGTATTTTAATTTGTATCTTCCAAATTTTCTCATATAAACTTGGCCCTCACTACAACCAACTTGAGAGTTAGGTAGGGTGAATATCATTCTCCCCATACTATAGACTAATAACCTTGGGCAAAAAAATTCATTTAAAACTGAGATTAATATAAAACTGACCCTTGAACTAGCTGCCTTCACTACAAGATCACTGCTTGTGCTGTCTCTCTGCCACCTCTCATTGCACAAACACTTGTCTGAGACTTTCTGCTCTTGCTTTTCACATAGTTTTTCCTTTTTACAGCATCCTTCTAACCAGCCTCTGTGTTTTGAATGAAATATCCAATTTCACCTCAGTAATCACACCATCATTCAATACTCCATGCACTCAGAGTTCAGAATTAAGACTAAGTAGATGTGGCACAGGGAGTCAATGACAGGGACATCTGGGAATCCCCACTTTCCAGTGCTCTCCTGGATGGCTGACTACTGCCTCTGACCTCAGGGCAGAAAGTTCTATCCTTTCCCAGAAGGACAAAAGGCAGAAAACATAGACACAAGGGAAAAGATTTAAAACCTGACAACTCTAACTGTAACCTCAAGGCAGAATTTTGCACAGGTTACAAAACAGATTCTGGCACTATCCACTCAACGTTATCCAGACGGTCCAGTTTCTGGTGGCGTCTGGAAGGTGGGGCTGGGTTACAGCTAGTTCCGTCTCCCAAGGCCTTTATAAACAACAAACAGTAAGATGGTACAGGAGTCAGCCCTGGATGCTACAAAATCCAGAGCTGTTTATCCAGAGTCATGTCTAACAGTTCTTTCTAGCTTTTTCACAGCAGATTTAAACGAAATAGGCTTTCCTTTTCCTAGAGATTATGTCTTGGTAACCAAGGTACAATTTAGGGACTAAATCTATCTCGACATTAAATCCAAAGCACCTAGCAAAGTTGTGACTATGCAGAATGACTCAGTAGTCATTAACTGTAAGAAACTGCTTTCTAGTTTTCTCTAGGAGTTAAAACTGGATTCAATGATCTTATTATTTGAAAGTTTTTATGAACAAGGAGAAATCACGATGATGGTACAGCTTCAGCGAGTTTTTGTAACATGTCCACGAAGGTGGGGAGAGGGGCATGTGGTTGTTAACTAATTGCACTTATTTTATGTAACTTCCATCTATATATTTACTCTATGGAAAATTCCTGGGTGACATTGAAACTTCAATAGCCTTTGCTTCCTCTGGAGGTTAATCACCAATCAAAAATATCTTAAACTAGAGTTTATAGCAACATTTGTAATCAACGAGAGAACCCTCTCAGAATTTTCAGGAACTCCTCTGAGACTCTTGGTTGTTGAAGATAGCTGTTACTTAATGCCTCCTATGCCTTTTATTCACAAAATTTGTAAGATTCATTCTGGATCCCAAATCCCAAAGACTAGAAAAGTATTGGGAGGATTGTAACTATCGAAGTCATATCTAAGGCAGAGGGTGTTCTGGTCACTGAGGAAACAGCTCTCCAGCAAGAATCCATTTCCCAGAACCATGCTAAACAATCAAGGGCCAGGGGACACAGTTGCTCTTTTTTCAAGTAATAACTTTCTCTCTGTATTTTTTTCCTAGCTTCCCTTTCCCTTTCTCTCTCTCTCACAACTGTATCCTCTTTTTCTTCCCCTCTTCTCCCAACCTTTCTTTGACCATGTTTTCCCTATCCATGCTAGCAATCAGAAGTACATCATCCTCATAAAATATTTTATTTCAAGCCCACAAACCTGATTAAAAATGAGTTATGGAATTTTATGCCACTGTTAAAAAAGATGCAATTGTGCCCTTTGCAACAATCCGAATGGAATTGGAGGGAATCATGTTAAGTGAAATAAATCAGAAAGGAAAAGAGAAATACAGATGGTTTCACTCATATGTAGAATATAATGAAATGAAACAAATGAACATACAAATCCCAACCAAAATAACAGGACATAGGACTGTGGTTGCGGGGGTGGGTAAGAGGGAGAAAGGTGATGGTAATGGAAATTAGAACTCTGGTGGTGGGTATGGTGAGAAATATACACTGAGATGTAATTCAATATTCTAAAATGAATATAACACTGTGAATTAAAGAAATAATAAATATTGCTATTTGTTTTTGAAAAAAGTAGCTTTTTATTCCCTTTTTCCAGGAGTTCAGGAAGATCCACACATTTTGCTCTCTGGGGCTATGGGTTCATTACTTCTATTTTTTGACTTATCTAGGTCACTTCTCCAAAGAGAGCTGACATGTAGCCCCATGAATCAGCTAATAAGCAAGTCTGTATTTTTTGTGGACTATCATTAACCCTGTGTTCTGAACTCAATGACTCATTCAGGGTCTTGATACTCTTGGCTGATAATGTGTACTTTAAAGGATGGGCACTCCCCTAAAAGTGAAAGAGCAATTTCAATTCGATTGATTCTTTAAAAATATATTGAATATTTTATACTAGGAGGTACTGGAATAGGAGATGGGCATATTAGGATAAGCAAGTCCAGACCCTATGTGAGAAAGCCAAGAGGTATCCAGTTCATCAAAAGTTCACAGAATGGCATGCCCTGGTGAAGCAGCCGTTAGGTCTGTCACCTCCGTCACCTCTGGTTGAAAGTAGCCCAGAGACAACCCAAGGACCTAGGTTGGCATCCAGGGTTGCATCCTGGGGTTGGGTCAAACAACCAAGATGAACAACTAAATACAGATAAATTAAAAACGATCCTTCCTCTGCTCTCTTTCTGCCTGCCTGCTCATCTTCATTCCTGCCTAAACCTCCACTTAGAAAAAAAAAAAAAAAATTTCACAGAATGCCTACTAGGTACCACTTACTGTATTAAGTGCTAATGGAGGGAGAGGTATTCCAGGAGAGCAAAATAATACTTTACAAACACAATCCGTGACTCTAATGCAAAACTAGGGGTATAAACATCAAAGATCTTCAGTGAGAAGCTATCAGCATTTAGTTTTTTATGTAAATTAGAATTCCAAGTCCCTTACACACCGTTTCCCAGGCACTGGTTGTTTAAGAATGACATTAGAACAGGCTATTAGAAATGCGGAATGAATAAAGAATTAAAGAAGTCTTTAACACCTGGGATTCCTGAACCCTGTCAGGTTTCACCTGATATATGGTACAAAAACTTACATTTTTTTATAGTTGATTTTCTTGGCATGCTTATAAGTAAAGCAGGAAAACAATCTGAAGATATGAATGTTGATATTTTTCTTAGGCAGCTATTGAGAACTGACTGTGGACCCTCTTTCCCTCAAAGTTGATTTTACTTTCAGGGCTATATTCTAAAGTAGGTAGTTGCCTATACAGGAGGATGCCAAAGATAAAATGTGTCTGTGCTTTCTGAAACTCCACCATATATTCCTTCAGGTCCTAAAGAGCAGCAGTATGACAGACTGAAATCAGGTAATCCTGGATCCAAATTCAGGCACTATAATTTTTCAGTTGTTTATACATGTCACTAAGTCTACCCTAGAAAACAAATCGTCTGCCTCCCAATCTGCCATTCTTTCTGCAAAACGCCTTTGTTTAGATTAAATTTCCTTTGAATGGTAAAAGTGAGATTTTTTTCAGGGTAATAAGACCTTTTGCCAATAGAAATAGTATCATAATTAGGACTACAACTGAGACCCAATAGGCAAGTTTCTTGAGGCGAATGTACAGAAGGAACTCTGGATAACTAACAAAGGATTTATGGTTAATACAAAGTTGTCCTGCTGGGCTTTGAGCCTGGTGAGTGAACTCCTATTACATTCATTTTGCCCAGTATTTGCCTTTATCTCACATGTTCATAAAGCTGAGGAGAAGCAGCTAGAGAGAGTGCTCAAAGGAACTAAAGATTTCCAAATTTGGTGTCTTTCTCTCCCTCAACATTTTATTATGGAGAAGTTCAGTTCAAACACACAGCAAAACTGAAAGAATTCTACAAAGAACCCACCACCTAGATTTTACCATTAACATTACACAGTACTTGCTTTATGATATATGTCTGTTCAACTATTTATCCCTCTAGCCATCCATTAATCCATCTTACTTTTTATCAGTGTCAAAGTAAATTACAAACATCAGTACATTTCCCCCTAAAGGCTTTAGTATATCATCAGGCAAGCTTAATATTAGATTATTTTATATAAAATTTACATACCATGAAATGGCCAAATATTAGAAGAGTATTTGCTGAGTTTTAAGAACTGAGCACTCAGTAAATGTCAGACACTTCATTGATTTCTTTTTTAAATTAAAGCAAAAATATTTTCAATGGTTTTCTGATACTTCAAAAACAAATGGAAAAAGTGAAAAAATATTCTCAATTTCACTTCCCAAATGCAAATTCTAAATGGTTTGTTGAGTATAACATAATAATGTAACAAATATTCATACTCTGATTTATGTAATTTTCATAATCCTGAGGATAGGTGGGATTATCTTCATTTTAGAAATAAAATAGCAAGTCCACAGAGATTAAATACCTTCTCCAAGATGTCATAACTCAAACCACTGAATTCTGGTGACATCAAAGTCCAGATATGTTCTACTACTGTACCTTTGGCAGCTGGTTCTCTTGTCTTTCTGTTTCTTGCCTGAAACTTTTCCATGTCCCTATGCACCCATTCCTGTCCTGAGGCTAACCTATTCCAATTTCCTATAAAATACTCCCCCTCAAAATGATTTCTAATAATTTCAAGAGAGAGCAAGGATAAAAAAACCTTCAATATATAAATGAAAAGGCAACTAGAACTGTAAACAGGGCAAACTGTAAATTTCATTGGGTCTTTAGGACACAATTTTTTTTAATTTGACATTTCAGTATTATGAATAGATATTTGAGGTTTCTCCATACATCATCCTTCCCCAACTTTCCATCTGTTCCCCCATCCGCCCACTCTAAAGTAGATGGTCAGGAAAACCTTTGGGAAAACTGACTCCCAAACTGATTATACCTAAAAACCAAAACCAAAATATAAAAGACAACCCCCAACCCCAAACCAGCCACTAAATAATTTATGAAGGATGTAGGTCTCCACTTGAAACAGAGTCCAATAGTATAGATGTTAGACAAAAGCTGAATTGGTGCCCACTAGAGCCTGATAACTTAGTAACAGCTTTTGTTCCTGAAGGGAGAAGGGGATGTAAAAAGCCTTTACTTAAAAGAGGGTACTCTGTATACAAAAAGAATGGAATTGACATTGGAAAAAGCTATTTGTGACATTCTTTAAACAAAAAACCAATATATGCTTAAAGCAAAGCCTTCCCATGTCTAACCCTAATCCAGAGTCCAGTCAACACTTAAAGGTATAGCTATTTTTAAAAACAAGGACTTACAGCACATAGAACCAATATGATTTTTATCAGTTTGTTAAGAACTGTAAGGTAATGAGAAAAAAACAGATGTGACAGACAAGGATCTGGATTATTTTCATCCAAACTCTATCGCCAACTCACTATCTTGGGCAAGTCTTTTCAATCCCCCAAGAACTCAAGTTCTCCTGTTGGAATATGGTAGTCAAACCAGACGATGTTAAGAGTTGGTCTTAATTTCTTAGATTAGAAAAAAACAATCTTTCCCAAACTATGTTCTGTGAGTTTTAATGCATGCTCTGTGGCAGGGCTTCTATAGTCAAAAGATTTTAGGAAATGTTAAACTACAACCATCTTGCTCTGAAAAGTCAGAGATAATGAATAGGATATTTTGCTGTGTATAATACACACTTAAATAAAAGTTTTCAATTCTTTTATTTATGTTTATGAGTTGAGTATAACTCTAAAAATCAGTAATGATATTCATATGTAAAATAATACCCTGGAATACAATAATAGAATTTGTTGAACTTACAACAAACTTGCAATGGAAGCAATTTTGGTCAACAATTCAACAAAATGAAGAGTCATATATTGTCATCCACAGAGTAGGTGACTCTGACTTCATAAAAGAGATGATACCAACTTTATTATTGTAGGGTGAACAGTGCAACATTTCTCTTTGTACACTTTAGGCAGACACTAGCAATCTAGCTGATATTTTTACAATAATACAACTTTAAGCTAATAGTTATTACATATGCTAAAGAGCATGGCAACAGAGCTGCTGAGAGAAACTTTGGACCTCCTCTCACTGAGTGTCAGCAGATTGTGGAGGAAGCTGGAAGAAAGGCTTCTGGTACCTTATATCTATCTATTCTTGTGTTTTGTAATTATTTGCTAGATAAAATTTCTTGTATCACATAATATGTTAAAAATAAATACTAAAATTCCTTTATGATGCAAAAATCAAGTGCCTAAACAAATAAAATTTTGAATTAAAACGAAAGATTTTTTTTCCTGAAAGTTTAACCCAAAAACAATATGCACATTATACACAGGAGCGCATTACACATAGCAAAATATGGTAAGTCCCATTGCTCCTTCTTACATGGTAGCTTTAAAATTCAGTGCAATATTCCAGAAGCCTCCTCATGAGTCAACCCAGATGGGAATGACCTCTCTGGATAACCATTAGCAGCTAGGCTAAGCAGAAAATAAAATTACCTAGCCTGATTATAGTGACATCATTCTACAGACAAGCTCTATTTTTTGAGCAGATAGTCAATAAGGACTGAGCAAATATCATTAAATTGCAGCAACAATACCCATAACTCAAAACTATAGGTTAGAAAGCTAATCAAGCAGGAAGGAAAACATTAGTATTAGATAGTCCTAGGATAACAGACTTTCAAGTCCAAAGATATATTTGTCTTAGAAATTATTGTTGCATCCATCTTGATGCCAGGAGGAGATGGTCAGTCCTGATGAAGTTAGCTTCAAGTATTTTTTTCTTTTGGAATACTTCTGAGAGATATCTGGAATCAAAATGTATAAGACACATGGCTATGTAAAATAGTATGTCAGAATAATTAAACAGTAAATGAAATAGTAGCATTGGACAATTAAATGTAAAAGATTATATAATCCAACTTGTCCTCACTCTTAACACACACACACACACACACACACACTCTCTCTCTCTCTAGTGGTGGGGTTAAGATATCTGAAACTATCTAAATTTCATCTCCTACTCATGTACTAATTTCTCTAAACCCCAGCAAAATATAGAAGGTATATTTATGTGAATAACCAATTTACAAAACTTTGCCTTTAAAACAGCAATTTAAAAAAACTAGAAGACTATTCTATCATTTTATTACATGTACAAAACAAATGTAAAGTAAATGACACTTGATTTTAGAAACACATATCTTGCTATATAATAACTGACGTGGGGACAGCTTAGTTTAAAATCTGTAGGGCAGTATGCAGATGTATGAGCAGAAAATTAATTATCTGGCAAAACCTAAGACTTCTAAGAGCAAGGACCCCAAAGAACAAGGACCCCACCTTAGTAACTTGGGTCTGGGACATACCCCTAGATATGTATTTTTTACTCCAGGTAACCTAGACACACCCATGAATGGAGAAGTCCCAACTCCTCATACATGTACAAGAATCCATCTCACTTGAGTGAGAGGCAGGCAGCACAGGTGGTACACACACGCCTGCATTCCCTTTATGTAACTTTCCCCGCCACAGGGAGCTTCAACTTGCTGTTACCGCTTTTAATAAACTTGCTGTATGATCCTGACCAAACAGCTCTCTCCACAGATTTTTTCTTTATGATCCCTGTGTCTCATTAGTGAGTCTCAGCTCACCCTCACCTGCATCAATAATCAGAATAGAGGTCACAGCCTTAACATATAAATTATTATTCATTCTTTCATTTATTCATCTAGGTATTTTCTAAAACTATACTATAAATGATACACTATGATTGCAGTCCTCTTATATAAGTTCTAAAACATTAAGTTTTAGTCACTGATAATGTAAACATCAGTATTTACTAAGTGTTATTATGGAACAGGTCAGTAACCTGCCCTCAAGATTCCTAAAATCTAGTAAATGAAATAAAACATTTATATAACGGGTTAGGCAGAATTCTAAGATGGCATCAAATATGTCACCCTGAGCCCAGGATTATTGAATATAATGGATCCTATTCCCATGAACAGGTTATTATATGGTGCAGCTGACATTAATATTGGAAGATTATTCTGGTGGGGATAACCTAATCACATATGTTTTTAAAAGCAGTTTTCTCCATCCAATATCAGGAAAGGAAGCCAGAGATTTGAAGCACAAGAAAGAGTCAACCTACCACTGCTGGGGTGAAGAATGAGAGGAGGCCACATGTGAAGGAATACAGACAACCGCTAGGAAATGGGAGTGGCCCCTCACTGACTGACAGCAAGGGAAAGGCTCTCAGTCCAATAATCACAAGAAACTGAATTCTGCCAATAGAAAGAATGAAGTCAGAAAGAAAGGTTCCCCCTCTGCAGAAGAGAACTCAGCCCAATTGACACCACGATTTTGCCCTTCTAATATCTAAGACACACTGTCGGACTTGCTTCTGACTGACAAAACTGTGAGCGAATCAAAGTGTGGTGATGTGCTGCAACAGAGAACTAATAAAACAAACCAATACACAGAAATTGAATGAGTTCAAAGTGTCTACTAAGGTAGCTACGTGGATGTCCCTTCAAGCCAGGTTAGAAGTTTCCCTATAGTACAACAGAGTCCAGGTGTTCTCGGAAAAATGTGAGATAACATTTTCAAGTGAGGCTGTGAATTCTGCAACTGAAGTTCTCTGAACTTTATGGATTGTTTTACTGGAAGCTTCTGATGCTTTTCTTTTTTAAAAGCACCAGAGTTGCCCTAAAGCAAGACTGCTATCTGGTAAGTCAAGTTTTCTTTCCTTTTCTGGAGCTACCTAGAAAAAAAAAACCCTAGACAACATGAGTCGTCTTTTTTCCTCTTTTACTTCTGGTCTAACATTCAAATAATTATTAGATGTCCATTATGTGCCAAACACTGGGCACTGATAAAAGACTATAGCGACTCAAAGGGGGTGGAGGTCACTTTTCACAGTGTAGAGGTGGGTACGTTTCGAATGACCAAAGATGACTTTGATAGGCCTTAATTAGGCAGAGGCCAGAAACACTACAGGAAAGGCTCTGCCCCAGAATTCCAAAATCTCTATTTCTCTTACTACAGTGAGTGGATGCTCAGCGTTCTTACACTGTAGCTGCTGCATAAGTTGGCATTCTCTTAATTTACATTTTATGAATAAATAAAATCAGATTGCTCATAAAATCTAATTATGTTGTCAAAAACAAGCAGTTCCCTCTCAATTCAACCTTAAAAGTGGCTGGGTTTCACAAGAATGATTTAGGACTTCAGAAACTTGGTACTAGAATTGCTCAAACAATATGTAAAAGGAGAATCTTTTAAAACTCATTCTATCTATATCACTACCCTTTGTTCCCTTTTAGTTGTTTTGAAAAATGTTTCACACGTACTTAAGGGCATATATTCTCTAATTATTGGATGGAAGACCTGTGTATGTGCCTATTAGATCATATTAGATGCATATTAATTGTTGTTACCATGTTCTATAGCTTTACTACTTTTTGATGCTTGGTCTTCAAATAATTAAGAAAGTATATTGAAATTTCCTGCAAATATACTGTATTTACAGATAACTGAGGTTCTATTAATTTTGCTTTATATATTTTAAGGCTATTTTAGAATTAAGTTTTCTGAGTTGAACTTTGTCTTAAATAGATTTTGTTTGATATTAATATAGTTATGCTAGCACTTTTTTTCTTTCTAAACAGCTCTGTTGAGCTGTCACTGCTAACTCAACATTCTTATGCTTAATGTTTGCCTGATATATCTTCTTTGATGTTTTACTTTCATGATTGTATGCCTTGGGTGTGTTTCTGGTTAAAAGCATATAGTTGATAATCTTTTTAACTGGTAAATCTTGGCTACTCACATTTACTAGGATTACTGTTTTGGTTCAACTCAACTGTACTTTTCATTTGCCCTATACATCCTTTTTCTCTTTTCCTGCCCCCTTCTTTTATAATTTGCTAATTTTATTAATTCAGTTTTCTAAATCCTGTGCTGATTTGAGAGCTATACATACATACACGTTATTTCTTTTCTTTCATTAGTTGCTCCTGAAATTGTATTACTGACTTTAATTACTTATTTTTTATTCTCTCCATGTTGTTGTTGCACATGGCAAAATTTCACCTTTCATGGCTGAGTAGTACTTCACATATGTACATGTTTTCAGATCCTCTTTATCCATGTACCTATCGATGGGCATTCTGGTTGTTCCCACATCTTGACTATAGTAAATAATGCTACACTAAACATGGGGGTACCTATATCTTTTTAAGTTAATTCTTTACATGTTCTTTTGATACCTAGCAGTGGGATCATACAGTAATACTATTTTTAATTTTTTGAGAAATCTCCATACTGCTTTCCAAAACAGCTGCAACAAACTATATATAACCAACACTATATAAAGGTTCTTTTTTCTCTTCACCCTTGCTAACACTTGTTGCTTCTTGTCATTTTGATATAGGCCATTCTCATAGTGCAAGGTGCATTTCTCTAATAAGTGACAAATAACTTTTTGGTTACCTGTATATCCTCACTGAAGAGGTGCCTATTGAGATCCTCTGCACATATTTTGATTGGGTTATTTTGTTGTTGTTAATGAGTTACAAAAGTTCATGCATCTTGAATTTTAATGCCTTTTCGGATGCATGATGCAAATATGAAAAGACATGCAAATACTCTTTCCCATTTAGTTGGGTGCCTTTTCATTCTATTGATAATTTCTTTCACTATACAAAAATGTTTTAGTTTAATATAATTTCAGTCATTTTTTTCTTTTATTTCCCTTCCTATTGGATTTGAGTTGACAGAGGTATCTTTAAGAACAATATGAGTAAGTGTGTAAGCTATGTTTTCTTCTATATATTTTATAGTTTCTGGTCTTACATCAAGGCCTCTAACCTACTTCAAGTTCATTTCTGTATATGGTATAAAGGAATGCTCCTGTTTCACTCTTTTACATAAGTCCAATTTTCCCAACACCATTTGTTGAAAAGATTTTCTTTCTTCATTACATTTTATGTCACCTTTATCATAAATTAACTAATCATATATGTAGAGATTTATTTCAGAGTTCTCAATAATATTCCACTGATCTATGTGTCTGTCTTTATTTCAAAGTCAAATAGTTTTGATTACTATTGTTTTGTAGTATATCTTGAAATCAAGGAGACTAACATCGCCATATCGCTGCTTGTTCGAACTTCTCTAGCTATTAGCCTGCTTTAGCTATTTGGCCTTTCGTAGTTTCATACAAATTTTAGTATGATTTGTTCTATTACCTTAAAAAGTCATTGAAATTTTAATTGGCATTGCATTTAACTTGTATATAGTTTTATGTAAGATGACCATTTTGACAATATTAAGTCTCCTCGCTCATAAGTATGGCATTTCTTTTCACATCTTTGTGTCTTATATTTCTTTTAACTGTCATAATTCCCATTGTGCCAGCTTTTCAACCTCTTTTGCTTAAGTTATTCCAAAATATTTTGTTCTTTTTGATGTAAGTGGAATTGTTTTCTTAATTTCATTTTTCTTCTAACTCTTTTGTGTATAAAAATACAACAAATTTTGGGTCGTTCATTTGTGGCTAAGATACTGGCATGCAGATGACATAAAGCCCAAGGATCCAAGTTCCCGACCCAGGGCAGGGATTAAAAAAAAAAAAATGAGCAACTAACCATATTTCAAAAAACACAACAAATTTTTGTAAATTAATTTTGCAACCAGCCACTTTACTAGACCCGTTTATAATTTCTAACATTTTTAAATGGGACCTTTGGGGGTTTTTATGTATATTATCATGTCATCTGTAAATAGTAATATTTGTATTCCTTTGATTTCTTTTTCCTAATTGCTAATTTCTCTGGCTAAGACCTCCAGTACTATACTAAAAAGTAATGGGGAGGTGAACAGCCTTGTCTTATTTTCAATTTTATAGAAAAAGGTTTCAATTTTTCACCATCGAGTATAATATTAGCTATGTATTTATCAATATGGCCTTTATTATGTTAGGGTAATTTCCTTCTTTCCTCATATCATTGATGCTTTATCCTAAATGAGTTCTGAATCTTGTCAAATGCTTTTTCTGTATCTACTGAAATAATCATATGATATTGCCCTTCTTTTTGTTGGCATAGTGCATTATATAAATTGGTTGACATGTTGAATTATCCATCATCCCTGGGATAAATCTCACTTGGTCATGATATATGATCATTTTAATTTATTGCTGAATTCAATTTGTTAGTTTTTGTTGAGGATTTTTGCATCTATGTCTATCAAAAATATTAGTGTGTAATTTTCTTTTCTGTGATGTTCTTACCAGCTTTTGGTATCAGAGTAATACTGACTTCATAGAATGTGTTTGGAAATATCCTCTCTTTTAAATCTTTGAAAAAATTTAAGAAGAATAGGTATTATATCTTCTTTGATGTTCTGGTAAAACTCACTATATTTGGAAGAATTTTGATTACAGTTTCAATTTCATTGCTTGTGAGTGGTTTATTTGTTTACTATTTCTTCCTGCATCAGTCTTGGGCAGCTACATAATTCTGAATTAATTGTCCCGCTTCTTCCAGATTGCCCAGTTTATTGAATATAAAGACTGTCTCTTAAGATCCTTTATATTTCAGTGATACATGCTATGATTTCTCTTATTTCTCATTCTATTAGGGTCTTCTCTTTTTTTCTTAATGCGCCTAACTAAAGATTTATCAATTCTATCTTGAAAAAATTCCTGGTTTATTTATTGTATTCTAATTTTACAGCACTGTGATTGAAGAAGAAAGTTGATATAATATCAATCTCTACAAATTTATTGACACTTGTTTTGTGTCTAAACATATGATCTATCCTTGAGAACATTACATATACAACAGAAAAGAATGTAAACTAATGCTTTTGTACAGAGTATTCTGTAAATGTCTATTAAATTCACCTGGTCTAAGTCATCATTAAATGTTTTGTTGGGTGCACCCTGGTGGAGTAGTGGTTAGGTCAGTTGCTTCCAAGGGAGTTCAACCTACATACCCCTGGGTTTGAGTCCCCGGTCCATGGGGAAAGAACCAGTGTGAACAACTAAATACAAATGAAAATCCTCCTCTCTCTGCCTGCATACCCACTTGCCTTCATTCCCACTTGCACCTCTATTATGTTTGCTAGTTCAGCAATTATGTTCCTCTGTTCCATAATTTCTGATTAGAACTTTTTCATATTATTTGTATCTTTTTTAAAATTCTCTACTTGTCCATTCATTGTCTGCTTGATTTCCATAGATCTTTAAGATATCATTTAAACCCTTATTCACTCCCTTCTATGGTGCAGTTCTCAGGTGCTGAAGCACCTGATATGAAGTGAGCCCTTCAGACCTCAAGGAGAGGTTCCATATTAAAGTCCTTCTAGGTTTTAGGCTATGATGCCTAGGTAAAGATCCTATGATGTCTGAGTCTTACATTCCCCCCACTTTTGTCATTTTCTTTTTCTTTTCTGAAAACCTGGATCTTTACTCCTCTAGTCTTGGTCTCCCCTCCCCACCCCACCCTCTGATGTATTTATTCCTGCCCACTTTGCAATGTTACATTTGTCGAGAGGAGGTGAGCCTAGGATCCCACTCCTTTGCCATCTTGAGTCATCAGAATCTTTAATTATATTTAAGATCGAGAGCATAATCTACATCCAAAACAATTTTATAATCTCGGAAGAGCATTTCTCAAAAATTAATGTTCATATAAATCACCTGGTGAGTGTGTGAAAATGCTGGTTCCAATTCAGTAAGTGAGATGATCCTGGCAGTCTATATTTTTAAGCTCCCAAGTGATACTATGCTATCAAGGAGCAAGGCCTTAGAATAACTGACATTAATGATCGCCTTTTGGACTGAAATGCACCTTCTGTCTAAGATTTCAATTCTCTCTTTTTAAATTCCATAATAACATGTTTTATATAGATAATGTTCAATTAGACTTAGAGAGAAAAATGTATTCATTTCTTTGTTCATCATTCTTCCTTACATCTGGTTTTACTTTTGGATTTTTTTTTCTTATTCCTGAAGTTTCTTAAAGTAAGCTCTGCTAAATGATTCATCCTCATTCTTGAAAGACAGTATTTATTACATTTGTGAACTGGAGCAGACTGCATAAATTTGAATCCCTGTTCTGTTAATTACTAACAGTGGGCTTTAGGAAATTCACTGAAATTCTCTGATTCTCAGCTTCCTCATCTCTAAAATGAAGGTAATATTAGAACCTATCTCTGAGGGTTGTCATGAGGATCCACTGAATTAATATAAATAAAGCTCTTAGAAGAGTACTTAGTAATTTCTATATTCTCAAAAAGAGTTAGTTTTTAGGATCAAATATTCTAAGTTGTCAGTTTATTTTCTCTCATAAGTTTTGAAAATAGCATTCCAGTTTTTCTGACTACTGTGATTATTATTGAGAATGTCCCATGCACACTTGAGAAAAATGTATCTTCTTTTTTGTTGGGACAGAACACCCTATATATGTCTGTTTGGTTCAATGAAGTAATCTATTGTTTCATTTAGTGTCTTTATTTCTTTGTTGATTTTCTATCTGGATGATCTATCTACTGATGTATGTGAAGTATTGAAGTTCCCTATTATTATTGTGCTACTGCTACATCTTCATTTACCTCTGTTAGTATTTGTTTTATATATTTAGATGGTCTGGCACTGGGCACATACATGTTAGTGATAGTTTACTTCTTCTTGATGGATTATCCTTTTGACCATAACGCTTCCTTGGCCTGAGATAGTCATTTTAGGTGGAAGTTTATCTTTCCTGAAATTAATATTGCAGTTTCTGATTTCATCACTGTTGATTTGATATATTTTTCCATAGCCTTTGACTTTCAACTGGTGTTTGTCTTTAGATATGATAGGAGTTTCTTGGAAGCATAATATTGATGAATCAGTATCATTCTGATATTTTTGGATCCATCTGGCAACTCTGTCTTTTTATTGGTGAGTTCAGTCCATTTACATTTAAGGTGATAACTGATACACAGGGCTTTAATGCTCTCATTTGAATCTTTGTTTTCTGTTATCTGTTGCTTCATTTTCCATTTCTTTGTATTTGTTTTTTCCTCTATGGTTTTTCATGTTGGTTTTTTCAGTTTTGTCTACTTCCCAGCTACATATCTCTTTAGGGTTAGGTTTTGTGGCTGTCAAATTTGAATGACAGTTCTACAAGATAAAGTATTCTTGGTCGGTAGTTTTTGTCTTTTAGTATTTTGAATATGTCATCTACTCTCTCCTGGCCTGTAGGGTTTCTGCTAAGAAGTCTGATGATCACCTAATGGGTGTACTTTTGTAGTTAAGTTTCTCTTTTCTCTAGCAGCCTTGAACATTTTTTTCTGAAATTTCTCATAGGATTTCTTCATTTTCCCTCAATCTTGATCCTCTTCTTCCATGAGGTTTGCCTTGGTAATGTTGTCTTCAAAGTCTGAGATTTAGCTTTCCATATTTATTTTGAATTTCTTGACTAGAAGAATATTTATTTTGAATTTCTTGACTAGCATTTCTGCTAGGACTCTCTTCAAGTCCTTAATCTCCTTTGTGATATATTCCCTTTGAGCTATCACTTCTTTTTTGAGGCCTTCCAGTTACCATTGGGTGGTTGTGTGTACCTCCTGCATCTCATTCTGTTTTTCATAACTATTGTTTGGAACTCTTTCTCTGTTAGGTTGCCCCATTCAAAGTCAGTCAAGTTTTTCTCGGGGGAGGTCCTGACAGTTCATGTTTTTTTAGGTAACTGATTTCCATGACTTTCTTCTCCATCTTAGATTTAGCATTGTGGTTTTCTTTTTTTTAATGTTAAATTTCTT
>RJWH01001040.1:0-341280 GCA_004363575.1 Solenodon paradoxus
AAGGGAACAGTCATGAAAGAGAAAACAGGTGGCATTTTGTGGAACTGGGAAGTTGAAGAGAGGTATGTTGCCTTTAGCACATTCTGACTAGGCAGAGAGGGAGGCATAACAATGGTTGTCGAGTCTTAAAGTTGGGGCAGAGAAGGGAGAAGAGATGCACATTTGCAGAAATGTGGGTTAAGAGAAGTAACATTTTCTTCTAGGACAGGAGTGAAGAAAAAGAAGAACCATGAAGAGATGACGGTGCTGCCACTGATGGTGAGAATCATGACAATGATGATGGTGTCATCTTGTAGGTTCCCTTGATTCTTTGGGACTCCTACTTGGGAAAAAACGGTTTAGAGCTGCGCTGAGAATCCTTGAACCTGAAGAGAAGCAAATCCACTACCCACTGTCTGCACTACATCTGGGAGACTAGGAGTGCAAGTCGGGAGGCATGAAAGGTCACACTCCAATCTTTGACTTCTCCCCTTCTATGTTAGAGGACAGAATCCGGGGCCTCATCTTATAAACTCAGCATGAGAGGAAGCTATTTGGTAAGGGCAGCAGTTTCATCCTTCATTCTGCAAATACTGACGGTGGAGAGTAGGAATTCAAATCCAATTCGGGGCCAAGCCAGAGCAATTTTAGGGCTGTTAAAAACAGCACAAGAGCATGTGCCACACGATTGAAATGGGCATATGTAGAGAAACGGGAAAAGTAGAGGGAAAATACTTTAGATTTCATTTTGTGAATTTTGTTTTTTTCTATAAAAGAGGCAATTGACATACTGACAGTGTAAGTGCAAAGATGGCTCCATCACATTAAAGTTCTACATTCTCCAGGAACACTTCATTATAGATTTAGTAGAAAATCTAAATGTAAATCTGATAAAGTGCATACCTGGTAAAAAACAAAACAGTGTTTCAAACCAGAGAGTGCAGTTGATGTTGGTGGACTGAGATGGTACTAGAGTCACTGGGGGAGAACCACTTACATCTGCTAATTACACTCCTCTTTTGCTTACGAAAGATGTTAAGAGTATTTTTTAAAATAAGGTTACATAGCTCTCCTGGAAATATTCAAATAATGGGACTGAATGAGTTCACTCTGCTGAGAGGTCAAAGGGATGATGGGAAAGACAAACTTCCCCAAAGGATATAAGCCTAGGCATCTAAGTCTGTACTCTTTCAGGCACACAGTTGGAGGGCAGGTTTGTTGGCTGCCTTCTAATTATTCTGTCGCTCTACCCTTTCCCTAAAAAACACTCTCAAATCTTCCTTTAAGAATCAACTCACTCCCCTAATCTTAGCTATACAGAGGTGGAGAACCCATCTTCAACCCTGGGCTCCCTGAGTAGCTTCAGCATACCTGTGAATCCCATCCACCTGGCCACTTGATTAGTGGGCACTTAGTAAAAGCCAGTCACAAGAGTAAACCCCAGGACTTTGGCTGGGAATTCTGGAAATGCTTGAAATACTTCCTTTCCCTGGGGATGGTATTTACAAGGCATTAGGTCTAGAATTACTACCACTTTTTTTGTTACCACAAAGAAAGTCAGTCTAAGGACAAAAACAATATACTGAGAGAAGCAAAGTGAAAAGAACTTGCAAGAAATCAGAGCTGGAGTCTGAGAACTGGGAACTGCTGGTCCAAGCCTCACATTTAATTAAGATCACCTCTTCAGTTTCATGAGCTAATCAATCCCTCCTTTTTTATTTAAATCGCTTGACTTGGTGTTCTTATTAATTGCAACCAAAAGATTATATCTGACATTATTGCCTTTATTTGATTAGTGGTTTAAAAAATAAATATGGATAGAACGCTAACCTATATTTTAGTGTTTGATGGAGAGTCTAATGAACTGTTTTGTGTAGAGAAAAACTTGTTTCTTACTGTAATTAAAATTTTAAAATATATTATTTGCTTAGACCCAAGCATCTCTTCATTATTTTCAGCACTTTCTAAAATTTATTCCATATGGTATCTGGAGGGGGATGTTTGAATTCTAAATGAAGAGTCTCTACCATTATAAGTTGCATAAAACATAAGTAAAACATTTTTGCCAGTTTTTAAAATTTGTATACCCTATTTTAGATCTGGAAATCTGACACTAAAAATGGTCTCAGATTTAATGTTGATTTGTATTCAATGCCAACAATAAAAAAAAAAAACAAAAAAAACTAGTTAATACGCCTTTAGTGTTTTTATTTTAGAGAACTGCTATTTCATAAGAGCGGTTTCCCAGATTGGTTAGGGCCTCGGGTAGAGGAATGGCTTATTCTTTATATGTGAAGAAAAATTTCCACCAATAGTCTGGAAAAAATATACAACACTCTTCCATAAGGACTTATGAAAGTAATGATTCTTTTCCCCCTTAGTTTCTAAGAAATTTACAGTGAGCCACAATGTTCTTGTGTCATCTAGTCTTGGGACGTATAATTTTATAACCTGACTGCATCTTTTGCATGTAAAAAGAAAAGTGATTTTGGTACTTATAATAAATCAATAGCTAAACAGGGGAGCCATGTTTACTCTAGGCTTGTCTGCAGCCTTGTTCAGCTGCTAGAACCAAAGACCTTAATCCAAACTCGACCTCCCAAACATTCCATCACTATGGCTAGTTCCTATTGTCTCCTTCTGTGTTCCATTGGGCAGATGTCACTGGTTCAGAGAACTTCACACATCTTCCAGCAGACAAAGGACGCCTGGGGGCCAGCGCTCCATGCTCACCAATAGGCTCCACTGGACTTCTTACCTTTTCATTTTACAGATATTTTCTCTCACTATATTTAATACCTTCTATGCTCCAGACAATACATTTTTCTTTTTCTGCTGAGACAGTCTAACAAGAACCTAAACTGTTTAAAAGATCTTTCTGTGCAGTACAGACGCCGCCTCAGCTCTGCTAAGTAGTGTAAATGGTGCAGTAAACACAGAGTCCAACATCAAGTCCATATTTATTCAGTAAAGACTAGGTGGTTTGGGACTATAATAATCAATCCCTTGTTTTCATAAGGTTTTATAAAATGTAAGACCACCCAATAATGTTTTAAGGCCAGGCTTTTAATGTTGGAAACAATGTTTTACAGAGTTTGGGGGAAGCTATTGTGGCAAAAGTCACTGAAGAACTCCCTCCTTATCCACATCCAAAGTGAGCAAAGGGGTAGGTAGGCCATCCCACTCATTTCAATCTCTTTTCTGACTTTGTACTTTTCCTTAAAGTTGTATTACTTCCTATTTACCTTTCACCTTATTTTTTTTTTTTTAAGGAAGGGTGCTGGCAGGGATGAAAATGAGTAGGCAGGCAGGAGGAAGAGACAGGAGGAAGAAGCATTTTATTTTATTTAGTTGCTCACATTGGTTGCTTTCCCCAAACCCAGGTTTTGAACCCAAGACTTTGGGATGTAATTGGGACTGCTCCCAGCGGGGTACTAGACCGCTAAGCCACCCTCCTGCTTACCTTTTAAAGTTGAATTTCACGTGACAAAAATGATACCAAATAAAGAGATGTCTGACAAGACTGTTCTTTCCTCCAAGAAATCCAACAATAAAGAGGCATTATGCTTAATCATTTAAAATGAAGTGAAGTCTAAAATGTTCTATTTTTATTCCAAATCATAGGCTATACAAACATTTCTTCTTCTTTCTTCTATAAGAAAATAAACTTCTTAAATAAGCTATCCTATTTCCCAAGGCTGCTGGGCATAAAAGGTGCTATTTAACTAAAGAATATTTTACCTCTTCCCTTTATCCTGCACATTTCCCACAGAATAACGTACTTACTTTACCTTCCGAGTAGACTGAATGAGAAAATGCCTCAAACCTAAGTGGTTAAAGAAGTTTATTTTATGAATAAAAAATAATCAAAATGAGTATAAGAGTGTAAGAGAAGATATTTTCTCAACATACTAAAAATTTAGGCTTAAGTATGATCAAAGGTGTATCACTAAGACATTGCAAATTTTGGTCTAAGAATCCTATTTAGGATTTCTTATTTCACAGCCTGTCAGGGTATTTCTATCCTTTCCTAAGGGCACTTCAAAGAAATGAGTAAAAGTTACTTGAATGTATAAACCTCAATATATTTTACCCTGTTAACATGAAAGTATCAGAATATTGCTGCCACCACCACCACCATCATCATCATCACTATTATTACTCATTACTAGTTGCTGACAGAAATTGTCAGCTCTCTAGAAGGGTACAAATATAGGGTGGGGATAGGAAAGGCTTCCCTATATTCCTATTTTAATTTCTAAGATTCCTGGGGGTTTAAAATGATCTTGCGAGGATGCTGGCAAAACCACAGCTGAAAATCCAGAGGATGAGCATTCTCTAAAAGCTAAGAGCTAAATAATATCAAGAGCTTTAGAAAGCAGTGGATTTTAAGAAGGTGAAGGATGAAAGGACAACCTATACAAGTGGCATACCAAGAAACAGATGGTCTTTTTAAAAAATGAACCAAGAGTATGCCTTCCACAAACAGGCTTCTTAACTGTAGCATCCTGAACGCTTAATGCAGATTATTTCAATTGCTCAGCGCAGAGCCGAATAAACAGGGTTAGCTCATTGACATTAAATGACATAGCGTACTTGAAGCTCATCTACTATTTAGTCTGTAAACACCTGATATGCAAAATTGTATGAAGAAACTAGAGCCAAGATGGTTTAAGACTGACCAATGTTCAGTGAAGATTTAAAAGCTTGGATTTCATTTCCCTAAAGATGCTCCCTTTCATATTTAATCAATGAACTCAATTCTGTCTTATGTGCTCAGTTTAGAATGTATGATTTTGTTTCATTTTGGCTTATTCCAAAATTAGTTAAAGGAAGCTTAAAACTGGGAGGGGGAGGGAAGAGGAAAACATAAATGAAGAACTGATAGGAATTAAATAGCAAATTTTCACAAGAAAAATTCAGAGACAAGTAGGATCACTGACTTTATCAGCACTGGGCAGATTGAGAAATCATGGTTTAATTATCGATTCCTACCTAGT
Organism: Solenodon paradoxus; assembly: GCA_004363575.1. Classification (NCBI taxonomy): domain Eukaryota; kingdom Metazoa; phylum Chordata; class Mammalia; order Eulipotyphla; family Solenodontidae; genus Solenodon; species Solenodon paradoxus. The sequence goes on from RJWH01001040.1 coordinate 4,980, forward strand.
ACAGGATCATTGTTACATGAGCGTTGACCTGCAGTTGACACTTTCTACCTTCTCCACTTTGGTTTGCTGTCAAGAATCCCCTCCTTCCTTGCTGAGGATGCCATTCAGTAAGCATAGGAGCTGATTTACTGACCTCAGGAAAGCAAGTTGTTCCCTGGGGACCTGCCGGCAGAAGAATTGGAGCAACTCTTGGTTGCTTGGTTACTTCCTGGTCTGAGGAAGGAGAAGCTGATCACCCAGGCAGGGGAGTTATTGTACCGGTGAAGCCAGAAGTCATTCAGAGAACACTCTCCAACTTCCCTGGGACAGCCGTAAGGTAGCCAGATGTCCTTTCAGAATTAGCTGGGGACTCCTAGGAACTTACAGGAGGGCTGTTGACATTATATTACCCTGTTCCTCAGTGTACAAAGACTGTTTTTAAGAAATCATGATCAATTTCTTTTCATTGTACTAACTTTCCAAATTGGACATTTTTTATGAACGAAAACCTTTGAGTAGCCTGCATGGACTCTTAGTTTTCTATTGCACTTATTGATCACACTAGCCAAACGATTTCTGAATACTAAAATTTGGAACTAGGATATGGATAAATTTTCATACACATACCTACATGGCTGGTTTATGTATACAGGAAAAAAAACATATGCTGAAATGTCTCTCTAAATTGTTTAGTATATCTATACCTATACTAGAAATAGTCACATTATTGCCATGCAGCTCTATAAATGATATAAATAAAATCCTAGTGCTCTATTGGTCATGGTAGGCAGAGTACTGTGACCAGAACTTAGGTTCATCAAAGATGTGGTCATATTCTTCTGTTGCTTCCCAGTGCTTATTAGCCTTGCTGAGTAACTATAACAACTGACCTTTGCTCAGACTTCTGGTTTTTGTCCCCTAATCTTGGGAAGCTGTGCATGAGCTCTTGTTTTTGTCCCCACTTACATGGCAGCACTCCTAGTTGTGGATTGTACTTTGGGGAAGGGACTGTATTAGAGAAACTTGCTAACTTCATTTTCAAGCATAAAATCTCTATTTTGTGTTACACCACAGGAACATTGTGTCTACTTTGCAACAAATACTACTTGTATCATGTTCTTTTTAGAGACAGAAAACATATTTTCACTGAGTCAGAAGAGCAAAAACATGAAGGGTCCTGGCTAAATGAAGATTGGATTCCTTGTGCATAACAAACTGTGTAACAAATAATTGGGACACTCACTCCAGCAGTCTTGACTTCTCTCTTGCTCTCACATCCATATGTGCTCCATTAGCAAGTCCTATTCTGCCTTCAATCCAGAATACAACTGCTTCTCCTCACCTCCTCTACCACTTGGGTCCAAGCCGGCTTCCTCTCCTCTCCATCCTGGAATACTTAGGACAGCAAAAGCCTCCTAACTTGACCCTCCATCTGCTTTGTCTTCCTAAAGTTGATTCTCACGAATGAATGGCCAAAAGAATTCCTTTAAAGTGAATCAACTCAAGCCCTTCCTGAGCACAGATGCCATCTCTGCTTTCTCCCCTCACTCAGAGTAATGCCAGAAGGATTCACCTACATCATTAGCACCTGGTTCTTGCCTCTTAGTGAGCCCCCTGTGCTTATCACTGTGCTACCAACAGGTGAATCATACTCCCGGCTCAAGGCCTTGACCTGCCGTTCTCTTCACCAGACATGCTCAGTCCTCCCTCCCTCCACCTTCCTAGTTCACACTCTCACCCGCTTCAGATAGTATAGCATTGCAACCTCAGGGAGGCCTTTCCCTTCTCTTCTTGTTAAAATGGCACCTTTCCCATCTTCAGAACTGCCCCCCCCACCCCATTTGTCTCCATATCATTTAGCAGCTGATTTTAGTATTTAATTACATGGGAATGTAAAACCCCAAGAGCAAGGACTTTTGCCCCCTTTCTTCACTACTGTATTTCTGACACCTAGGACACAGCCTAGGGTATAGTGCTCAATAAATGCTGCCAGAATAAATTGAGTGGTGGCTAAATAGTGCAAACAGCAAAATTTTAAGATCAGTTTTACACCATAATTGTAAAATGTACACTCAGAACTTAAGTCAAAACACCAAGTTACTTTGTATTGTAAGTCTTCTTTAAGTATTAGATTCGCTCTTTTTTTTGACAAATTGGTAAACTGAGAGATAATGAAAATAGAACTGCCACATTAATTTCTAAATTGTGGATGTGAATACTGATTTTTATTTTGGTGTTTTAAATAGAGGAATGAAGGGAGAGGAGGCTAGATGAAATTTTATTTCTTTGTTTATTCTGATGCGCCCCATCTCTGGGTCTCCACATCCAGCTTTCTCAGCTGCCTGAGCTACAAGGGCAGGTGCACTGTGGATGTCAATCTCAATATATGGCTCACAAATCTTTGCAGCACCAACTATGCAACTTAATTAGCCAAATTCCAGTGGCTAGAGTTAATACAATTTTTAGGAGAATAAGAATTATTTCAGAGTATTAGGATAATCTAGCTCAATATGAATCTGAGAAGATTTTTTTAGGTGGTCAACTTTAAGGAACAATGGAGTGATGTCTAGGATATGAATCAATCTATATCCCAAATTCTGAAGTGAATTTTTAAGAAAACTGAGTGACTTCTGTATATCAAATTTGATAAATCTAGCAGAAATCAAATTTACATCAATGCCAAAGAGAGAGTGAATCTTTCTCCAGGAAGTGCCTAATCCTGCAATAAACCTGTTGAAGAGACAGGTTTAATGTTCACCAAGGCTAAGTGTTTAAGAGGTCTCCACAGTATAATTTATCACGACTACAAGTTTCTGCTTTCCTTTAAAAGTCATGAAAATTGCTCTACAATCCTACTAGGAACTAAGTTGCTCATGTCAGGACTGTGGCTTATAGTCCATTTCTATTTTCATATCATTCTTTGCTTATTCCTTATTGAAAAAAAAACATACTGTTATATGTACTACAAAGCCCTAAGACAGATATGAAAATACAAAAGGTAAAATATTTTAAAACCAACACTGCCTGCTATAATAAACTGAATAAAAGCAGTATTAGATTGTTTACCTGACAAGAGAATAGAAGGTTTCAGACTTAAATGGGAATGAGGGAAATAGTCATTGAATTTTTATTTCCAACCTAGTCAAAAACTCATTGACTTAGAGTGTGAGTGCTAAAATTATACTGAGTATTATTCACACACTCAGCATAGTGACTATATAATATAGTTCATGAGGTTTATTCAGAAACTCTGTAAGGTTGAATATCCCTGAGTTCTTTTCATCCTATTAGTTGTGAAAGGAAATATGTGCTAAATTTATCAAGTGCAATAGTTTTCAAAATTAATGTTGCAGACATCTAAAGAGTACATCTTTGTATTTAAAGGCCAAATATACAAAACAAAAAAAGATACAGTTGGCAAAGACTTATTTTCCTTTTATTCTGCTTTCAAAGCAAACCAGTTTTAAAAACTATGGAGTCGCTATGGTCACACACACACGATGTCAGTGTTCATTTTCAGGGTGAGTTCTGTTTATGACAATCCTGCTTGTTAATAAATAGTCACAAGAGGACTGGAGAGGCCTGAGGAGCTTTCTTTCATTCATGATATATTGGAACCTCTCACTGATTTCAGTTCAGATCATCTTTTGGTAGAGATTTAGAGTTAGTTTTTGAAAATTTCAAACATTTATCCCCAACTTCAGGTTAAAATTTCATATTTGCCAGGGAGTGCTTGCTTTCAAAATGGAATTTGATTTGCTTCCCAACTCTCTCATCTCCATTGTATATACCATATGATATTGAGGACAGTATCTGGATGCATATGTTTCTAAACTCACACATGTCCCCGTATATTGCGCATGTTTTCATACATTGTATCAAGATGGCAATGACACAAACTTTGTTATCAATTGGTTCTGCTAACAGATTTTTTTTTTATAATTGAGAGTACTGCAGCTGAGAAGCAGAAAGCTATGTGGCAAAGAGTAAGACATACAGAGGGCATAGCAAAAAGGAAAGGACAGGAATATGAAGGACGGGAGAAAATAAAGGCAGAGTTAATAGTTTTTAATTTTTTTTTTTTTAACTTACTTAATTTACAAAACACAATTCCTCATAGAACTTGAAGAATTAAATTCAGGTCGACTGCTATTAGGCTAGTGAAAACCAGGAAGAGTAGAGAAAGCTGCCAGGTGAGCAGTTCAACAAGAACAGACCTCTGGAGAGGGAGTTAGGTGATGAAGTTAGTCTCCTCTGGCCCCATTAGGAACCCGAGGACCAACAATGTGATCTTTATCAGAAGAAGAGTGACTGAGAGGTAAAATCAGAAGAGAAGCACTTGATAAAGAAACTAGGCATGGGCTAGAGACTTAGCTGGCTAAGTCATAAGCAAAGATGGGAGAGGGAGATACTTTTTCCTCAATCTATATTTGAAAGAGATCTCTTCTCTTTTATGCATGGGCCATCTGTACCAGAAACTGAAAAAGACTTGATTTCTCTCTCCTTTTCTGCTCTAACTGCTGTTCCTCTTTCTATCTTTTGCTTTTCAGGGAAGATACAGTCACATAACTCAAATCTGATTTGGCCAAGATTTAATGGATCCTGATTCAATTCAGTTTCAGTATCTATGGAGCATGTGCTGAATGCACATTTCCTCTGTCAACATAGATAGGGCAGTACTACTGGGAGCCAAGAGAGTGAAACACGGGTCCCAAAGCTGGTGACAGAGAGCTGAGTTTCACTAAGCAGATTCTGAGCAAGGATGCTTGCATCTGACTTCCTTATCCAGGTACCACGGGATGCCAGGGGAGTCAGAGACTTGTCACTAAGACCTGCTTTCCCTTCGTGTATGGAACATTTCATTTCCAAAATGGATTGAGGTCAGACAGAAATACCACAAGGCACGCTGAATCTCTGAATGCAGAAGGCTTCAATGTGTGCTGTGGGCACTAGAGTCCCTAATACATATGAAAGTCCATGGGACTATTTCACCATGTAATACATTATAAACTCTGAAAACTCAATGTCCTAAGGCACAGAAAGATGAATACAGAGCTTTTCAATTATCTCTTTTTTTTTTTTTTTTCGGTTGTTCCTAAAAATATTTCTCCCTTCAAACAGATTCAGAAGGCAATAGAAGATTGTTTTAATTTTGGTTAAGATGTTGAGTCTATGCAATGATCTCAACCAGTGCAATGCTATGGAGTAATGGCCCACTTGGCAGAAGACTGTATAGAGCCTGAAAACACAGTAAGTTAATAAAATTCTCCCTGAGAGTTCAGTGAATGAGGATGAGATCTCTTCAGCAATTGACTTGTCTGTTTAACAGTCTAGCTGCAACCCAATTTCTTCAAAATTGACATTGTCTTTTCTTTTTTTAAACCAACATCTTCTGTCAGTAAGTATATGGATCATGGTATTGTTTTAAAATAAAATTTCCTGTCACACTCACATCTTGGAAAGTATAACAGAAGCAATCCTGAAAGCCCAGCTTCTTCATATTCAGTCAAATAAGACACCAGAGTCAGTTTAATATAACAGACATAAACCTAACTTTCAATCTCAATTACCCAAAGGCACAGGGTCATCTGCCACCTTTGAAAAACCAGGCCTGCACATAAATGATATGATATCAAGAATAAGCTTGGAGATTTCCCAGCTTCTTGAGGGGAGGGGGGCGGTGGTATTGAAGGAATATTCTATCTAGAGAGATATAAAGCATTCATTCTGTGTTTTGGAATAGATGTACTCTTTCTAGTGCCTAAAGAATCACTAGTTTTAATAAGGTATGCAAAGAAGGCTTGTTTTAAAGGAAAACTTTTTCCAAAAAAAATTTTTCCATAAAAGGCCAACAAATAATAAAACCAAAAGCAGAGTGCTGCTCTTGCAAGGGCCATGCCAGTGTGCTGGGAATGGGAGGAGAAGGGAGGACAAGGCCAGAGTCTAAATGAGGTTTAACCTCAGTGCACAAGAGGTGCTTTATTAATATGTGCTAAAAGAATAAATGACCTCTCATGTTGGGAAGGTACATTCTAGTTGATTCTGAAGTTCCATAATGTGTTTGCCTCAAATACACTCAAGCTTGCCCTTTGCTCTAATGGCCTATTATAGCATTTTCATCTTACACCAGGTCTTAGAAAGTAGGCCTCTCTAACCAAGGAATGGCTGGGTGTCTGAGCCATGAGAAAGCGGAGATTTATTGAGCCGTTAATTCTTTCCTCTTTCTACAATTCATGTCATCTTACCTCCCAGCCATTTGCTAAATACAGTTCCACAACTGTTCCTGGCATGAAGACTAAGAGTATTTGCTCAACCTCATCACACCAACCTCAGCACCTAGTGTTCCCTTGTCAGAAAATCTGCAGTCAACAGCTCAGCATTCTATTTCGGAGAGGCTGCCTCTTTTTCATATTTTTATATTATTACTGGAGTGAAATCAAATGCATCTTTTAAGCTAGAAAGAGTTAAGGTTCTTCCCTAAAACACTAAGGTACTTGATATGCTACATTTATTTTCAAGGACACAGGATTCTTAATATCCATTCTTTCATTGATTCATTCAACAAAAATTTATTGAGCGACTACTCTGGGAAGCACTGTCCTTGACATTGGAATATAGCAATGAATACAACAGACAAATTCTTTTTCTCCATGGTGGTAACATTCCAGTGGGAGAAGTCAGACAAACACACAACAAATAAAGGAACAGGAATAAATAACACAAAGAGTGACAAGTGTGCTGAAGAAAATCAAACAGGGTGAGGTGATAGAGATGAGAACTGGGAAGAAGGGCGATTTAGAAGTAACTAAATTTTCTACTTCAGGAGGTGACATCTGTGCTCTCTCAAATTTGACTTCTGATAGAATGTCTGAGACCTCAGTTTGTAGCCTTCACCAGGGAAAAACCAAATGTATGGAAAAAGTACATAAAATGTCTTTTTATTTGTCTGCATGGATGTGGTTTAGATTCCACTAACAGCTAAGCTTCATGGCAGAGAGCCATTTACATTTCTAATCAGGTACAAGGAGTCTTATTAGAGAAATATTTATTACATGTAAACTGGGTAAAATACTCCAGATGGTATCTGGGAATTTGCATAGCACTTCATGTCAAATTAATAGTAATTGACTAAGATTTAGATTATTCAGACTAAGCTGAGTTGTAAAAAAAAATAAATAAGTAGTTGGATCAGTATGAACCCTCTGTAAAATTTTCAAGCAGACAAGGTTTGGACTTTTGGGGCTGTTCTATTTTCCTTCTGGAATTCTCTTTTTATCATATCCACCACCAATGTATCCTGAGTGTTCATACTTTACAGTTTAGCAATTCTGAACTTAACCAAGTAACTGAAAGGATCTTCCTTAAAAAGCATCTGAGGAACTCTCCTTTTAACCTCAAAACAATTTCACCAGATGATCTGTTTTAAATTGAGTAAACCATCCATCACAAAATTCTTGAGACCAATTTAAGAATTCAACAAAATTTCTTGTGCCTAATGACACCCTTGCTCAGCTGCAGAGGCAAGCTAAGAAGATAATATGTGAAATAGAGCGATTCTGAAATCTTTGCATTTTCTGATTTGTGTTATGGTATAATACAATGAAAGAGTTGCTTTTGACCCTGTCAAGTGGAACCTCAAGGACAAAGATTTTAACGTTTCTGTTCCTGGAAAATTGATGTAAAGATTCAATTTACTTTGGAGGGTCCAAGTGCTTCAGCAAATAAGAAAAAAAAAAAAAAAGATTGATTTTCCATATAGATGTTATGTAATTAAGTTCTAATTTGATAAAAGAGCTGATCAAAAAGTGGTGACCATTCTAAAATGTTCCTTCATGCCACACAATTACTTATAATGCTTTTAGAAAGAAAAACACACAAGCCTGTTTCCTTTATATAAATCAGGTTATGTTTCCATACTAATAGTCTCATTCACATTCTTAAAAAAGAATTATAAATTATAAGTCCAGTATTTGTACAGTTACACCATTCTTGTGCTTCTATGTAGTTGGAAGTTGCCACACAGAGCTTTATGTTATAGTTTTGGGGTTAGGATCTATGTAGCAAATGTCATCAATGCCCTTCTGTACCGTAGCCCTTCTACTGAACCACTGGTTCTGAAAAGGCCAAAGCTTATTGTTGCAAGCACCTGTGACTCTGCTAAGAGTACTCTCTGGCCCCAGATCATGCAGGACTGCACATGGAGCTGGAGGAATGCCATGGAATGAACTCCCCAGAAGTTGCCTGTGGCTCTTGCCTAGAAACAGAAAGGTACCTGTTGATAAAGATCCGTTTCTTTTCCCCTTGGGAAAACAACTGTCATATTTTGTCATCTTTGGAAATCCCCTCAAATGGGACTGGGCCCCAATTGTCTACTGTAGAAATGCATTTGTTAACATCCCCCTAATGTACTCTTTTCCTGCTCCTTTTCCCATCCCCACTCCCTTACCAGAGATTCTTGGAAGAATCTCCTAAATAAACTACTTGCATTTAAAACCTTGCCTCACAGTCTATTCTTGGAAACTAAGATAATCTATATCTTAAATATGCAAAGAGAAGCCCATCCTGTTAGTCTAGCAGGTAAGTACATCACTTCCAGCCTATACAAGCCACAGACATCCCAGGGACCTGGGTTCGTATCCAAGAGATGGAGGGGGACAACCCAGATGAACAACTAAGTAAAATGCTTCTTCCTCCTCTATCTTCCTTCCTGCCTACCTACTTGCCTTCATTTCTGCCTATGCTTTTCTTTAAAAAAATACACAGAAACTATTAATGCTAAAGTATAGGTGCAGTGCAAGATCTTTTTTGCATTTCTCATAACACCTAACTCAGAGCTTTATACAAAAATGAAACACTGATAATGTGGAAGAGAGCATCTAATATCTGCTTAGTTCCTACTTATGTTATGCCCTGTGCCAAACTATATCCTATTGACTCAACAGTCTTGTGTGTTAAATATTATTGAAAAAAGAGTTTATTTGACTCACTATTTAAGCCTCATGTATTAGAAGAGTATCTAAAACATCTCAGGCACTCATTAAATATCTGCTGCATAAATTCAATTTTTAAATGATGCAACAGTGACTTAGAAAGGTAAGTAACGTGCTAGTTTCTGAAACTGAAAATGGCAGAACTGACTGCAGAGTTCAAGCTTCTAACCCCACACTGTGCTAGAGGATGCTCTAGATGAGGAAAAGGAGTGAGGAGTTCACTTAATGAACATATACCTGCTCTGGTATTGCAGAAACATTATGTAATAGGTGGGGTTGCTGACATATTTGTTTTTACACACAAAAAAATCTGCCTGACTTGCATTTTCGTTTACTCATCACACCAGTCATAATCCTCTGGCTGCTTGCATCCTCTCTGACCGTTTCTCCCTGCATCTCGTGAATACGTAAATTTATGTGTCTGCCCTTGTGGATGGAGAGTGTATCCCAATGTTTAATCTGGTGATTAATGTGAACATGGAAAAATCTCATATGTGTCTAACAGTTGTTTCTCGAGTCAAAATCTAGGTAGGCAGATTAACTAGCCCACTTGTACTAGGTAAAGAATTAGTCTCTCCTTTACTGTTATTATCATTATTAAAAAGATAAAAATAGAAAGTAGTAGTGGCAATATTTATTGTTTTGTCGCAAAATAAATTATGACTATTTAGCACATCGAGAAAACTTTGTCAGTTATCAATTCACATTTTTGAGCTATCTGTACCAGACTTCTCCTGTAAGTGAATGATTTTGCAATCCCATCAACTGGAAATGTATTCAATTTTGGTGGACTACAGACTTGAATTTTATTTGATAATTAAGCACAATATATTTGCTAATTAAATTTTAAAGAAAATGAAACAATGAATGTGTATCTAAAACAATAACTTAGAAATGCACAGGTAAATGAGTAATATGGAAAACACTAACTTACAGTTATCTATAGAAAAGATCTTGGTAGTTAACAAAATGTCCTTTTTGTGTTTTACACCTTGGCTCCAGGTCTCAAACCTGGGTCCTTGGGCTTTACATTGTCTGTACACAGGTATCTCCGACGTCTGAGTCACCAGGGTGTGCGTCTGAAATCTTTGATTAATAAGCACCTCATCTGCTTAATAGTGAAGATCATTTCCTTCTATATATAAAAGTTTTGAGACATATATGAAAACTGAAACATACAGAAATGAATTTCTCCAGTTAATAAGGTCTCATAAGACTTAAATTGTAAATAGATAATGGTTCTCTAAGTAAATATAACTGAATATAAAAGAGCATGCTATCTATCATAAGGTTGTAGTTTTTACTGACAGTAATTTCCTTCTGAATAAAAGTTCTTCAATTTCTAAGTATTTTCCTTATAGAGAAAAAAATCCCTCAATTGAAAAATTATGATGATAAATTGACACCCAATATAACCTACTACCCATGCTGACTGGTATTCTACATGCATTCCAAGAAGTTAAAGAGCAAGAACAAAGGTGGTTGATTGCACATGGATTTTTTTTTCACATCAAAAAAGTAATTACGATTTAGGATCACCTGTTCTTACAAGTGACCATTTGGCATGTAGGTATTAAATTTTCAAATAGTTTAAGAATAGCAAGTGATATAAAAATGATTAATTTCTTATCATTAATTACAACCTTTAAAAAAATTGAAGCTACCTGGGGAAAAGCGGTTCTCAAACAGTTCCTCTCACCATAAGAAAGGAAATTCTACATAATTAATATGAGAAAAGACGATTGCTTTTTGAGCACTGGCATAGGAAATGGGGGTCTGTCTTAAAGTCTGGTTTGCAGAAGCCACACACAGAAACAGTTAAAGAGAAATAGGGCTCCTGTGGGGCCTGCTCCGGCTCTAAGGAAAGCTTTTCACTGAGATTAAAGAGGAGCAGGAAAAAAGCTTTTGACTGGCTTTGCAGAAAAATACATATACAGTAGCAATCCATCATGCCCTTAGTTGTGAAACATGTATTCTTTTAAACCTTTATTTACTTAAGAGAGTTTAGTTCTAGGATTCATTCAAGAGACAAAAAAAAATACTTTGATTTTTTTTTTTTAAGTCAGCAATGATGACCTCCCGGAAATACTTAACTTGATATTCCTTTTGAAGAGGCTACATTTTATTTTGAAATAATATTAGACTTTAGTTTATATACAGAAGTCCAATACATACTACTTCTAAACGATCTGATATGCTCAGAAGGATGGCATGTAGTCTGCACATTTAGTTCACGGATCAATAGTTTCGAAATTTTATTTTATGGGAAGGACGACGTCTGAAGAGAAAGAGGTAGTGGTTTTAACACAGGATTAATACCTAACATACTATTACTATAAGAGCAAAAGGCTTTCCTCCTTAATCTTCTGAGTAAGATTCTGTCATTTGTTATTTGGTTCTGGCTTTGCCTAGAATTACAAAATCATTATTCTAAGTGTAAGCAGCCGTTTATGGAAACCATGCTCTTAAAACAGAAGACATGTATCTCCTAATTACCTCTCTGGAAGAACCTCTTGCTAAAGCAGGTTGCCTTTTGTTTTCTCCCGCAAAAGTACACTGAAACCAGAAAACAAAACAAAAACAAAAACAAACCAAACCAAAGAAAAAACAATCTCCTTGTACAGGAGTGAATAATTTTAAGTCTCTCATCTCATGCAATGCCACTTTACCATTCACCTTTCTTTACATAGTTCAGTAGAGGGGAAATAACACAAGGCAATGAAAGGTGAAATCTCTCTCTACCTCAAAGGAACTTGCCATATTGGTGGTGAAAAGAAACTCAATGTGAATACTGAAAACTGTGAAGACTAACAGATACAATAAGGAAAATCTTCAGAGAAGAATTCATTTTTGTTTGTCCTTTTATTTCCTTTGGCAGGAGGTGGAGGACATGGAGCCAAGTGTTTTAAAAGCCTAAATTTAAATATTCTCTGGTTTCTGATTTTCCTTGATGCTTTTTTTCCTACTCTAGATTCATTACTTAAAATGAGCCATGTTTGTAGTTATTAAATCTGATAAAATAACCTAAATGCTTTAAAATGACTTTTACTATTAGTGGAAAGACATACGAAATTATTATAAAAATTATGTTTAACAATGATAGGTTTAAAGTTATCCTCGTAAAAATGAAAATATTATATACACATTTCTGATTTACAAATTTCTAAATATTTCAGCAGATTCTTTTCAATCTAAAATGATAATTATTAAAAATATAAACATGGGATAAAAGGCAAAAATAAGAGTTGGAATCAGATACCTACGAAACATTATGGCTTCAAGAAATTTTTGCTGATGCAATTACGGGACCTCATAATGCTTGCAGATCTTTGTGGGAGGAATCAAAGAGAGAAAAGCTGTAGCAAAGTGACTTGCTCCATCTCCTCCATGCCCACACAGGCAAGGCACTTCTGTGACATTCATGCTACAGAAGACAGTATAGAGAGAAAAAGGGGTGGGAGCCAGCAGCTGACAAATTCTTCTTCCCCATTCCCTACATTTCTATACCCGATAACGTCTGGGTTTATATGTACGCTTCCTGAAAATAATGTTCCTAACAACGTCACATAAATTCCAGAAAAAAATTCTGTCAGCAGTCTATTTATTCTCCTTGGAAAATGCATCTTGAATCCACTCTTTTTTTTTTTTTTTTTTTTTTTTTTTAAGAAAAGGTACAGGCAGGGATGAAGGAAAAGTAGGCAGGCAGAGAGGTAGGAAGAGAAAGAAGAAAGCAGCATTTTATTTTTTTATTAAGCTGCACATGTTCGTTGTCTCCCCAGCCCTAGGTCTTGAACCAGGGACATTGGGATCTATATGGACAGCACCTGGTTTAAACTATGAGGGCATCCACCATCATCTTTCCTTGGATAGTTCCCTAAATGGTCATTTTCATCTTCATTCCCTCCACCCAATTCAGTCTGTACATAGCAGTCAGAGTAACTCTCTCTCTATCTCTCCCTCTCTCCTTCCCTCTCTCCCCCCTCCCTCCTCCCCTTCTTCCCATTCTTTATTTCTGCCTACAGAGTCCACCTATCTGACCTGTACCTGTGTGCATTCTTCCTGTCATTCAGCTTATACTGCTATTCTGCCAGTTCCTTCCACCTTACCAAGCTCTCTCTTTGCTGGGCCTTTATGACGACTGTTCCCTCAGTTTCTTCATCTAGTTTTTGTGTGGTGAGCTCCTTTCAGGGCAGGGTTTAGATACTTCCTTTTAAGAGTGAATAGCTTTTTCTGATAAATTCTATGTGAAGTCGGACACCACCCCGTTCTTTTACTCCAAGAATCTTGTAAACTGCCTTGGTTTGTTCCTGTTTTTAAGGACTATCTTCAAAGTGCATGCAAACTCCAAGCTATAGGAATGATTATCTGTGCTTATTCTAGGCTGCTGCCACAGTGCTGGAACAGTGCTTGGCACTGTCACTAAATTTTTGTTAAATGAATAAACACAAAAGAAAAGAGTGAGGTCAACAGGAGATCTAGCAGTATGCTTAAGTTTTTATATTTCATTTCAGTGTGCTACCTATTTATATACAATTATGATCTACAGTGCAAATTGTTACTACATGCATATCTATGAAAGGTGACTGATGTATAGGAATGAGTATTTTATTAACAAATCCTGGAATGCTATACCAGCTTTTGAAAAGCTGTATTTATGCCACTTGGTCAATATTTTCTACCTTGACATTTTCTATTGATTGTTCAAGCATCTTTTGGAATTTAACTCTATTTATCATTTAGTAGGGCTTAGTAAAAAAGTAAATAAGGAGGTTTTTCCTTGGGGCTATGTATACAGTCTTTGTGGTTAGCCTTTGTGAACTACCACTTCTTGTTGAGCTGAGCAGATGGCTGAATTGAGCAGAACAGTAAAACCCAAGTGAGGGATACTTCCGAGGCTGCCAGCTGCACATCTAAACAGAACAGGCAGTAGTGTGGTCTTAAGGAGAGACAATGAATAATCTTTTTGCTATGAAATGCAAAGGAGATAAGACCTGCTTAGCATTTATGAGCTATTCATGTTAAATAGATATTTTGAGTAATTTAAACAGGTATCTTTCTATTTCATTGCATGGTAGATTTATTCTTACTCCTTGCAAACATGACTTCATTCTGACATTTCTAAGTCCCAAAATTGACAAAATCTCTAGAACAATATGTTTAATTAATTTCTGTTAAAATTTAAAGGCTCCTAAGGCATAGAGCTCTAGAAATTTATCTATGTGTTCATTCCATATGATAGAGCACATCTTGACATTTTTCATTCATTAGAAACAAAGATTTAAATAAAGTATCAATGCCAATCCCATTCATTATCTTTTTGTGTCTGTCTTCTAGGTATACAGGTGCCTCTCAAATTAAAGGACCTCAGAATAACAGGACAACTTCCTTAAAATTGTAGATTCCTGGATTCCACCTGCAGATTATGATTCAGATCTGGAGTGGGTTCCAGGAATCTGCATTTTTAACAAATTCTGCAGGTGATTTGGATATTGATGGAAAAAAGGACTCCTCTTTTCTTCTTAGGAGAAGGCACCTATGAACGTTGTCTTCAGCACTTTGAACGTTGCTTCGTATCTTGTAGGCATCAGTGACTTTGCAATGAAAGAACTGTTCATGAGATCACAAAGAATTTTTTTACGATTTTATGAAACATCTAATGGAATATTCTTATTGGTATAACATATCTTTTGATAGTAATTTTACCTTACTTTCTTTTTAAAGGGCTATATGTAAGGTGTATGTTTGTGTTTAAAACTTTCTATGAATACAATGAAATTGGATATTTTAATAGCAACCATGTGGCTAGCAGCAGGTGGAATTACTGCGAACAATAGGAAAGTGCTCTTTACAACTCGATCTATTTTATGAAATTCCACTAAATTGTTTGAAATAAAGTGCTGACTGTTGTCTACTGAACTCTCAACCCCAAATATATTTAATAAAATAAATTTTATTTGTTTTAAAAAGCACTATTGTATCCCAAATCACTGAACTAAGATAGTCTTTTTCTCCTTTAGCATACGGTGAAAAAAATTTTGGAAACAAAGACAATCTTAAAACATCTGAATTGAACATGATTTATTTCAAAATAAGAAATATCTGTTAAAAATAAGTTTGAAGAGAAACTAGAAAGAGCAGCAGAAGCGAAAAATAAACATAAACTATTTCTAAAACAGTTTAGAATCTAAAATATTTCTGTGTCTGAGAAAATGTGTCACCACCGAAACCAGAAAGTCTTCTAAAATATTCAGGATGTCCAATACAATGTTGATTGTGGATCTGCACTAGGAATTAAAGGAACTGGGTATAAGGTGATGGTCAAAAGTGTTTGAAGAGAGACTATGAAGAGTATCTGATGACAGGAGTAGATACAATGAAGAAACAACAATATTTAGAATGAAAAGACATCCGTTTAAAATCCAGAAATGTGACTTGGGCCAAAAACTGAAAAAAATCTAACCTTTTTTATTTGTAAAATGGTAATGAATTTATAGGCTTATTCTGAGGATATCCTATAATTGATGAAAGTGTCTTATAAATGGCTAACTGTTATTATTTGGATTCCCATTACTGGGCACAGAATTAAGATCAACAGGAGATGGTACTTGGTCAATAGCTATCCAATGGAATTTGGTCAGTCTATCCATTTTCACCAGTCTGCTCAGAATTCACCTCCTAGTTGAGCACTTCACATATTCAATCTGGGAAAGTGCATCACAACTATTAATTTACCAACAATAAACATTTGTTTAAATTATGTCTACGACAACACAGGACTTAATAAGACTTCTTAAGTATACTTTGAAAGTTAACTGGAACACAAAGAAATGGAAACTACATCCTTTTTTGTTTTCCTAATTATTTCAAATATATAAGGAATTTGTAGAAAGAATATAGACTTTAAACAACACTCTGTTTCAGAAATAGACAAAATATAGTCATTGAAATGCATTCCATTTATTATATCACTTTTTAATAATTTGCCTTTGATTCTCTTGTGGGTTTTCATCTTGACTTGCTATTTCTTCTTTTGCAGAGTGTGAGGGAGTGAGTGTTCAAAGTTAAAAACCTGTGATTTATTACAGGATACATTTCTCCCTACGTGACTTGGACTATAATGTGTATTTTTATGAGAAAAATGGGGAGGGGGAGAAGGAAGTGAGTTTTACCTCATACAATCAACTTCATACATGAATTATAAAAAGGAAGCAGCCTAGATTCTTGAATTCTTGAGGTGAGATGGGGATTGTGAGGATAGTGCTATTCTTGATTGTAAGGATGGCTACCACACTACCATATAATAGGGACCCATATCTTTTGACATCTTGGGTGCTATATGGTGAGAGCTGAAACACTCTGTGCCCTTTTGTGGAATCTAATTTTTTTCTTTATAAGTGACTAAAATTTGCTTTACCCCTTTTACTTTCCATAACACAGCTAGGCTTTGCAAAAGGGATTATTTTCATCATGGAATAATAATCCAATAAAGTTTGAGCAAAAATGTTATCTCAAAAGTGAAATTTTACATATATTCAGATTTGAAAAAGAACAATCTGAATTACTCATTTTTGACTGATGTGAAATACATTAAACGAGCACTTTACATATATTAAAACTTTTTCTTATCAAAATAGTCAACAGGATAAAATAAGGAGACAAGATATTGTGACATTAAAAATGAATTGAAATTACTATCTCTACATTAAAGTTATTGAAAAGTTCAGCTAATACTTAAACCTGTTTTGAAGCAGGATAACTTCACCAAAGGCGTACATTTTAAAACTAGATAAATGCTTCTCACTGTAAAAGATTACTTACTTGCTTTCCTACTGTGTCCTCTTAATTTCTCAATTTCATTTTTTCCTATTCTTTCACTGCACACTTCTTATTTTGTAGACTGGCACTAGCTACCAGATCTGAAATGCTGCTCTTAAGGCTCTTACTGGAGGAGGGAGGGGCTGGGCAATCCCAGCCACTGCTCCGACTGCATTTCAGACAGAGCCCTGACTATACAAGTCTCCAGAGCTGGAATCTCTTACTAGGTATTGTATTTCCTATAAAAGTACAGAACTACAATTTGAACTACTGCCCTACTTATACATTTTTATCACATGCTTTAATGTACTTTTTAAAGTACATAAAGTCACGTTAAAAGAGTAGGTGCCAAATGTTAGCCTACAACAGTGCTCTCATGATGGGAAATGCAATCAGCAGGAACTTTGAGTCAGTTCTTAGGAGGATGTCATTACATCTGTCTATAGAAAAGAATGGTTCAGAGAACAATTTTAAGATGATGTCTTTTGCTTTACTGTACTTGCTACAGTGTTGTTTAAATAAACAAGTGGTGTTTTGTATACTATATTACTTAAATATCTAGTATGTCTAGTTCCTTAGCGAAGTACAAAGTGTGCCTAGATTAGACTCTTTGGCTGTTATGTGAGAAAACTAAGGACTCTTAATTGAGTTGACGGTAATCTGTTGGCCTTTTTACATTTGCAGGAGACCATAGTGAAAGCATGTAAGTATTACTGACTTGTCTTAGTTTTTCTGTAAAAATAAAACTAAAGTGAAAAAAAAAAATTAAGAGACATACACCCCTCTCTCTCTATATATATATATAAATATGTACACACATACATATATCTTTTCTCTATAATTGATTCAGATTTGCTTTACTTCTTTACTTTTGCTTTACCCATAAATGCTTTCCATATATATTACGCTTATATATATATAATGATGCTGTATAGATATCACAAAATATTGTGTGACATCTTTTTATAAAAAAAAGTATTGCCAGAACACTTTTCACAGCGATGCTTAGGAAACTTTAAGAAAGCAAACGTGTTTTCAAGGTTTGACTTGAAAGCATTTTATATACTAGTCTTTGAGAAGTAATGATAAAATAAAAGTGTATCAACTAGAAAGAATGACATCATTTTTTTTTCTCTGACAATTTTGCAAGATACAAACATGGGAACTGGTATAAACGGCCATTTTCCATTTACCAAGCCAAAAAGGAACGATAGATAACACATCTGAATAGAAATGCCAGCACCAGTTTATCCAATAACTTCACAAGATCTTATTCTACAAGTCAGAGCAAACGGGAAGAAACAGCAGAGAGGAAACTAAGATTGTATCACCATGGCAACCCGAGGGGGTGGGGGGAGAGGCAGGGAACCACATGCCACCTGCTAATCAATTAGGAAAACTGCAAGTTCAAGAAATCCTGGAGCATCTGAGTGGGGCTGTAGATGCTGTTACAGATAAGAGTCAAGTAATGCACAGAAACTTAATTGGAAATTCTCTTTTCAATTTATAACAGACAAATTGTTAGCACTCATATATTAATAATATTGTAGTTCATATCAGCCACTTTGCTGTTTGCCATCTGCTCTAAAGAGATCTTATTTGTGTTATTACTGTAAGTATGACAGTCATTTAAAAAAAAGAGTTGCACTGATAAATTCTTTTTAATTTGCACTCTTGGATGAGTTTGAAAATAAACTTGACTTTTCAAATGCAACATTTCATAATCTTTCCTTAAGGCATCAAGTCCTTCAATGTTTACATAACTGTCTATTTTATACTTCAAATTTGTTCACATTCTTAATAGCGGAAAAGTCAAAGTATAAATTCTTCCCTAAGATTTATTTGTTTTGTATGATAGGATTATTCAACTTATTTTGGATGGGGTCAAAGAAGCTTGTAGGTCATTTAATTTACTATTTATTTCTTCTAAAATTAATCTCAGAGGCTAAGACTCTTCTGACGCTCGCTGCTTTTCTTGTGCCTTCTTGCTAACTGTTCCCTCCTCCCCTTGCAGCACCTTCCGCCTTGGCGGATCTAACAAGTATTTCTTTTGTCCTACTTTTCTTGAATTCGAAACTATTGATGACTCTACATTAGAAGGATGACTGATGTGTTACACAAAGGCCCCTACGTAGGTGAAGACTAGAGATGTGCTAAGCAACCCATTATTTTCACAGTACAGTGATCTGCTTGTACAAGTTTCTAAAAGCATTTCCAAGGGACAAGACATCAGAGCCTCCATTCCTGTTTTATGTTGACTTTTGACCTAACACTGGACCAGGAAAGCCTATGTGTAAATATGAGGGGGGTGGGTAGCAAGACCACTTTCCTAAATATTTACAATGGTAAACTCCCCAGGTTATAAATTACAATAGAATGAAACCCATCAGCTTTAGCTCTCATGGACTTTTTAGCACTTATTTTTTATTATTTAAGCAGACTATCAATATAAAGAAACTCAAAGGGGAACAAAAATAACATAAAACAACTCATCACTGAAAATAACTATAGGTAAGAAAAATGGCTGGGTGAGAACACACTGGACTAATGTTAACATAGGAAAATGTCTCTTAGATGAAAAAAAAAAAAAGTCCAGACAAAATTTAGGTAGCAAGTAAGTACTATTATTAAACAAAAATTCCATATTCTCATTTATAAGCAATAAAGGATGTGAATTAACTTAGTGATAAAAATTTATTGCACAATGAATGTGAAACATCTAATAATCACCTGAACATAAATAACCGGAGATGCTCAGTCACCAACAGTTGAAGTAGGGATGCAAATCAGCCTCATCGCATTCAATCTATTGTGTGCAAGTGATTCTCTGAGAGAAGAAGAATAAAGGGCTCAGAAGCCAGTGTTCAACTGTGATTTTTGTCTTCTGGGAAACTCCACTTAACAGCTCTGAATATCATTAAAAGCCTGTGAGGGCTGCTGCTGAGGTTGACATGGGAACTTTCAAAATGCACACACAGAAAGACAGCTCATGGTGGTAGATATTTTTGCAGAATAGCTCCAGTGGTCAAAATGTTGCAAAGGTTACTCTGACCTCCAACAGCACTTCCTGTCTGTCCTTCCTAATCAGGAGAACTTTATCACCGTTGAGTAATACTGTAAGCTCCTTGAAGGTAGAAAGTGTGCCTGTATTTCTTTCTCTACCAAGGCACCTTGCATATTGCTGGGCCAATGGCAGGCATACAATAAATACACTTGAACTGAATTACAGCATGAGATCACATACTTGTCCCAATCAGCAGAACCTCACACACCGCTCACTGGCAATATTGAGATTACAGGGGTCACTAGCAGCACTCTGCCTAATGGTGTGCTGACTGACAGAGTAGAAAATCAAATCAAGAAGGCTAGCATGACCTTTGAGTCGGGGAGACAGGGTGTGCACTCACTGTAGCAACAAGGTCAAGATCAAAGTGACGAATGCCCAACCTTCTAGTACATGGCTAGAGACCTGAACTGACCACATCTGATTATCTGCGCAATTTCATCAGCATCACCTGTGAGTAATACTTCAGCGAACAGTAAACAAAAAGAGCGGAGCACTAGAAACACAGTCTCAGGCTGCAGCAAATTTACCAGCTTGAAGAAGGGCCCTTGACAACAGGCTTCTTGTGGATTATGCAAGCCTGCCGATTAGACATGAAAACAACTGCTTTATGGTGACCCAAAATGGGATTAACGTAAGCCGGATGAGTGTTAGAAATTCTTTAAAGAATCCAGTGAAGTACCATTCAAAATGATACAGCCAAGCTGTTAAAAAAAAAAAAAAAAAAATCCTGGGAAAACTGAGAAGCTGAGATGAATCTGGTTATCAGTAATCGAGAAATGGGGCAGACACATCATAATGAGAAAAATTATGTGGGAAAACATGATTCTAGGCATCAAAGTCACTAGTTTCTATTACGCTAGGGTGAAAAGGGTTATTAGTCACTGATCTGTCTTTTAGCCACATCAGTCTTTCCAAATGGTAGGCAAAATTAGTAGCACTATCTTTAAATACTCAGGATAAAAATAAATATACTATAAATAATGATATGTCTAAATGTTTTTTACCTTTTAAAATAACTTCACTTCCAGCTATTGAAAAGCTCCTTTAATTCTAGGAGAGAGTGAGTAGGTGACTAAGGCATTGCAATTTACGTCTGCTTAGTGGTGATACATTAGTCTAATCTGCAGAGGGCTTCCAAGCTGATTTTCTCCATACGCTACCCATATGTTATATTACCATAAACATATCATCTAGAAAACAGCCATATGTTTCACTTTTATACCTGAATAGTAGTGGCTCTTCTTTATCATTAACCATTATGTCTTCTGTACATTTTGAAATATTGTGGGAATTAAGCATCAAAATAATTATTTGAAAATTAGTTGAATGTAATTCTGATGATTCCTAATACCGTACTTTGAGAATCTATAAACTTCTTTTCTATAATACTGAAATTCTTAAGCTGACTATCAAGATGGCATTATTATTTACATTTGAGTTAAAAAGAATTTAGCATGAATTTGCAGGCATCGATTCCAACCATTGTTTGTAAGTATGCTCTGGAAGTGAAGCATTTTCTCCTATTGATGAATGAGGCATAGATAATCATCATCAATCATCATTACGAACTTCATGATAACAGCAAAAGTTGACAGTCACTAAATTCAGACTGCATGCCAGGTATTGTGCTAGAAGACACAGTATTATACTTCTCAATCTACCCACAAGTAAAATGTAGGTAAAATAAAATTATCAGTAATGCGTAAGGCTACATCGTTCTCAGGTTGAATTCACTGTGATTCTCAGTCATCACAATGGTGATTCTGTGCATGAGACGCCGATGATGCTGGTGCTTCTAGGGCAGGTAACACAAGAACTAAATAAATGACCTGTCCTCTGTCTTTTTGCTTCCTCTTCTTTCTTCTTCTATCCTTCTAATTAGCAGAACCTCTGCAGACTCAAATCACGGAACAGGAAGGACTTTGCTGATCTGGTTTCAACAAATGCCTCTGGGTGGATGACCGTAGCCATAAAACATTAGTGTGCATATAATTTTTTATTTCAGGCTGTATTAGAGTAGGAAATTCAGAATCAGCCTTTACACTTGGTAGGTTCTCAGTATTTCAAGTCAAATTTTGAGATCACTCTATTTGAAGTGTTTTCTATTTCCAATCAGATAAAATTGTATAGAATAATTAATCATATATAATGTCAATTATTTCACTTTTGCTACAGCATACCCTTTCAAAGTCCAAAATCCTCTGTTTTTTGAAGTAGTATAGCCTCTGTTTTTTGAAGTAGTGTACCAATTGACTGCATGTAGCTCTGTATGTATTCCTTTCTCAAGGTGAGTAGATAAGGCCTTAGATGAAGTCAGGAGGGCTCAATCAGCCTAGGCCAGACTGATGCAGAGAATATTTATTTAATGTTTACTGTGTATTAGGTAATATACTTGCTACTTTACAAATAATATCACATTTAATTCTCACATGTCTAGGAAATAAGAAATGGTATTCCCATTTAATGGATAATGAATTGAGGTTTACAAACATTAAAAAACATCCTCAGAGTTACAAAGCTAGTAAGTGGCCGAGTTGTCATTTGACCTCAGGCAATCTGACTCCAGAACCCTCACTACTGCTTTCCATAAAACGTATTTGATAATAAATTTCGTTCATTCAGATGCAGAGCACTCACTATGTTTTAGGCACTGTATGATAATACTAAGAATAGTAAGGTCTGGATCCAGTCCTCAAGTAACAAAGTTTTGATTAGGGAGACATAGTGATAAGTGAGTTAACGAGCAAAGACAAAGTATGCTTATGGCCAAGAGGAAGGATCACTACCTGAGAGAAACAGGGAAGGGGTGTTAAGTCAGCGTGCTGAAGTTTAAGAGGAAACTAAAAAAAAAGAAAAAGAAAAAGAAAAAATAAAGATTTTGGTGGACAAGGAAAAAGTCTTTTTTCTCCACAATGTTTGCTAACACGTGGAAATGGAAGATAGGACACACGTTTGAGAAAGTGTAGCAGCTGGAGGTTGTATACAGTCAACTCAGGTGTTTATCTGGAGCAGGGCCAAAGCCATTCTTACATGCTAAGAAGTCAGGCAGTTTTACGTTGAGGAAGGGTTTTAACACTGGGAGGCACACAATTAGATTTGCATTTTAAAAGGCAGGGGTTCTCAAATCTTACTGCACATTTGAGTATGCAAGGTATCTTTTAAAGAAATACTGGACTCCGCCCCTACTTCCAGAGAAGCAAATTCAATTCATACAAGGGAGGACCTGGCATCAGTATTTTTTAAAGTTCCCTAGTTGATTCAAAACATGCAGACAAGACTGGAAAGCAATTTCTAGTTTTATAGAGTTAACTTATGAAATTTTAAAAATGTACTTGTATTAAACTACACAAACATAAAAACATAATTACCAATTAAGATTTTGCCTAAGACAAGATTCTAAATAACGTCTTTTTTTCATATTTTTTAATGAAAAAGATGCAGGCAGGATGAAGGCACGTAGGCAGGGAAGAGAGAGAAGGAAGAAATGTCTTATTTTATTTTTATTTAGTTGTTTACACTGATTGTTTCTCCCTGGACCCTGGACTAGAATGCAGGGGTATGTGGCCTGCGTTCCTTTGGAGGCAACTGACCTAACCGTAACTCCATCAAGGCATGCCTAAATCATGTCTTAAGCAAAAGTGAAAATTTAAAGAAAAAACCACTTTCTCTTTTGATTAATGTTAAATGCAAGAATTTGCTGGCAAGTTGTATGCCAGAATACTAAGTGGTTAAGTTACAGCACTAAGTGATGAAATAATGTGAAAAAGTCATTGGCACTTATGGGAATAAACAAAAGTCCACTACTCATCTTAAAAATCCTCTCTTCCTAAAATCCACAATTCTCTATCAGTACATCTTGGGTGACAATAGTAAAAATATACTATTAGAATCATGGCTAAATTCTGTCAAGGCAATTGCAGAATACTCTCATCGGGGTTCCACACTGCGGTAGGGAAAGGTACTCCAGCCTCGGAGAGAAGGACGGATGCCACAGAATCTTCAGATGTGAAGTCACTAGGGACCTGGCTGGAAGCATGTATTTTAATACACACTTCAGCTAAAGTAAAAGTCCTAATGTAAACTTTTGTGCTTAGGAACAATTAAAAAGATTTGGGATGTTTCTCTAGAGAGTTTTAGTTCCATTAGCACAAGACATGGTGGCTGAAGATGGATATAATCCTGATGCCAAGTTAGAGATAGTGAAAAGGAAACCCTTTGCAATCTTCAAGTTAGCACTCACATTTCAAAGGATAAGAAGAACCGTTCAGTGTTTAGAGGTCTCAAGAATTCAAGTGGAACCTAATTCAGCATCTACACACACCGCTTTTCCCAACAGAGCTCAAGTGGCAGAACACAGCAAAGTTATTTCAGCTGTTGGAAGAAAGACAACTTGTGGGCTTCACTCAGTGACTGTCATGACTGGAAATTGTGTTGTTGAACTACTGACCCTTAGCTCTCAGACGTTTACTATTGGCTCTCAAATAGCTAACGGTAGCAGCTGCATGTGAAAACAACTGCTATCAAGCCAAAGGTGCCGTGATGGTTACTGTCTACGTAAGATCACTGTGCAGAGATATTATTGTGTGGAATTCTACCTGTCAGAACAGGGCTAATTTCTGGGTACAGGTTACAACAACAAAATTACTGAGCTCCCATGATGATTGTCCTCAGGATTCCTAACGTAAGCTCACTAGGCCCATCCTGACTACCATGGTCACTTAAAACATGTAAGGAGAGCTCTAGAAGTAAAAACCAAGACTTTCTCCTCTTGGAGAGTTCAGAGCAGAAGAGAAAGTTCCAGGCATCTCAGAGGAAGGTCCCACAGCCATTTTCCTCTCAGAATCTGCTCACCATACCACACCACAGCCATTCTGAAACACCACCAATTTTGTCAAGTATACGCTAACACTTCCTCAGCCATCCCTTTTTCTCCACCTTTACTTTCACAGTCCTGGTGTGGAACCTCATTATATTTTTCTTTTCTTTTCTTTTTTTTTCCTAACTCTATCTAGTACAATCATTTTAGTCAATCTTCCTGTCTCTGGCATATCTTCTCAACAATCTAGCCTCTATTCCAATGGTTAGTAAACTATGACCAGCAGCCACATCCAGCCTGTATCTGCAAAGAAAATGTAATCAGAATATAGCCAGGCCCATCATTTATGAACTATCTTTGGCTCTCTTTCATGCTACAATGGTGAAAGAGACAATATAGCACAAAAAACCTAAACGACTTATTATCTGGTCCTTCTCAGAGTTAATCAACCATACTATTGCCAGGATGATTTTGATCAAAAGTATAAATCTAATCATACTGCTTCCATGTTTAAAATATTTTCTGTGGCTACATTTGGTGGTGAGGAAGCAAACTGTGGCTGCTAAGTGTAGTATTTTTGACCTCTGAGTTTGAAGTTACTTGAATTTTCTGCACCTTTGTCCTCTATGCCTATGCTGAGTTTTTCATACTATGCCCTTCTTCTGTAGAATTTCTATTTATTCTCTGGTTCAGTTCAAATATTATGTTTATCATATAGCCTTCCTTGACTCCTCTCCATGGTCAGATCTTCCCTATTCACCTTCTTGATTTCCATAGCACTTTACATATCCTCTATTTTGTTTTTATTTTTGGTACTTCATTCATTCATCTATGTTCAGATCTGGTTACCTTCCTAATCCATAAGGAGCTAGTTTAAATACACCAGGAGTAAGCTACCAAATTAATATAATAGGATTTTTATGCCTTTTTATACGAGAATACTATTATTTCAAAATATTTTAAGGTTTTCTCCTAGACGTCTGCCTAGAAGATGTCTACCTCAGATAATAGAATTACTTTATGTTCATGTAAGAAAAGCAGTCTTAACAGTCTGAAGTTACTTCTCATTTTAAGTTAAATAACAAACTCTTCTTTAGTTTCACCACTAAGCTTATTTTAAAGGAATAAGCTTAATTCCGAAAAATTAAATCTGTCCTGAAAAGTAAAATGATGGTAGATTCTAAATAATAGGCTTTAAATGTACCTTAAAAAAGAGAAATTTCAGAAATATTTTGAATGATGGAAGTCATCTTTAAATAAGTACGAACTACTTTTGTTAGGCTATTAACTTTGATGAGAATGCTATAGGGTCTAGAATTCTTTTTTGTTTATTCTTATAAATCAACCAAATACAAATTAAAACCATAGTGAGATATCATCGCACACCAATCAGATGGGACATCATTAAAAGGCCTGACAATGTAAGCGTTGGCAAGGATGTGGAGCAAAAAGAAATCTTATACCTGAAGTTGAGAGTGTAAATTTGTACAGCTTTGGAGAGCAAATCAGAAATACCTTAGAAAGTTTACGACTCACTCCTATATTTATTCTCAGACATAAAGGGAGATTTAAAAGGATAGTCACTGAAGCACTGTTTGTAATGGGAAAGTGAAAAATAACCTAAATGTCCTTCAATTGGAGAATAAAAAATTAAGTTGGGATGGCTACAGAATGGCAAAAATGAATGACTAAGGAACACATATACCAAAGTGGATGTGCCTCAAAAGCATAAAGCTGTAAAACAAAAAAGTGAGAAGCAGAAAATATATATAGTAAAACCTAACTTGTTATCAAATTTATAAACCTAAAAAAGTAATTATCTACATTGTTTAAAGATACATGCAAATAAATAAAAAACACAAAGATGTCTAGAGGAATTATAAATAGCAAAATCAGAATGGAATTTCTGATCGAGGGGAGAGACAGTAATCACTTTAATTGCATCTGTAATTATTTATTTTTTAAGCTAATGTGTACAGATGTTTGTATACATTTCTCTATGATTTTTCTGAATATCTGGAATTTTAACAATATAAAGTCAATCATGTTGAAGAAAATTCTTTCTTGAAGGAAGTTGTCATAACATGTACCTCCATGATGATAAATCAAACAGCCAGGCATACGCCACTTGTTTGACAACAAACTGGTGAGATGTCGAACACTCAGACAGTGCTATCAGTTATAGAATAAGATTTACCTTAAAGGTCGACTAGTCTAACTCTCTCCCATTTACAAATAAGAAATGAAGGAGTAACTCAATCACTCTGTATTGTCAGATTGCTTAGTGAGTTAGTGAGAATGTTAGAACAGCTATGGCTGTATCCTGGCTGCTACAACTCTACACCAGAGTTTATTTAATAAGGACATTCTCAGGCAATGCCCAACATTGTGTAGCCTGTTACTTTATGAGTTTTACTTAATCTAGAAACATTAATATGTATCTTGGAACTTTCACTAGGGACAGAAGCCCCTAGACCCATTTTGGATTTGACATGGCTCTTAATTATCAAATGAAAAGCATAGGGTGCAGACCAGTTAGACCACCTCTGCAAAGGTGAAGGGAAATAAACACATTGCTATTTGTTCGGCTTGCACATGCAGAAAAACACCCATGAAGTATAAATTCACAGAAAGGTTAGTTGTTAGAAGGAATTGGTACTGGGCTGAACAGGTCATAGGATTGGAAAATGGTTTTTTACTAGGTAATTTCTTATATTTTGCCTTTTGAACCATATACATGTTTTATCTATGCAAAAGTTAAAGAATTAAAAAGAAAGTCCTTATAAGATGTTTTGAACTAGCTCCTTTATTATGAAAGATATATATTTTTTCTCACCTTTTTCTCTTAATGAACTCCAGTTTTGGCTTTTCATCATGTCTACATGACCTTGTTCCTGGCTGATTACAGAATGAGGGTCAGCCAGCGATCAGGGCTGGATAGGTGAGTACAATGCCATCACTTCAGCATGCAATGAAGCTCTATTGGGTAACAGGTGTGGTTCCTGCCTGGGCTGTGAGACACTTGGGTTTCTTTTGGGGTCTGAAATATGCGTGCCAGCCATGCCACTTGGCTACCTTGTCACACCTTGACACCTTCCTAGTGTCTTAGATTGGCTGACCTTGACTGTGCTGCTGATTCTCACCAAGGTATCTATTTTAAGCACCCTTCTCTCTCTTTGCATCTGTCTCACCTACCGATCCCTAAAGATGAGGTGTTTTCATTAATACAGCTCATAGTCATTTATATCAATAAAAAGAAAGCTACCTCTAGCTTAACATTAAATTTAGTTTCTTCTACAGCAACTTTCTAGAAGGCAAGTTGAAGGAAATCATGACAGTTGAGGGAACTCCAGACTGAGGATATGAGGCCCCACATTGGATAAAGAACCAGATCTTAATTTTTCTAGTCCCTAATTTCCTCAACTCTGAAATGAGTAGTTTAGTAGCCATTATCTTAAGGTTCCTTGCAGAACTAAACTTCTGGGACTCTCCCGTTTTTGTTTTATTAAAAAAAATAATGTTCCTCCAGTGCTATTCCTTCTTCCACCTAAAACATTTCGAACATACTCTGAACAGATGTGTTTAGACATGTGTATCCATGATTTGATATCTTAGAAATATATCTGAGAAGATTAAAAATCTTGGAAACATAAAGGAACAAACGGGAATCTCTGCCTGCCAACCTTCCTCATGAGAAAAAGGCATTTTCTTCCAGAGAGAGGAAAAAAAATCTCTTGAGATACTATGGCTAAAAAAGAATGCTCTATTTTCTCAAAAGGACTTTCTCATACATTATTTTCCTTAAAAATATGAGGGAAAAGAGAGTTAAACCTTTTAAAAGTAGTCTACATATATCATTCATTCATTTAGTTACTGAGCACAGTCATGTAAAAAAATTCATTCTCCTTAATTAATTTGTTTTTAAATCATTACTATCATCTTGTGGCTGAAGATAGATATTTAGGAGCCCCCATGGAGTGCTCCCTTTTTTTGACCACACATCAAACTGAGGACCAAATCCTGAGGATTCAAACTCCGGAGTAGATCCTGAGTCATCTACTTCTCGGCTGCTCTTTGCCTGTCCAGCCACATCTGGCCTGCACTCGTTAAGAGACTCATGGTACTGTCTCTGCCCATTTTCCAATCTCTGCTCTGGAGAGGAGCCAGAGCAATCTTTTTAAATCCAAACCTGGCTGTGTCACTCCCCATAGAACACTTTTCAAAGTCAATGGTTTGCAATTCAAACCCATATTCCTTCCTGAGTCTTCAAGGATTTGGTTTCTGTCTACCTTTCCATCACTAAGTAGCAGGTGAGTTTAAACAAGTTATAGTATGTCTTTTACAGCTAAGTAGTGGAACCCACTTGTCATGTGTTTATGCTAATGACTGGTACACAGCAAATACTTAATGAGTGCTCTCTGTAGAGTCAGTGAAGACTCACAGTGTCCACTCTAGGTAAATCACTAAACTAGGTACTCCCAGAAAAAACAAAAACAAAACTAGAAATCCCTTTATAATTTTTCTCCCAACAGACACTTTTTCTCACTGCTATGTCAACAAGGGGATTACTATGTTTAACTTAACTATATAAAGTCTTGTACTTGGGTTAAAATAGCAATCGCACCAAAAATGGCTCAGGGAAGTTTCCTAAGGATGTTAGGTGAATGCATGCATCTAAGAGAAAAGAACACAGTGGTTTCCACACCAACACCCTAAGCCAAAGCATGTGTGTACGTGTACATACATGTACTAAGAAATCTTGGACTGTTTTGTGCTGGTAGAGAGCACTGGTTAGGTCAATGGCTTCCAAAGGAGTAAGTCACATACCCCTGAGTTCAAGTCCTGGGCCTGGGAGAAAACAACCAGTGTGAACAACTTAAAAAATAAAGATGCTTTTTCCTTCTCTCTCTTTCTGCTTGTCTGCCTACTGGTCTTCATTCCTGCCTATACCTTTCCTTAAAAAAAAAAAAAAAAAAAAAAAAAAAAAACTTAGTCAAAGATACTATTTATACCTAAAAAAAGAGAAGTGAAATATTGTACTGGTCATATTATGTATATATACACAAATAATATATAGCTAATATAATATATTTAATATAATACATATATATTTTTCATTTTTAAAGGACATGTGCAGGGAGGAATGAAGATGAGTAGGCAGGCAGGCAGGAATACAGAGAGGGAAGAAGCATCTTTATTTCATTTTTATTTAGTTGTTTGCACAGGTTGCTTCACCCTGTCCTGGATTGAAACCCATAGGTATGTGGCTTGTTCCTTAGGAGGTGATGGACCCAATCACTACTTCACCAGGGTGCACTTGGTCAGATTATTATTTAGTTTTATTCTGGGTGCCATATTTGAAGAGTGACATAAACATGTAAATTAAGGACCAATTTTGGTCAGCAGGAAAGGTAGGGGGCTTCATACCATATTATATATGAAATAGTTAAGGGAATGGAGTAATTAGTGTTGGGAAGAAAAGACCTAGAAGAGTAGATGGACATAATATTTCAAATATTTGTAAAGTCTTTTAACAAAAGTAACATTATATATTTTCCAAACAGTAGAGCAAGACCCAAAGTCTCAAGGAAGATTTCAATTCGCATTATTAGAACTATTTAAAAATAGGGAAAA
This sequence comes from Solenodon paradoxus, assembly GCA_004363575.1. NCBI lineage: Eukaryota > Metazoa > Chordata > Mammalia > Eulipotyphla > Solenodontidae > Solenodon > Solenodon paradoxus. The sequence continues at coordinate 35,281 of RJWH01001040.1, forward strand.
AGACGAGAGAGAGTAACAAATAGTTCTTCTCTGGAAGTTTTAAGACAGCCAGAACGGTCATTCTCTAGGAAACATGGAAAGAACTTCCTGTGGGGATGAGAGCAGGGACTAGATAATAACAGTTAACATTTACTAACCACTAGATATGCTCAGAGTTTTACAAAATTATTTAATCTGTACAACTCTATGAGACAGACATTGCAATTTTACTGATGACTAACTTGCTCATGGTTCAACTGAAACAAGAGTCATATCTGGGCAGCTTGATTCCAGAATTTGCACTCTGAGCTTTCATGCTACACAACTTCTAAGCAAGCTTATTTTGGAATGTTCTCCACTTCTAAATCTCTTGTTTCCCTCTCTTACAACATTCTGCAGTCACTTGTTGACTATCCTTTTCTGTTACTAAGCTGTTGGACAAAGAAATTTCTGGAATAAATGACTGTGTATTATTCCCTGGAACCCATATGTAAGGAGACATCCTGTGGTAGAAGAGGAAACATTAGTCTATGTAAACCCTCCAAGAAAAAGTCAGAAGCATCTGTAGCCATAAAGGACTCTATGCAAGACCCCCCTGCCAAGTCAAAAAAGAACTTCTGAGATTGTTTTAAATATTTAATCATTTTACATATGCAATACTTAAAGAGATCCAAGAGAAAAATCAAGAGGTATAGAAACCTTTACAACCTTCTTGTCATTAGATTAAAAAAAGAAGATAATTACAGGAAGTTATTAAAACGCTTAACATTCTGAAAATAGAATAATCACTATACAATACTCTCTATAAGAATTAAGTTTATAAGGTAAAATGTCCTGGAGTAATTCAAGATGTAGATAAAAGTGGGATGGATAAATGAGGTAACAGCAAAGAGCAGACTATCTCACAGAATGCACAGATACTCGGTTCTCATAAAAACTTTTGGGTGTATTACTATGCTCAGATGTCTCATATGGTCTCATCTGGCACAATTTTGCAGTGATAGTAAAAAATACAATTTGCTCATTTAGAACATGTTTTAGAGCTGGAACAGAAATAACTTCCCTAAACTGAGTATCTGGGAACCAATTACAACCCCAAATCTGCTATTAACCTCAAAATAGGTAATTGCAAGTTTGTGTCTAAATCCATTTGTCATAATAGAACAAATTAAGAATCACATGATGGATGTGATTAATGTGTGACAGTTATCATGAGCACCATGAGCCCAAACTAATAACAACATCAAAGAGAGATTCCAAATATGATGCAGCCATGAAGGCAAAACTAATTTTCAAATTATAATAGCAACATCCAAGAAACCTAATGTTTTCTTTGTGTGATAGTCACGGCTGGGCATCTGGAAGATGGCCGGCCACTAATGTCCTAATAAATGGCAGGCACACACTGGAAAGCCTGTCATCACGTGGCGAGCTGAGCACAGTTGCTGCTGCCATTGTCATAATGGGTTGGCCAGACAGCGGGTCACAGGGTGATGGAAAAAAAGGGAGTCTCATTACTGGCGCAGGCTCAGGGCTCGATGTGCCCGAGAGTTCTGACTCATACTGGATAAACATATTTTCAGTGCATATGGGTAATATTCCTGCTTTATTCTGGGCCTGTACAACATTTCTTTCTTCCCTTCCATTGCGAGAATACCATAAGACTAGGAAAATACTTGGCACTGTCAAAACAATTAACACAATTTATATATGCATAGAGCTTGCTTTTGGCAAGTCACCTTGGCACTTAGAAAATTGCTTGCAGATTGTGTGAGAACAGGTACTTAGCCGACGTCACTGGTACAGAGTGGTGGTAACACCCACTCTGGCAAGCACTGCAACCTGGTAGTGTCAGGTGCACTGCCACACAGAAAGAGCAAAAACCCACCCTGATAGACTGGTGCCAGGAGATCAGGGAAGGGGCCTTTTTCATCTTTGTCAAACCAGCCCTGAACATGGTGCCCGGAGTGGGAGGCCAAGAAATACAGAACAGTGCATGAGAAAGCTAAGCGAATGGGCTTGGAACTGGCTTTGCCATTTACCAGCCTCTGTGACCCCAGGCTACTTACTCCAGCCCTCTAAGTCTCAAATTCTCTCTGCAAAAATGAAAAACAGTTGTGAGGATTAAATTAAATAGTATATTAAAGCATTAAGTACATATTTGTGCTAAAAAAATGGCAGTTTATTGCATCAAATATACTTTAAAGATGAAAGCTGTCTAGGAAGAATGAAATAAGGGGAGATAGAGAAAAAGTCCAAGAGTCATTTTTCAGAGATCAATGGCAACAAAAGTTCTCTGCGCAGCACTCTATAAAGTGAATACAAATAACCTTTACTTGTCAAAAGTCGATGTTTAAAAAAGGAAAATCCAACTGGCTTTTTAGCACTTTTTCTCACAATGGTTAAAAAAAAAAAACCTATCGTCCAAAACCAGTGAATTCTCATGAGTATAAATGCTGGTAAGAATTAATATTTTAGCTCGACAAATTTCTTAAAATTTTGACTATTTTAACATTTGTTTAGCCTCCAGGAGAGAAACACACACACAAATCATAACAAAAATCCACTCCTGTTTTACTTTGAGTCATTGGTGTAAATATAAACACACCCACCAATGTAAGTATAGAAACAAAGTAATTGATGGCTCCTTTCTTTCAAACATTTTTACACTTGTTCTTTGCATTCTTCAGTAAAGACCTATGATTTTGTCTCTTTCGACATGATAAAAATTGGATTTTTTAGATTGCTGAGGTCTTCAAATTAAAGTAGATATTCTTGGTGTTGGCAGTATTTCATATCTGCCACCAACATGACTGAAACCATCTTAGTATAATCTCCGGGATAGACTTTCTTAGTCATTTGTAGACTCCAGTCACAGAGTTGCTTAAAAACGATGAGTATTTTAATATAATTGTCTCTTATTAAAAAGGTTAACTTTGACAACAACATACTTTAGAACTTTGAGGACCTCTTCAAATGACAGGTTTCCTGATTTGTGTCAAATTTTGGTCTCACAAATGTGTGTTACTTTCATCTATCATCAAATAGCTTAATGAAACGATGTTTTCAGTGGTTCTATTTCAAATATTATCATGTTTCTAAAATATAGATGGGAAACAAGTCATCAGAGAGTAAAGAAGGTTATTTGAATTATTTGGTATAAATGGAATATTAAAACTTACATATTCTGATTAAACTGCATGCTGTATAAATATAATTCACCTAAAGAAATTCAGCTTTTCTTAGATCAATCAATAAATTAGTTTGACTTTCCTGCTGCATGTTATATACATATTCAACACATATAACAAGGTGAAATCCATATGTATATCTTGTGGTCTGTGATTACGACCTTTTAAGAAGCACTGTTCTAGTGTCACAGCACAATGTCTCTTCACAAAACAAAGACTGGATAGAAAATCAGGAGACTTGAACCGCCACGCTGCCTTCAGTTTTTCTCCTTACGTTGATTATGCTCCCTGTCACCTCACATGCTGGTTACCTCTTCTTACACTACCCGCTGTCCACAACAATACATTCCCTTCTACTTTGTCTTTTTCTAGCTAGGAACTGCAGTTTCCTCCAGGCTCCATTCTCCTCTACTTTCACTAAATAGTCCTCTTTTTCAGAGATCAAATGTACTTTTATGAGCACAACTATGATTTCTGTCTTCATTTTATTAAGAGAATTCGAAAATGCTTCTTTAGGCAATGGTAAGATGCAAAGACTGTCAGGACTCTAAGCTTAGTTTATACGCAAGAAAACAGAAGCTGAAGTCACTTGACTAAAATTGCCCACCTTGCTGGCTTCGGGGAGAATGCCTCTGCAATTTCAGTTGTCTGCTTACTGCTTTCATTTCTAGCCTGTATTCTCATTTGGTCTCATATCTCTATACTCTTAGTGGACAGCATGCTTCAAATGCCCAAAAACCGATTTGTGACCTTCTCTCTCAAGTCAGCTCCATGACATCTGTTTTCACTAGAAGCATCTCACTCTCCAGGTTATCCTACTGTGAAACCTTAAAATCATCTTTTATGCCTTCCTTTTATCTTCTAAATATAATCAATAAGAAGTCTTTTGTATAAAAAGTATAAAGAAACTAGAGCCATCTTTTGAGAACAAATACTAGCTCCTCAATGAGGCTTTCCAAGGTCATCAATTCATATTGATTTCTCATTTTTCTGAAATCATAGTGCATTGAGTGAGTTCTCCAATTATTTTGATACATAATCATAGATCTTACTGTGCCATTAATTACTAAGCTTTATTTTTCTGTATTCTTCTAAGACTTAGAAAAGTTTATGAATATAGTAAATTTCCATCGTGTTGAATTATATTTATTTGTAACTTGACATATTTCTAAAACAAGAGTAAGATGCTTGCTAATAGTTTCTGACAGAACATGAAAATAAAAATTACTTTTGAAAATATTCTTCTTAGAAGAGCATCTTATTTAATAAAATGTTTACAAGTAAGAAGAAAGGTAAATAATAGTTATGCACAAAATAGGAAAGACATAAAATAACTCTACCAAATATTATGGATGTGACCCAAATGGGTCATTTAAATACATATTTTTCCCGAGACGTTTTTAAAACATACAACAATAATTTAAAATAGCAATAGCTTTAAGAGGTCGGTTCTGCCTCATTAGGAAAGATCAGCTTAGAAAACAGGCTAAACTGAGAACTGAATAGCAGTCAATGGGCCTGTGGGTGACAGAGGGCACAGCGCTACTGGGTGCAGGGGCCTTCAGAAGGAAAACATCCTATTTCAATTTCCCACATCTAACTTGGAGAATCATTAGCAGGCAAAGACAGCTGATTTTAATTGTTCAGACTGGTACACAGGGAGAATGACAATCTCAAAAGTAAAGAATTCTTTTCCCCATCCTAATTAGTCAAAGAAAGTTGACATACCATGGCATATTCATGAGTCTACAGGAGAGAAAACAGATTTTAAAAGGGAGAGATGAATGAAAAGATAGCAGATGGAGAGAAAATGGTTTTGATCACAGATGACTAGAAATGAAGCAAAATTAAGATAAACTAATAATAGAAAGTTGAATAGTTAGAACAAAATAATACACATAAAAAATAGAAAAGAAATGAAAGAAGGAAAATTATAGACAAAACTGAATTCCTCATTATTTTTATCTATACAGTAAGGTTCAAGAAACTCTAGACTGCAGAATTATTGCTCTGATACAAATGTGACTTTAAAGCCATATTATATTTACTCTAAAAGCCACACATGAATTTTAATGTCAATAATTTACTGACAGATAATATATTAAGTATGGAACACGTGATGCATTTTGAAAAATGACTCTCTAAATTTACCCAATTTCAAAGAAATAAAATTATTCTTTTTAAATTATAAAACAATTTCTTAGAAGAAGTAAATGTTAAAAACTAGTAAAACTACAGGCAACTTCATTCTTATATTATATTATTATAAACTTCAAATTATATACTGCTGACATTCAAAACTATACTGCTGACATTCAAAAACTGCAACAAATAATGGAAAAATTATAAGAACAATCTTAATACAATAAGTAAGAGGAAGTACTGGTCCAAAGAACAACAAGTTCAATACAAATCATCAAATTGTCCTTCTTCTCACCAAAACAGCCCTTAGTCCTCAGAAAAATATTAGAGTAATATCACTGGCATGAATTTGTTATTTAAAAAAAAAAACAAATAAGAAATATTACAAATATATTTCACTTTTTAAAAACTAATAACTAAGAAAGATCACAAAGATGCTTCACTTTACCACAAACTGATTCTGAAACCCTCCTTAATGTTGGTTTTGCAATCAGAGTAGAGGCAGCTCTGAGCAATTGCAGCTTACTGTGACAAGAGTCTCCAAAAGAGATGAATGAGATCATTCTATTGATAAGGTCGCTATCGATCTGAAGCAGACCTTTTTTAAATTAGCAAAATGTTGCAGCACTTTAGTAAGTGTCACCAGCAGCTCTTCTCTATGAAAAATGCACTGGCTTATGGAAAATGAATTTTTTAAATTAAAAATTTGTCTCATAATAGCAAAGTGCTGCCACACCCATTTTCCTCCAAATCATTATTTTAGAGACACAGATTTTCAAGGTAGTCTACTCGTGTATCTGGTTTCAGAATAGCCCACACCTCCCAAAGATCATCTAAAATACTTGGTGCTCAGTAATTAAACCAATGTCGATGGTTAAACATGTCCAAAGAAAGGTTCCTCAGAACACTAACAGGAAGAATCAATCTTACATAAAACTTTGATCCCATTAAAATGAAAACATCTTTAGCAATATTTGAAATGCAATTTTATAGTGGAGGAAGAACTGAAAAGAAGGTGATGAACTTTATTATATACAGGTGTTGATTTACAATGAAGTACACCTTAAACCTATGGAATGTTATAATACAATGTTCCTTCAATAAAATCAATTTCTTTTAAAAAAATCAATGGCTGCTTCTTATCACAAGAAAAAAATTGCAACTATATGGTGAGGGAATATTATCTTGACTCATGTGGTTATCGCTTCCAAATACATACAAATATTGAATCATGATGTTGTATATTTAAAAAGAAATAAACATTATATGTCAATGATAATTCAGCTAAAAAAACAAAAGCAAAATCAATGACTTTGAATTAATCTGAAGAAGGCAAAATTGATCCTTCAGATTTTGGGGGCAGTAGAAAGTAGAGAGAGAAGGCATTCTTAGATGGTGAAGGGGCTGACATTAAAACTTAACCATCATATGGTATAGGAGGAATCAATTTCTTTTTCCTTTAAGTAAAAACTATTATGGTAGATGAACAGATGGGTAGATAAACAGATACAGATAATTTTATTTATTTATTCACTTACTTTTATTTTTATTTAGTTGTTCATCTTCGTTGCTCTTCTTGGTCCTGGGACATATGTGGACTTCGCTTGGCCAAAGGTGGCAAACCTAACTGCTACTCCACCAGTGTGTGCCCAGAAAATATTATTATTTTTAGAAAAGTGATTCTCAAAGTGGAAATGTGCTTCAGAATTACCTGTGGTACTTGTTTATAATTAAGATTCCCAGAATCTCTTCAGGGAAGACAAGGAATCTTTGATTTTACTGTGCTCCTTAGGTGATCATTTTGCACACTAAGATTTTAGAACCTCTGCTGTGGAAGGACTTGCCAACTTCATGTGTGTATTGCATGGTGCAAGTAATTTCTAGCTTTCTTTTTAAAGGCACAGTGGTCAGAGACCAGGTAAACTGAGGGCTCCAACTCTTGTTCATATCTTTACAATCTAACTTTGGACAAGTTACTCCAATTCTGAGACTTGGATCCTCATACTAAAAATAGAATTTTAATACCTCATAGAGGGGCTTTCGGAATTAAAGAAAATTACGCTAAGAGTCTGGTACACAGGAGGTTCTTAAAGATGATATTATTCGTTCGATCTCCACAGAGACAATTAACTTGTTCTGCAGCTGGTCCACAAAATATACCTCAAAACAGCAGCCAATAGAAGACATGGACTATTCTGGGGTTCTGTGCTCCTACTCCCCCAAGACAAGGTGTTCTGATGAAACCCTGAGAGTTAAACTATATTTTACAAAATTAACTTTGTGCATATAGGACAGTTCAGAAAGTTAAGAAATGCACTTAAAAGGCACAGTTCCAAAATAAAGGCAAATTTTTGAATTTTCTCTGTGCCCCATCTAGGCAAGCTAATTTGCACAGATTTCACATTTATAATTAGGACAAAATTCGTCACTTTCATTACTGTGAGGTTGACTCCTTTAATTTTAAATGTATATGGTTTTGCTGTTTTGCTTAATATAGTCACTTTCTGATTATTCCTTTCTTTCCTTTGTGTTTTTTTCAATCCTCTAGTGTTACTGATTAAGAATCCTTATACCAGAAAGCATATAGCTAAGAGGACAAAGGGCACTGGCTTTATAAGTTATCCAGGTGAGGAAAATAGGGACAGAGACCCAGGAAGAGTGGGTATAAACAACATCTGTTTCCACCGACTGTTCCACTATATTCCGCCAATTAGTGTGATCAGGAAGTAACATGCTAATAAATAGTTCTAACACTGGAAAGGAGAGAAAGGAAATAAGATTTTTTCATAGGTTAGAAAAATGACTCGAGGCTAAATTACCACAAAAAAAAAAAAATCACTTTGGAAGAAGAGAATCTTTAATTCTTATATGGAATATACATTCAAGAATGTATCACTTAAAAATTACTGTATTTAAACTGGCATTCATGAAGGGAAAGTTACATGTTATCTTTCAGAGCTTCACACAGATTTTCACTTATTAATGATATTTTATTTCCTCAAATTGAGGCACATTCTATTCTTCCATTTACATCACAGTATATCTCTCTCTATCCATCCATATCAGGTAAGCTGCTTTTGTATGCCTAAACACAGCATAAGTACATAAACAACAAAAGTAAGCACTTGTGATTGTTTTAACTGTTGAGCATTTAGCTTGCACCTATTAAAAAATACAGTTTTGGTAGAAGTTTCCTAGTGATTCAATTGGATTGAGACAAAACAAAAATGTTTAACAGTGAACCTCCCATTGCCCATTTTCACTGAGCAGTTTCAAGATGACATGTCCACTTTATGGGGTAATGGACAACAACATGTGGAATGTATCCTTAAATAGCAGTTTTTGACCCAGTCTCTGTGTCTACATAAGGAATTCCTAACCATTTATGTGATTAAAAAAAAGAGCCCAGCTAAAATAGTACAATGTCACATACTGCAGGTGAAGAGCAAATTATCTTCCTTATGATTATGAGTCAACCATAGTACACAGAGATGGAGTGGCTTGAAAAAAAGTGAATCATGGGTAAAAATAGGATAAAAGATAGGTCAGATTCTAGATTTTGTCATTGTTCTCAGCATAAAGATACAGAACAATTAAATTTTTCCATAAGCTTTTCTAACTCCTTTACTTTTATTAGCCATAAATGTTTCCCCCTATTTATTGAGTTTTAAGTCTCCTCTTGATTAACACCAAATCTCTACTTTTACAACAAATGATGTACTGCATGGACCTTGGAATGATCAGCACTACCAACCTTGAGAGCAGCATTCTTACATAGCTTTTTCTATCTCCTTTTGTGAAGAAAGAAAAATCTAAATTATTTATCTACTTATAGCTATGTCAGCCAGAAGTGAACTCCACCTTAAAAAGCACCTAAACATAAAACACTTAGCTATTTAATATGGAGGCTATTTGCTCTACCGACTCACATAAAAAAGAATCCGTCTCCTCTTTAATTTGATTTCAAACTGATGTTATACAAGTAGAGTTCAATAAAAACAACATGACAACTTCGAAAGAATTTACAAGAAACCAGTCTTTACTTAAACACATGATCTGCCACGTTTGTACTCTGTACACTTAGAATGCTGTATCATAAAGTACTCCTTCCTCATCCCCAAGGAAGAGTTGACAGAGCTCTCTGTGATTCAATTGCTGCTCCTTCAATGACCACTGCTCGTGCCCAGCTTGTGACGTGTCCATCAGCCGCCTGCAGAAAACACTTCTAAGGGAGACTCTGGAATCGCTCATGCTATTGTCTTACTTCTTGAGGGCTGGGGCAAGTTCTCTAAAATGGCATGGCCCTGAACAACAGTCTCTTCCTCTAGTCCTTGTCTCTTCTTGGATAACGTGGCTGCCAAGTGACACCCTGACATTAGCTAACATCCTAACATCCTTACATTAGACAGAACTGTGCTTTCTGAGACGCTCCTACATTAAAAGAATAACATTCAAAATGACATGTAAAATAATGCCATCATGACACTAAGAAAAAAGAAGGTGAAGGAGAAAGTGCAGCAAGTTCCAAATTGTGTAAGAATGACTGAGTATCTTTCAACAGTTTTCCTCTCCAGTTTTCTGAGTGATGGAGAGATCACACATTTTCTTAAAATAAATTGTCATATTAGAACTTAAAATGTCAAGTATGGTCAAGGTTCTGTAGAAATAAGAGACATACAGATCAGCTGATTTAGCATCAGGAAGTGGCTTGAATTATGTGGTCTCCGTGGTAACGGCCTTGGTGCTTCCATCAAAGGGCCTTCTCTTACACAATACCCGGTGTGTCTGATGAGAGCTTGAGCCATGGAACTGTTCTCATATGTGGGGGTCCTGTGCTTTCAGAGCTCATCACTAACCTCCGATTAGGGATGCTGATGGGTAAAATTCTCAGTAACAGAACCCTGGATCTAGCAGGGTACAAAGACCAACTTGTACAAAGAGGAAGGCTCAGGAATCATTTATCAGAACAGTGTGTATTTTCAACTCACTTATTTTCACTGACAGAGAAAATTAAAGCGTTTTGAGTCACGAGCATGATTTAATCCACAGGACTTCTCTAAGGTCACATATACACTTGTGTCTGCAGGAATTGTTTATTATTGAGATGAAATACGCATTTTGTGATGTGCCTCACCTGCATTTCACCTGTGTAACCCCACACCCCCTTTCACTCACTCATTAAATTCACTAGTTAATTTGGTCTATTTTGATAGCTACATTGTAAAAAGCATGCTAGCCAACCTATTTTGTGTTTTCATAGGAGTAGCTTTTATTATGCAAAAAAGTTCACATCCCCAGTGCACAATGTTTTATTATGATAGTTCTTATAACATAAGGACTGTCTGTTACTAAAAATATTGGTTTCTTGTCCCTTCCAAAGTGGTCTTGATCTACTGAGAATAGGGCTTACAGTGGTTTGCAGAAGTTCTGGTTAGAAATGGTCTCTGAGTTCTCAGCTTCTTTTATAACTTTTGAAAAAAACAAACATGGCCTCACATGGCAAGGAAAGCTTGGGGAGGTTTATTCAGCACTCTGTAATAAAATCTATACTTACTGCAGGCAATCTTTTAGCAGATCTGTTCTCAATGACTAAAATGAACCTGTGTACCTGTTTTCTCACATGACACATAAGTCTCAGGGCCTTATTCTTTTGTAGAAATGGATAATTCAGATGAATCAAGAACAGAAATGATATAAGCAGAAAGTATATTTGGGAAATCTTGTGATTCTCATTGGTTCTCAACTCCTCTTTATAATTTCTCCTCTGGATGCCTTGCTTTTCACATGGGCCAGAGTTTATTCGTTTATCCATGGTTCTGGGACTCAACCTTACTACATCTCCTTTATATACAACTGCTCGCTCATTTATTTTCTTCTTATGAATAATCTCTGAAAGTTTCTAATAGACTGAAAATACAAATAGAGCACTCTTGGTTCTGATAGATTGACTTCAATTAAAAAAATTCAAATATTGCAACATTTATTTAATAACTTTATTGACTGCCTTCTTTATGCTAGGTGGTATGCTAAGACGTAGGGGTACAAATAGTGATAAACCACAATACAAACTTTAGGGAGTTCCAAATCTAGAGGGAAAAAAGGAAAAGGAAGTGTTTGTTCTCAATAACATGAGATCTAGGTTCCTGGAAGGTATGCCAGGTTATGGGAGTCAGAGACAGGTAGGCTGAGTTCTAGAAAAGGTGAAATCTGAGTGCTAGTGAGAACCAGCCTGGGTGCAAAAAAGTGTGTGTGTGTGTGTGTGCATGCGCGTGCAGGGCGGGGATGGTGTCCAAGTTGGGAAAAGAAGCTTAAGACAGAATAAGTAATATGTACAAGAGACAAGAGACGCAGTCAACTTCTGATCAACCAAGGGTAATGGTGGTGGGGTGCTATCACCAAGAGAGGGAGCAAGCACAAGGGAAATAATCAGAGATGATTCAAACTCCTGGTTAAAAGGAAGGTATACAGATAATTTTAGTCACTGAGAACAGATCTACAACACTGGCAAAAAATTTTGTCTAATCATAGTCAACTATCTTCTTCATAAATCAGAACAGAGAGGCAGAAATCAATAAATTTACATAGCTGATAAATTTAATAACTTAATAGTTTAATTCTTAAAATACACCTGGGTAAGAATGTTTTTCATCTGGATGTGAGAACTTCCATCTCAGCTGTACAACTTTATTAGCTAAACTTTCTGATGTCCAGTGCCCAGTGATCAGGGTATAGGTATATATGGGAATCGGTGTGAGGGAACAAAAGTTCCCTGGAGTTTAGGGAAGAAAAGATCAGGAATTTTCAATGATAACTTCTATTCATTAATTCCTCAGAGTAAATGTGACTCATAAGAGAATATAAAGTTTTTGGAATAATAAAGTGGAACACAGTGACTGTTCACCATAGATCTGTATTTTTCTAATTCTTTGAAAATGGATTATACATATGTAGATATGTATACATATGCAGATATGTACATATACATGATTTCTGTTTGGGATGACGAAAAAGTTCTGAAAATGGATAGTTGTGATGGTTTCACAACTCTGCAAGCACATTTAATATCACTAAATTCAACACTCAAAATGGTAAATGCTATGGTATATATACTTCACCAAAAATTAAAAATGGATAGTTATATGTATATATATATATATATACACACATGTCATGTATATACATATTTTTTCACTATAATTACTAAGATTCTATTATATAAATAGCTACCAATGACTTATTTTTTTTTTTCTGTCAGGTCTGTTAGACAACATATGCCCTTTGATATCATTATTATTCCTATTTATGGATGAGGAATATCTACTATTAGGATATTTCTATTAGGATAGAAAATACCATTTACATGCAAAATTTCAAAGACCATTACATATAAGTTTATTGCTACTACCCTGCTTGCCAAACAAGGTGTTTTCTTACATTATTAAATGCATATTATTTATTTTGTATGACTTAAAATGCATTTTAGAAGATATCTAAGTCAATTTTTTTGTAACTAAATAACAAAGCAAACGTTTTTTTTTTAAATGAACAGTTTTCTATTTTAAGAAAAATCATCCAAACATAAGCTAATTATTTTCTTCATAAATCAGAAAAGAGAAGTGGATATCAATACATTTACATAGTTGATCAATTTCTTTTAATGACTTAGTAATTTTAAGAATCTATATAAGTCCTCATAGATGTGCCTGAATTTGACAAAAGTATAGAAACTTTTAGAGAAGAGTTACTTTAAACAATGTATGCCCCCAATAATGTGACTTTAAAAAGTTATCTGCATAGTTTCATAGTACAAAATCTATCCTTTTTTAGGAAAGACTTTTATTTGTAACAGAAAGTTATGTGTTCATGATGAGAAAAACAACACACTTAAAATATTTGTAAGAGGAAATCATACTAGCAAAGAATATTTTCTTATTATTTAAAAGATTCTAGAATCCTGATCTTTCACTAAATTTACATAAACTTCAAAAAATCTGGAACTCAACCAGTATACTTGGGACTAACTGGGAGTTAGACCCCTATGGCTCTAGTACTGTCAATCCATCCACCCAGCAACTGATTTACTGTGGGCAGGTAGTTTTAATAACTCTGAAAACAAGACAGCCCCTTGCCCCAAAATGGGGAAAAATAATTTATATAAAAGAACACATAGATGTAAATTACAGTAAGTCCTATATAAGAAATGTACAAGGTACTAAGACTAAACATAAGGGAAGGGATCTAATTTGCCACTACTTTAATGAGTTGAGAGCAAAGTCTTAGAAGTAAGAAAAAAAATGGATTTTAGACCTTAGTTCTCTAGTTGGTAGTTGTGTTATTTAACAGCTGTGCTACTTTGTAAGCTTGTTTTCTTACCTGTAAAGTGAGGCTATCAACTTTTTCTTGGAAGGTCATTGTGAGAGAAAGTATGCAAAATGGCTAATAGTACCAATTAGCCACATAGTAGGTGCTATTATTCTAATACTTTCATTTATTACAAAATATAAAAACTGAGAATGACACACATTTAATTCTGAGAACGTGGAAAACCATTTTCTTTCTCTATGACATTCTGTTTTTCTATCATCTTCAGTATACTAAAATTTTGAAGACATAAATCAATAATTTTATTATGTGGAAACTCACTCTGTGATTATAGAACAGAAAGTAGAGTGGAAAATAGATTCTTTCTTAGTGAGGCTAGTTATCACATAATACAGAACATCTAAATACGCTGGATAAACGCTCAAGCTTGTCTTCTTCCCTTGTCAGTACAGAGGAGGCCTAGCACATTTACCACCTAGGCAAATGTCCAAATAACCAAAGTTTGAGTAATATGAATAAAATGGAGTAGTATTTATGCCAGTTAGAGCTTTTTAAGATTTATTATGGTCCCAGTCTAATATAGACAGGTGAATACTCTGCACAAGTGCCAAATTTTAACTTCACTTTGTGTCAGGATGACCTGGCATCAAGGAATGGTTCCCATTTTCTTTATCACAAATGATAACTTTGCCCAAAGAGATCACTTTATTGTATGAGCTTTCATGTGGTGAGCTGGCAGATTTGTTTCTGCCTTTTATGATCAAACAACAACAATAAAAATCACAGGAGATGCAGTGTACGGGCATAGCACAATGAGAATCAGGAATAAAAATTATTAGTTAGAGAATAAATACCATGAAATTACTGATTATCCAGTCCTTTAAAAAAATAATCAAAAATAAAGAGTACTTGAATGTAATACAAATATTAAACGTAATGAAAATACAACTGGATCCTAACTGCATGAAATGACAATCCTGAGCCAAGAAGCTGCACCCAACTCGCATATGGTAAATGAAGAATTTTAATAAAAATGATGGGTCCCATTAAATGCTGTCCCATTATCATTAGCACACAGTTAAGACTTTCTATAGAATGGATAGCTTTACCTTCTAAGTATTTATAGGAAGCTAATAACCAGGACCCCAAAGACCTCACTTTACATAAAAAGAAGGCAAGGCTACATTCACTCAGGTATACAAATGGCAACCACATAGACAAAAGCTCTAAGAACTCATAATCTCTTCTTTTTGGATTTCGTCAGGGATGGCTGGCTAATTGGAGGAACTCATGAAAGTTCCTTACAATCCAATTAGCACTTCAGTGCAATTAAGTGGTAGAAGCTTCCCTATTCTGCAGAGACTGGCTTTGATCTTGCAGTGAAAAGTGTCCTTCCTTAAAGCTGTGGTTTTGATTTTTTTCTCAGTAATTAGTGCTAATTGTAAACCCAAGCCTGACCTGCTATAAACAGAGTGTTTTACCACATTTGACACTAGGACCTTAAATCAGTGTTCTCTTTTGTCTATATTGTACTTGCTTATTAGAAGTCTGGCTATTTTGCTCATTATTTGATGCACAATGGGTAAGTACATACTAAAGTCAGCTGAAACAAATGCCTTGATCTTAAGAGCTTGTGTGGGTATTTTCACTGATGTCTTTTAAGCCTAGTTACCATAAAAGTAGTTGATTGAATTTCACTTAAGGAATATACTGTAGTTTTTCCACACAAAGAATGACTATTCAAAAGCAATTTCTAAAGAGGTTTGGTGACCCTTGTATATTTGGAAAATAAAAACAAAAGATAAAATGGTCTTTTCATAGGAGAAAAACATAAAGAACTGCATAAATCAACTGCAGTAGTCTGCTGAAAAATACTATTATAATAATAATCTCTGTTAAATCAAGTCATTAGATTCATAAAAATGAATTAAAATATAAGCCTATTAGTGAACAGGCCAATGAGATATCTCTATATGGAAATAAGATGCTATTAAATATAAAATCCCAGATCTTTCCTAAAATGTAGATAAGATCTTCTGAAATTAGCACATATTCTCTATACAAATGCAAATCATCTGGATATTAGAAAAGCCATTTCTCCTCAAAGATGCCTTTAAACATACCGTATTTTATTACTTAGTAAACAATTTCCTCGCAGGATACAAAATACAAAAGAAGCTGGACCTAATCTAGTTTATACTATTAGATATTCTGAATTAGGACTGATGCAGTGCTTTTGAAACAGACATGGTCTAATGTACAGGCATCTTGAGGGAAAAGTTAGTATCAAAGTACAAACGAAGTACAAATAAAATATGATGACATCAATAAGCACTCCCTAGAATAATCTTTTGGTAATTTTTTTTTTCCCTTAGGGAAAAAAGTCAAGAGTCTAGAAAGTTACTTTCTATAAAGGAAAATATGTTTGCATAAGACTAAAACCAACAAAAGGAAAGTTGAGTTATTAGAAATTATCTCTTACTTTGTCTTTTACATTTATTTTAATCATTAAAAATAAACTATGATATGCACATAGTTTAGAAATTAAATAATAATAAAAGACCTGTTTAAAACATAAGGGTACTTGTCCTGTTCTCTCCCCTGCTCTTCCAAGGAAATGTTCAACTTTCTCAGTATTGCTTCGGCTCTGACTTCTATACTTTTAAATCAGTTACGACTCCTCTAGTGAAATGTCAGAGGGATATGTCCTCATGATTTGCATTTGGAGTCCAAGGGAAGGGTCTAAAGCCCACATTTAGTACTAATCTTTCAGTTTCGTCCCGCATCTTCTCCAGTTCCCATCTTCGCCAAGTCCTGAGACTCTTTGATTCAGTCTTCCCAAGAGAGCACCATCTCAGGTCCAGATGGAAGTAGGAAGGTAACCAGGAACAGTAGTGAGGTGGGGGAAGAGAAAATTGGTGGTCTAGTTGTAATTTTACAATTTTCAAGCAATCTCTGTTCACACTATCTTCACCTTCCATTATTACCTGGCTTCCAACTTTGGAGACCTTTCCTGAGAGGCAAATTGGATAGCTGCTTTTTGGTACTCTCAACCTGTAAGCATTTTTCCTTAACTTCTCTTTACTAAATCACTTATCATTCCTTTAAAAAATACTTTATTTTGCAGTAAAATATATATTAAAAATTTGTCACTTTAACTATTTTTAAATGTATATTTCAGCAGCAACAACTTTTACCGAGGTGTAAATGACATACGGCATTAGTGTCATATATACAATGTAATGATTTGATATTTGTATATACTGCAAAATAATAGCCTAAATAAATATGGTTACCATCCATTAGTTACATTTTTTTTTTCTTGTCATGAGACCTGAAAGATCTACTCGCTTAGCAACTATTAGATATTTAACACAGTATTATTAATTATAGTCACCATGTGGTACATCACATTCCCATGACTTATTTTATACTAAGTTTTTACCTTTTGATCTCTTTCGCACATTTCAACTACTCCCCATCCCATCCCCACACTCTGTTTCTATTTCTTTCTTTCCTTTTCTACTTTTTAAAAAGATTCAAGAGAGATCGTATGGTATCTGTCTTTCTCCATCTGACTTATTTTACTTATTAATAGAAAGACATCGATGTCCATATATATTGTTTTTAATTTTTTTGTGGAACATCCATGCCATTTTCCATGGTGGCTTCACTAATTTACATTACCCTAACAGTGCCTAAGGATTTCCCTATACTCCCAATCCTTTGCAACACTTATTTCTTATCTTTTGGATTATAGCTATTTTAACAGATGTGAGTAATATTTCATTAGTGTTTTGATTTGCATTTCTCTCTGGAGTGATTGTTGAGCACTTTTTCATGAATCTGTTAGCCATTTGCATGTTTTCTTGGAAAATGTCTATTCAAATCCTCTGCCCATTTTAAAATCAGATTTTGCCTTTTTCTTTTGAGTTGTATGAATTCATTATATATTTTGTATATTAATCCCTTATATAAGTATGAGTATATATATATATATATATATATATATGTTTATATATACAATTTGCAAATACTTGCTCCCATTTGATAGGTTGCTTTTTATTCTGCTGATGGTTTCCTTTGCTGTGGAGAAGCTTTTTAGTTTAATGCAGTTTCAGCTCCACTGTTTATTTTTGTTTTTATTGCCTTTGTTTTGGTGTCAAATCCACCCCCCACAAAAAAAAAAAAAAAAAAAAAAACTTCACCACAAAGTCAAGGAGATAAGATAAGAATCTATGTTTTCTTCTAGGAGTTTTATAGTTTCAGGCCTATGTTCAAATCATGAAACCACTTTGAGTTTATTTTTATAGAGTAAAACAGTGGTTCATTTGAATTCTTTTACACAGGGCTATCTAGTTTCAACAATATCTTAATTGAAGAGACTGTCATTTCTCCATTGTATATTTTTGAATGCTTTTAATATGTGTTGGTTTATTAATGAGATCTCTATCTGTGCCCTTGATCCATGGATCTGCTCTCATGCCAATGTCATGCTGTTATGACTGCTATAGCTTTATATTATAGCTTGAAATCAGAGACCATGGGGTCTCCAGTTTTCTTCTTTCTCAAGACTGCTTTGGATATCGAGTCTTTTGTGGTTTCATATAATTCTACTCCTTTGAAAAATGTCATCGAAATTGTGAATCTGTAGAATACTTTGAGTAGTATGTACATTTTAACAATATGCTTCCAATCTATGAGCATGAAGTATATTTCTGTTTACTCAGTGGCAACAACAATAGTTGTATCATTGTACAGTCATCACCACTATATATTTCCCCCCAAAACTTTATTATCCCAGTCACGTATGATTCTTCTGTCTGCTTTCTAACATCACAGGTTGTATTTCTGGTGACTGTGATTTCCTACCTAAATCAGTTGAACTTTATGTTTGTACTTTTATTTTCCTAGTTTTGGGGGTGATTTCTCATGAGAAAGGTGCAGAAATGTTTCTATTCTTCATCATAAATTCAAAGTCTCATCTAATTTTAAAGATGGGATAACTCTTGTTCAGAAAAAAATAGCAACCTACTCTGGGTACCAATATGATTTGTCTAATTACCCATCAGGGCATTTTTCATCAACGATACAAGTCACATCATTATTGGGTTACTTTGAGTTAATATTTTTTGGTGCATGTTTTAAATAATATTTTCCAAAGAAACTGTGGGGGATATTTCTGTAAAAATTATTAGAATGGCACCATTGGACAGCTGCCACTTAGAAAGCTCGATCTTCCCAAATTTTTGTGGTGACAGCAACCAGGAAACTGAATAATAGAATTAAATCTCTGGAACTCCTAGGATGTACAAGCAGAGAAGAATTTGCTGACCAACACTGACAGCTAAATTTATCACTTTTCTAGAGCTAGCAAACTTTATTTTAGGACCTGTTTAATACAGTTTAAATAATTTACCTAATGTGCTTCCTAGATTAGATATAATTAATACCTTAAATATCTAATAATATAAAAGCAATAATGATAAAATAACATTTTCTGTACTTGGATGTAACTTTTTATGTTACAAACCCTCACTTCCTATATTCCATGTCTCATTGTAGGATTCATTTTAAATTGAGGCCAATTATTTTAACTAATCTCAGGTATTATCTGCTTCAGTGATGAGCTAGAAAGAAAAAGAATCTTAACAGAATAATGTAACTTAAATAGTATGTAGATTTTAAAACTACAGACGAATTGAATATTAGAGAAAAGGAGGAAGAAAAAAAAGGATGAATGAAAAGGGCAATCACATCAAAGAAACAGAAGAACTGTGTTCACATGTAGGTGCCCTTATTGCCCCTATTTATGGATAAACAATCTGAGACTCAGAAGAGTTAAGTAACTTGCCTAATATCACACATCTACCATATGAAGCCAGGTCCGGGGCCTCTCAACAACTCCACTACATTGGCAATTAAAGAGTTTCCAATAACTCAAAAACCAAGTTTAGTTATATGAATAAAGTAAATCTAGGAGTAAGAATAAAGTATTACAGTACACTGATCATGGTGAGGGGAGGGCGATTTCTTCTCATCTGAAAGGCAATTTAGTCTCTTCTTTTAGAGAAGACACATCTGTTACTCATGATAAACTATTCATAAATATGGAAAACACTGGACGAGACACAGTAAACCATGCTCATGAAAATGTAGTTGAAAAAATTATTCTTACTTTTAAGCAAATGTGATACATAGTTATAAAAGCTCACTGAACTACAAAAAATGATTTTAAGATAAAACTTCTTTTACAAATCAGTGATTTGGTCAGGAACCTAAAAATAAATAAAAATGGCTTCTGAACAAGTATCAAGAAGAAAAAGTTATAGCAAATGCACTGCGTTCTTTCTTTACTAGAAAGCCTTGAAAGCCTTTGATCCTCTGTTGGGGTGTACTGACTCTTATTTTAGGTACAATTCTAACAAACTATTTTGCTTACTTGTAGTCCAAAGCAAATCACAGGAAATAAAGAGAATGGGGTGAGGTATGCTTAAAAAAGAAAAGAAAAAAACACAAACACACAAGAAAGTAAAAAATGACCATGATAAACTTCCAAAAAATAACTCTAGAAAGATGGTAGCTGAGGTCAGAGATTGTCAAACCGTAGCCCGTAGGCCAGATTTGATCCACTGCCTGTCTAATGGTAACATTGTATTGGAGATGAGTTATGCTAATTCACAATATATCATCTGACTTTTGCACTGTGGTGGTAGAGCAGCTGTGACAGGAAGCAGATGTCGTTCAAAAATTAACATATATACCATCTGAACCTTTATAGAAAAAGTTTGTCAACCCTATAGTCTATGTCATTAAATGTATAGACAAATAGCTTTCTATACTTGAATGGGTCCTGTGGGCACAACATACCTGAGTTACCCAGAAATCCTTGGCTTACGTGGAGCACAATTATGCATTTTACAAAGGTTTATAGGAAAGATGATTAATGATTTTATAAGTAACATAGGGCAAACATTTCAGTTAAGCAGAAAAGCACTTACAGAGAATACCCAAATGACATGTTTCTAAATCTAGGTTTAAAAAAACAAAAAAGAAAACAAAATCAGAAGTTGAAATTTTAAAATTATTTGCTGGCACGAGCAGATGAAGAAAATCAAATCTTTTCAGATGCCCTCGCTAAAACATTTTTTCTCCCCTTAAGATCAAAATTTGTGTTCTAATTTCCTTTAGGTGATTCATAGTCACAGGGCTACAGAAACCTATTCTCTAAACTGAGCTGTTGGAAACACTGATATCAGATAAGCAAATTGGCATTTTTTTTGGAAGAACTACTTCTGTAATTTAAACTACTCCTTGATCTTCCCCCAAAGCATGCTATAGAACTTAATTTCCATAAAACTTTCGAACCCAATTTGAACAGTATAATGTGGACAGTGGGGAATAAATGGGTTTGATCAATTATGAATTTATATATGTTAGTAAGCTATTCAGGCTAGGTCTTACAATTCAGTATTTTGAACACTAATACCATGCTACAAAATTTCAAAATGGTGCATTTCAGTAAAAATCTCACTAGGGCATATTTGCATATTTGAAAATCTAATTAACGTAAGCATATCTTAGGGCTTTCAAGAGAGAACATACAATAACATTTTTTTATTTTTTGTCAGTGGAATGTTTGCTTGAGGCTATGCAAGGATTTTATCATCTTATGTAATTTAACCCTTTAGCTCCTAATTATTACACAGGGGCTCTCTAGCCTGGGACTTAGGTGTGAGAAGATGGAACCATCCTCTCTCTCCTGGGATCAGTGTAAACAAGAGGCCTCCAGCCATGCCCAGAACATGTCATGTAGTACATGTGATGATTCTCTCTGTAACCAAATCCAAATCTGAAACTATCTCTTCTCCTTAACTAAGACTGGCTTTTCTTACCAGAACAAATTAGATGAAAAAAAACCCAACATATTGCATAGACAGCAAAATGACTTTCAAATATTTTTGGCATGGAGTGAGTATTTCATAAAGAGACAGGGGCCCAATAAGGGACACTGCCTGACCCAATTCCCCAGCTCTGCCTTCTCCGCTCTTAACTTTAATTTCATCCAGTGGGTGTTCTTCTTCCCAAGGCCAGAATTGTTGCCCACCACCCAAAGGAGAGAACAGTAAGAAAAGGCAGTTCTTTGGACCTACAGGCTCCCTACTCAAAAGCGACACTGCGATCCCAGCAGGAATCACCCTCTCTGCATGCCTGGTGGTAGAAGTTGTCCATGGCCAAAGGCCATGCTCCCAATTTTTCCTTTGCAGTTCTGGACTTTTTCCATGCCAAAATGAAAAAAAAAAAGACCTGTTGCCCTTGTCACTGGTCTCCCCAGAGCTTGCTGCAGACTGCAAAACACTTATTTGCACTCGCATGGCCTTCACCTGTTTTGCCAGCTTCCATGCGGATGTTCCAACTCGAGAAGCCATGAGAGTAAAAAGCTGCTTATATCAGCATTACCTACACAGAAAACTGGATTTATGAGGAATCCTGGTATGGCCAATAGAATCTAAATATATCATACTAGAAATTTCAGGAGATAAAGTTAAAAAGATCACAAGCTTAATTTGTCAATACAATACAGTCAGTTCTGCTGTAACACCATTTTTTTTGTTTTAAAAATTGCAAATTTGTTTCAATAGGATGGATATAGTAGGGAACAATTTGAGCAGGACACAAATTTCACCTTTTCTCATGGCCAGTTCTTGATGAGAAACTCCACATGAGTAGAGAAATCTGCGACCAGCAGGAATGAACTGTGGAAACTTTACATACACAGGCACACATCTCAAACTTCAGTTAGGACTCTATTGTGGCCATCTGCTGTCACAACTTTTTGCTGGATTTTAGATCACCCTTTTCCTCCATTTGCCACTTTACTGTAACCCTCTGAGACCAACTTACACAAGTACACACACCAGGTCTTTTTCAAGGTACTGTCACATTTTTGGTACTATCTATGTAGTTTGTAGTATTAGTCTATTCCAGGACTATTTATTTAACGATGCTTTTTTATTAGGTTCCTTTTTTTTTTTTTTAATTTGTGTATTCCTGATGAAGTTTTTGTGGTTCCCTCAATCTCATTTCCCTTAAGCTACGATTTCTGTGTAGCATGATGAATTTAGAAACACGTATGTCACCTTATAACAGGACTGACTAGAAATCAGATTTCATTGTTTTATTAAATATCAAAGAA
Source organism: Solenodon paradoxus (assembly GCA_004363575.1). Taxonomy (NCBI): domain Eukaryota; kingdom Metazoa; phylum Chordata; class Mammalia; order Eulipotyphla; family Solenodontidae; genus Solenodon; species Solenodon paradoxus. The sequence goes on from RJWH01001040.1 coordinate 58,111, forward strand.
AGGTCAGAGGACAGAATCAATAACATTTTAGTTGATAAAATGAAACAAATGTTTTTCTGTATCCTGCTAAGTCTAATTGTCAGGCACCTCTCCTGTGTTAGACACTGTGACAAGCTTAAGACTCCAAATGCATACCTGGGACTACTCTACCTACTGAGCTCACAGTCTAATGAATGAGAACAAGATGTTTACCAGGGACAGTTTACACTCATAGCCGCCTTGAACACAGTGCTTTGTACAGAGCATACACTCAATGGACACATCTCTAACTTCTGTGCTGAATGAAAGAAAACAAGTGTATTTATTTAGAGATAAGAAAATGGTAGGCAGTCATCTCTTAAAGTTGTTAGGTAAGGCCTTAATATAAATAATGTAATTTATCTTTATAGATGAGTAAGATAGAAAGATGACTATGATATTTTATAACCTGAATCTAAGTGTTATGTTCCTCAAGAGGTTGTCTGGTTCAGTTCTCCCTCAACAGGTCAATTGTAAAGACTTCCAACCAGGTGGATGTTGATTCCATTTTAAATATTTCAAAGATTATATTATGTCTCTTGGCAGCCTTAGACAATGCTTAATGATATTTTATAATCAAGAAATCCCTTCCAAGGTAAAAAGCAAGATCTCCCTTGCTGCTTTAAACTAATTTATTTTTGTTTTCAGTAGGGACAGAGAATTGGTCAGCATTCTTACTACAATCCTCTGTATACTATAAGACAGTTATTAAGTCATCTCTTAGCTTTCGCTTTTCCTGGCTAAGCAACCAAACACGTTTAATCTTTCCCCACATGACCTATTTTACATCCCATTAAGCATTTCTGTTGTTCATCTACAGACCTTTTCCCATTTTCACACTTCCTTTTAAAATGTGGAAAGTCAAAGTAGACAAACTAGTTTAATGAAAACTCACACAATGCCAAACATAGCAATGGAGTATTTCCTAATTCCCTGAATCCCAATATCCTACAAGCTTTCGAGCATGCTTTGCTAAAAGTCAACAAGCTCTTACCACCCCTTTGTGTCCCTAGGTCCTCATGTATCTGAATGTGTGGCAACTGGAGAGGGCCTGGCACCATATTCTCTCTGTGGGCACCATATTCTCTCTTTGGGTGCCTGAGCACAAGCCACACCCTCTGTCTGCTCTCACCAGCTGTCTGAACTTGGGATCTAGAGACAAGGAGCAGGCCTCTGGGTTGCCTTGTCTTAACATTTTGCAGTTCTGCCACGAAGGAGCCAACTGAGCCTTGACAGTTTTGTTTCAGGGCTGGGCTCTGCTGATTCACCTTCAGCTCACAGTTCCTTTCTTGTTATATTTGTGCTTAGACAATGCTTAAAGATATTTTATAATAAAAAAGTCCTCCCTCTGCTGACAATATAGCTTGTTTCTCCCAGTATATAACTATGACTTTGCTCTGTATTTTAAAAATGTGATTCTAAAAATTCATTAAGATCATTTTAAGTTTGAGTTCTAGCTTTTTCAAGTGTTTATATCTCCTATCTACTAGCTTAATGTAATCTACAAATGAATTCAAACACCTATTATTCTGTCACTCAGGAAATAAGGAAAATGCTGAACAGTATCTAATACGAATCCAGGACTGAATCCTGAAGATCTCCAATTAACAGGTCCATATGGTTTACAATAAGGATATTAGGGGGAAATAGTCTAAAAAATGCAAGTTTACCAAACTGTGATGGGAACTAGTTAGACAAAAATCTTATTTATAAGATTTTTGATAAAGGGGAGCAATTTATGGGTTAAAATGAAAGGTGACAGTATAATGACAATGACTCCATTCACTGTTTTCCTTTAACTTGCTAGGGTTAATATTCCATCATGAAAGGAAATCATAACACTTTAGGTAGATATGTTTTTTGCAAAAGAAAAATATAAAATTATAATCAAGGTTTGCAATAGGGACCTTTATCACACTGGAAAAGTAAAAATAAATGGAAAGTAAATATAAATCAAAACAAGTATTTAAATGTAAAAAGATCATTAAAGTCAATATAAAATGCTTAAGATAGGGTACAGATGAATACAGGTGATTATGATAGTGGTATTTTCCTAAAATCAAGTTGTTGAATGATTCAACAAAATACTTATTGAGCAACTGCACATGAAGGCAAAAATTAGTGAAAAGTCACTTTAAAGATAAATACATTCAACTAAAAAGCTTCCATTACTTTCAAAACTTCAAACTAGATATCCTATTTATACAGTTAAATAAAAAAGAGTAAAGTAATTATATCTTAGTAGTTTTAATTTTAACTATATAAGCAAATTTAATTTCCACTGAAAAGTATTTGATTCCTAAGCCATCTTCATCAAACGACATTTCTGTCATTGTTGTTAAAATATCATATAAAAAAACATCTAGAGGCAATTAATACTGTCTTTAAAAAACAGCATTTAGTCAATCAAAAATATTTATTGACTGAAAATTATAACTGTATAGATTCTATTACTATATGACTATTTCTTAACTTCTTTTAGCTCCAGTTTCAGTTACTTCAGACTACTAGATTGTTTTGTGCAACTGTTTGTTAGAATGTTTACGAAATTGAACAGAAATGGGTCAAGGGAGAATTACAAAATATTATCTCACTAGACGCAGATTTATGGGATGTTTGATAAAGGGATATCTATTGTTAAAAGAAAAAGGAACATGTATCAAAAGGAGGAAAAAAAATCTGAGCTGTGATGTTCAACAAAGAGCTAGCGAACTGACCTTGGAATTGAATAAACATACAATTCTCCCCCATTTAGTTTTCTGCTGGCATATACACTCTGTCTGCATATAATGTTAATGCATCATTTATTTATATCAAAAGCATGCCCTAGACAAGTGTCCTAAAAATACAGTACAATTGCAGTCTTTGTTCTGGGAGAAACGAACTTGAGAAATTTCTCACCCTTAAAACATGCTATTTTATAAAATCAATTCTCAGATAGTCAATGTCTAGTCATCGAGCTATGGATTGCCTATAAATATGCTGAGAAACTCCTCTTCCTCCCTTTTCTTCATATATTTGCCTTGACTGCACATTAGCACATCCAGGACAAAACAGGCTGGGTGATGCAAATTTGTTAATATAGAAGCCTCCACAAAAATTTGAAGATATTCACTTCCTTACAGTAATATTATTTTTCATTCCAGTCCTTGGAAAATGTTTAGCTAATAGGATTAATTCCAAGGGCAAGTAAATAGAGCACATACAGAAATGATATCACCATATATAATTTTAATTCGAATACAGCTTAAATGTATTCTTACTAAATACTATTTGATATATGCTTTTATTTCATATAGTAGTCAAGATTAATGATATAGATAAAATATTTCAAAAACAATACATGTTTTTATTTGTTTTGGTACAATCAATTGCATTAAGGAGTTATTTGTCAACAATGTGTCACTGCCTGAGATTTGGATATATTTTTATTATAGTGCATTAGGATTAATCGAATTTGACCTATGAATTGAAATGGGCAGGGAGAACTTACTGTTTTCTTCAGTAATACACAAAGAATTACAGAAATCAAAAGAAAAACGATGCATGGAATCCGAATCAATATATATCAATGCAAATTTGACACTTCACTTTTATTTCTATAATTGGAGTTTTTTAAATAAACTGATAAATAAAATAAAAGATTTCATGTACATGAGTCAATGAGGAGTTTGGCTCTGGTAGGTTATTTTGATTTTCTCAATAGCTTAGTTAAATCTGATTTTTCAGAAAAGAAAGTTAAAGATGGTTAACAATAGGTAACAAAGTTTAATGAAGAAAATGCTTATTATTCAAACAAAAAGATAATTATAATAATAGTAGTCATGATGTAAAATTGTTGTATAAAATCAAAATAAATATATATATATATTAGTTTAATCCAAACTTAAAAATAATACATTTAATAAACACAGACACAAGAGCAGGAAACACAACAGTAGGTTAGAAGGATTGTGTTTGTATGCTTGAATGCTGATGATGCTGGTGATTCTTTTTCCCTTACAATTTCTCTATCTTTCAAACATTTGACTACGGATAGTTATCATTTCTACAGATATAAAAAAAGATGCTAATATAAAAATGTTTAAAAGTCAAATACAATTCTGAGAAGACTGGAAGATTTGGGTTAGCATTCTCTAAGGGGTCATAAATCTCCAGATGTTATATCTGATGCACACTGACTTCTCTCAGGGCTGAAATATGGTCACTTGGAAGAATCATGACTTTATTTTAAAAGTCTATCTTATCTCCACTGGTTAAAGTATAAAGAGTATTTTAAGAATTACAGAAGCAGAAAAATCTAGGATTCTCTATCTGCACTTTTTCTTCTCTTTGCTGGATCTCTCTCAAACCGACAATTACTGATGTTGATCTAAGCACTTCTGAAATACAGTGGGAAAATATTATATGAATTGTTGGTGCTTGTTTGAAGCTAATATATAATATTCAAGCAAGAAAGAGTTATTAACTATTTATTTTATATAGTACTAGATAGTGGACAAAAATGAAATAAAAGAATCCTACACTTTTTCTCTCAGAGCTCACAATGTATAAGCTCAAAAACTAGGTGGTGGTGACCTTGGCAGCAGGGATCTGAGGGGAGTAGGCTTGCCGTAGCTGGGCAGTTTGGGTTTTTAGACTGAATATTTGGTGATGCTTGTTCCAGGCAACAGTGAAGAAACAACTATGTAGGATAAGATTCAAGTGGAACAAAGAAAATATTCCTTTTAAAAAATACATTAATGGCATTTTTTTCTCTTTGGGACATTTCATGTATGACAAGCAATTAGAGGGAAAAAACAGGATAAGACAGTAAAAAAGATCATGGAACAGACTTCAATATAAATAGTCTATAAATGGAGGTCTCAAGTTGTACCATCTAGAGATAAAACACAATTGATTCCAGTCTCATGGGATGAGAGGGAGACGGATGGTAAATAAAGAATATACTAGGAGAGCAGGAGGCATTTTAAATCTACATTTGCTTCCATTCCCTTCTTTCTTTTTATTGTTATCATTGGGAATTAACTAGAGAAGGGAGTTGAAAATTTCAAGGGTGTTTGCTATTTAAGAACCAAATTAAAATTAAAAAATGCTTATCCCTCAACACTATTATCGGACAAGAATATATAGCTGTGTGTAGGCAGGCAACAGCAAAATCTTACTGACATATTATACTAAATTATTCATTGGAGATCACTCTTTTTAAATGAGTTTACAAAGAATCATAATATACTGACTAATGAAAACAGGATAAACAGGATTTTTTAAACTACATATCCCCAATACATTTTAAAAATAAGAGTCAACCATTATTTGTGTCATCATTTATTTCATTTATGGGTTTTATCATTTCATTTCTGTATTTTCCAGTTCAATGAGTGTCTTATTATAATGCTACAAGCATTTAAATTTCCAGTAATCCTACAAGTAGGAATTACTACCCCTAGTTTAGAAAATAAAAATACTGAGTGAGGCTCCGAGGTTAGTCTTGCTTAAGTTGACACACTGATTATTGAAAGTTAGAGGTCAGATTTTTTAAAAAAAGAAAAAATACCAATGAACAGAGATGGATTACTGATTATTGTTGCTTATTTATGGGCCATGGGATAACCTTGACAATTCTTTCTAGCCAGGACCTGCAAGTCTTCAGTCCATGGCCATCTTGAGAAGTGGCTCCAAGGAAATGTGGTTAACAATTTCTGCGCAGATAGACTGAGGCGCATTTCTCTGAGCAGGTGCTTCATAACTTTCATCGGATAACGATCAGACAAAATATTGTTCAAGATAGAAGCCTCAGCCCACAGTTTGCTCTTTCCATCAACTTAAGTTAACATTCCTTGTCTGGTTGGAGTCATTAAAGACAGTGAGGTGATTAAAGGAGGGGCTGAGGGATGGGGGATGAAAGCCAGGATGCAGCTGCAGTTGGGAAAGCCGGCTAGAACGGGTGCTGGAGAGGGGAAGAAGGGTGGAGGGTTTCCAAACCTCAGCATGATCAGCACCACCTGGAGGGCTTGTTGAAACACAGCTTGCCAAGTCCCACCTTCGGAGTTTTCAATTAGGTCATGGTAGGGTCAGGGAATTTGCATTTCTAACAAGTTTATAGGTAATGCTGAAGCTGCCTGTATTGAGAACTAAGGGTTGAAGCACAGGCTTGGGCCCCTGTGAGGTTTAAATCTGAAGTCTAATATTTACTAGATGTAGGGTCAATGACACATTGTTTCACTTCTCTCTACCTAATTTTTCTGATACGTGAAATAGGGATAATTATATGTAGTGAAGATTAAACGAGACAATGCATGCTGAAGTGCTTATTCTAGAATAAACACATGTTAATAGAGTTCAATAGACTTTAAGTACAAACCAATAAACTAAACTCAATAGCTAAGTATTCTTTCACTCTCTCTCACTCTCTCTCTCTCTCTATATACACACAAATACATACACATATACACATACATATGAAGAGAGAGATAGACACACAACATATTTGGACTAAAGAAATTTATGTAATACCAAAACGACTCCCAGAGGATGGGAAAATACACCATTCATATAATATAGTTTTAATTGCTTTTCAGATAAATAAACCCTTTTCAAATTTTGAGTCGTTAATCATATCATTGCTATTTCCTTAAATTTCCAGCATTTCAATCAAAGCAGACCCATCAATACTAAGGGAATCCATGGTAACCACACAAAGTAAACATCCACCTACCCATTAATGCCAGCAATTATTTGGCATTTGTTATGTTAGTTAAGCTGTGTAATGGTGTGTGAGGAATCACTTTCTGCTTCCTTGACCCTTTGTAAAGCTGGCTTTCCAAGCCAGCATGCCTTGCTGAAACTCCAGAGTCTGACAGCTGTGATTTCAGGGGCTGATTCTCTCACAAGCCCCTTCTGCAATAAGGCAGCAAACAACGTGGTCTTCTCTAAAAGAGTAAGAATCTATTATAGGGGTTGATTATTGATAATGACCATTTCTATTTTGGGAGTAACAGCTAAGTAGGACTTTTATTGTTCATTCTAACAAGTATTCATCATGAACCCTGAACCATCCTTCAGAGAACATTAATTTTAGATGCATGTGATACTCTGGAACACAATGAAAGGATTATTTTTGTGCCTTTAGATTTCAAGAAATATATCCTGTTTACTTACATTTAAGATGCACAAAGAAAAGGAGACAAGGTTAAAAAAATAAAGGATCTTCCACAAGAACAGTTTTAAATGTAAATGCTCTCACAAATCATTAACCTTAATTCTAAAGATACTATAGATTTAAACTACACAGAAGTTTTACATAATAAAATCTTATTTTTTCACTCAACATATATTTACTATGTCTCCTTAGTAAAATATCCTGTATTAAATTCTGAGAGGAGATACAAAGTTAGGTGCTTTGATTAAGTGCTTGACTGCTACTAGGGGAGTGATAATGAAGGGAGATGATGAGACATGAGGGGAAGGCAAAGAGCATTTGGGGCATGAACAAGGTCACACAGACTGAAAGTTTAAGGTAGGGTGAGAAGAAGCCTAACTTGACCTGAGGAGGCTTTCAAGCTGGAGAGAAGTAGGAGATAAGGTGAAATAAAAGAGGATCTGGAGGTGAGACTGGATTATAGAGACTTGATCATTCTGTTCAAAGTCAAAGATTTGTCATTGATAACCAGAGCCCTCTATCATGACAACATCTTTTTCTTTGTTTCTGAACATGTGTGTTCTGTATCTAGGAAGATGTTTGTAAGGAGTTACTGCAGCCATGAGTGCAGTGTTTTATCCCTGTGGAGACTTGAGGATAAACCCTTGCTAGAAGTATTAACAGAAAGAACAAAGGTGGAAAGCTGCTCAGACGGGGTCAGGCATGGTGGAGGAAGGCCTAAGTAGGTCATCCCCTACCCACTCCATTTGGCTTCCAATGTCCCACTGGTCTAATGAACATTTGCTCAACTCAAGTCAAAAGAAAGTATGTTCTCCTTAAGAAAAAGCTCAGTTGGCAGCTTCTCTTTTAAAAACATAACAAAATATGGCACATCAGGGCAGGGACATCATACAGGAAAATCACTCCCCTTGATATTCTCATCAGTGAAGGAGTTAATAATGCAGAAGAACCCAGCTTCTGAGAATTGGTCTCTAGTGGATACCACACTGTGAAATGAAGAAACAAGGACAGTGGAGGACAACTCTAGAGGTAAAGGAGAAGCTCCAGCTCTTCAAACCCTTTCCTTAATCAAAGAAGTTATTTGCTACCCCCTAATCCTCTATCTTTCTTATCCCTTATTTTCTGGAAAAATGTAGTTTGAGGTCTAAACCCAAAAGAGACTTTCCTAACAAATCTGTCTTCTAGACACTGGTGAACTCCCTCCATTCTCTGCCATACCCTAGGTCCCATTCCCATGCCTCAGGTCAGGATACGCATCAGGTGCCACACACACCACCTTGGAACTCACCATCATGTAAATTCCCTATATGTATATTATTAAATTTGGGTTTTTCAGTTACTAATCATGCCTATTGTTAATTTGTTCATTCATCCAGCCTGTGAAGAACCTTGGAGAAATGGGGGAATTTTCTTTTGACACCCAACACCAGCACAAAAGGGGGAGGAAAATCAATGAATAAACTTTGTAAGTAAAAACAAATATTTATTCAAGAGCCATATCCAGGTGACTTTTTTACCTCATCATGTTGATTGGCTCTCTTTTTCTGCATCCCTTTCATTGCAGTAAAAAACACAATGCCTCCCTACATCAAATACCCTTGAAAATAACTTTATTAGAGAAATAAAGAGAGTGAACTAAGGTGATTATGACAATGTTGAACATGACTGCTTGAATACGGTGCAGCATTTCTAATCTAATTCTAGGCTAATATAAAATGGGTCCTAACTAATGAAAACTTAATGAGGAGAGTTTCACATAATATTCTTTAGGTGAAAAAAATAAACAGACAAGGATGAAAGGATAGCACAAGGGTAAAAGGCATTTGAAAAGATAATACTCTCCACTTAAAACCAGACAGATTCTCATCTTTAACTGGTATGTAGATATTACATAAATGAATTTTTTCATTAGCAAATGGAAAAGCTTAAGAGGATATTTTTACTTTTGAGATTCAGAAGGGCATACTTTATAGGATAAAGAGCCAGGCTATCAATGTTGACCTTATCTATACAAAGATTTTTATATTACAACATCAAGTCAAGGAAATACACCAGGCTAATAAAAAAACAAATCCTTCAACATTCAGTGACACAGCTGTAAAGTGAGTATTCTGTTTTATAAGCCTTTCACTCAATGCACTGATGAGTACAATACATGGCAATGAACTTGCTATGAAACTACTCTGATATTTCAAAATGAAAATTTGCTCTGCTGAGAACCAGAGGAGACATGCATCCATTTGCCTGGCTACACTTGATTTATGCAGATTTTAGGTTAATTGATAGGATTCACAGACAAGGGTTCTATAAACCATTTTACTGAGCATACATCCTGATTATAATGTCACATTAAGAAATGGAGTGCAATGTGTCTTCATGTCATATTTAATAGATTTCTAGTAAATAGCCCACAAGTGCTCCTTGTATCAGGTGATGAATTATATTAATGCCCTGTTGTACTTTCATAATTAAGGGTCTGGCAGCATTTCCATTATAATCAAGACATGAGGTGGGCAATTCAAAAGGAAGGGTTTTCATGCTTTTGACCACAGTGCTGCCTTCCAGCCCCACTGCCATGGGGTTTGTATCAATGAGGTTAGACTCAAAAAAACAACAACAGGGAAGTTCGGTTATTAGCAATCTGTTTTTATCAAATAATTCCCATTCTTTTCCTGGCTTTTTTGCCTCCTTCCATCAGGGGAGGAATGCTCTGCATCTTTCCTTTATGACTCTCATACAGTTCTATTCTCCTTCATCTGGAGAAAACCTGATAGCTTCCTTTGGTGCCCTTTTCTTTCCCAGACTTTGATGTTGTCCTGATGTTTCCTTTGGAAGCAAGCTGGCTACCCTGTGTCTGAGATAAGAGGTATCAACATTCTTGGCCTTTTGAGCAACAATGAAAACTTCATAAACAAAAACAATATGAGAATGGCCAAAGAGAGAGGAATATGGTTGGTTGGCAGGGAAACTCTCTTCACAAAGCAAGAATTTACAAAGAAATCAGGGGATAAAACTATAGCCTCTAGGGTCCAAGGTAGCAATTCTAACCCTCAGAATGTCAGAGCAGGTAAGTCAGAGGACAGAGTCTGAGCAGGACTGGCAACTTATACCTTGATGTGCAAACCCAGTTATTTTGCGTGGAAGCATCACACTTCACCTGTGTTAACGTGTGTCAGAAATCAAGATAGAAGGGATAACACAGGGTGGGGAATAGCAGACATAGAGGAAAAAGAGGAAGGCAGGATGGAGAAGAAGGGCAGGTGGGGAGGTGTTCTGGACTGGTTTAATCTGCTTAGAAGTGAACAAAAAGAACTGAAGTCCAACGGTGAAGAACTAGAGTAGCCATTCCTGCCCCTCAAACGTAAGCAATTTTAAAGTCCTCATGATTCCCCTCACAGGTGGACTGTGTGGTCTGGTGAGCCGCACAGCCTTGGAAGTTTGTACAGGTGATGTGTGAATCTCAGCGTTTCCCTTCAGAAGCTGGTTGCATTGAATTGGAAAAGTTATCTGGGAACAATAATGTCAGCTTCCCAAAGCTGCTATCAGTGCAAGCTTAGATATTTAAAACATTATTACACAGCCATGGTCCCATTTCCATCTCCCTACTATAAACTTTCAAGGTATTAAATTTTATTAATTTGTAACGTAAGTTGTACCTAACTTTAAGTTTTCTAAAATTCAGGAACAGTCATTACTGCTAACAAATGAACACATGATGAAATGACAACATTCACAAAGGTACTATCTCATACTATGAGGTCCCAGAGCTACGCTGGACCTTGTTGTAGGTCCCAGAGCTACGCTGGACCTCGTTGTAGGGTATAGGAAACCAGTCATGACCTCAGTTCACAGATGCCCTTGAGTTCCTGGCTCACTCACTGTCATATACACTGCACCCTTCTCGTGACCTTTTTCAGATTAGTTGTTCTTTTTTTCTTACATCCAAAGTAGCCTAAAACAATGGAATCAAAGTAAAATAATAATATTTAATTAATAGTAAATAAATAATTAAAAATAAGTATTGTGTTAATGTCCTACCTGTTTTTACTGAAATAAAAGGGGAAAATAATTTGTTATTGCTTTTAAGGTAGACAAAAGATATTTAAATATCAAGATAATATTTAAAAACAGTATTCATTTTAATACATAAGAATGATACTGAGCATAGAATCCTCATACATACATTTTGGACAAAAGGAAGACAGTAATAACTTTTTTACTGATGAAGTTTTATTTACTTTTCTAGAGTAAAAACTTTATGAGAACCTTTTGTAGAAAATTAGTATGGAGTATACGATAACCTACTATGTCATCGTGCCAGAAGTTTGACCAATTCCTTTTCATGGAAGTTTGAAAATGTCAAGTTCATTTTTAAATCCATGGCTAGTTTCATCTACTTTAAACCAAAAGTGACAAAATAGGAATTGACTAGGGGGAAAATTCTGCAATCCACTGTTCCTAATATTTGATAATCCATGTGAGGCAGGTTTACCACAAACTGCTGTGACAGAACAAAGATGACAGATAAACTCCTGTGACCAAATTAATTGGAAATAGATGCCTCAGTCTTGTGATCCTGTATCAGTTTTTGAAAGAATTATATGCACCTTCAGAGCATGCCACATCTAAGAATGATTAGTCCTTGTACTGCTGGCAACAGGCTGATGTGGCATGATGCCAGGTGTCTCAAGAGAAAGCTAAAAGTTCAGTGGAGGTGGTGAAGACTGCATATCTATTCCAGAATTACCTCAGAGAACACTCTGGCTTTTCTGTTGAAAGCCTGTCAGAGTTAGGTATCTATTCTCTTTATGCCTGTGATGTGTTTTCAGGCTGCCCTAAGTGGACTTTCTTAAATCGGTCTCTTTTTATTCCCCCTCATTTTTGTTACACTGCTGAGAAACATAAAGTAACTTAAGGCATTTATCAAGTCATCTATATCCACATATCTTTCCCTATCTTTATCATGATTTACACACATCAGCATACTCTGGTATCAAACTATGGCAATTAATCCCAATGAGAATTCCTAATGCTTTAAATCTGTCTGAAAACAATAGCACTATGTGAGAGTTAAATAAACTATAAATTTGAAACCAGTCAAAAAACCACCAAATGTTAAATCCAACCCCAAGTGCTGTTATTAAATGATGAAATAGCATAGTTGCTAAGTGTAAACATATCATAGTTTCTCTTGGATTTGTCAAAAACAATCCAGTGTGTGGGAAGAAAGTAGAGAAAGTGAGATATGAAACAAGCGTAACTGTCTATAGGTTAACTGTTAAAGTTGGGCGCTGTGTGTGTGTGTGATTTCACTGTAGCTTTTGTTGAAACTTTTGTTAATGTTTGAAGGTTTCTATGATTAAAAACATAAAACCTAGCAACTTTAGAAGGCTGTAATATTATCTAATATGATTGAAATAAATTTACTTTTCAGACCAGAAATAAAACCTACTGTATCATCACTATTGAATCCAGTAACCATAACCATAATACATTACCAGTAACCATAATACATTTATGAGATAAAATATATCTGTAGCTGGAGTAAATATTTCAATGTCCAATACAGATAGATGTTATTTTTTTATACTAATAAATCTACCTCTTACCTTGTCAAACCAAGCATAACAAAGACATTGTAAGGAAATCTAAAATAAACAATTATTTTAATAGGCACTTTTTTTGTTGGCATGACTGGTTTCTAGTCACAAATTATGCTCGTGCTCTCAAATGAACCCTTTTTTAAGGCTAAGAAAAATTATAAGACTATCTACAAGGAAAAAGTTAGTTTACTTAAATGCTGGAATAAAGTAACATAAACCTGATAGTAAACTAGCTATAATTTTATTTATAATGTGCATAAGGTTGCAAGTTTATCTATTTACACAAGAATAATTCAAATCTTGATATTGTATCTTGATGGTCTTTTTAATGTAAAAGGGAATGTAACATACTGAAATCAAATATGTTATCTAAAACAGACCTAAATCATATCACTTAAAATGTAAGTTTAAGTAGAATAGTCGTTTAAATGCTACTTTATTGGAATTATTTGGACAATAATGTCGTTTTCCTCATTGTTACGAAAAAAGATTATACATGAATACAGAAAATTTTCTAGTAAATAGAGTGATACATTTACAAATGTGCAACCCCAGATATAATTTTGAGAACTACCACTCAAAATTTAACAATACATTCCAAGAATCAGATTTAAGGATAAACAAGGATAAAAAATATAAAAATAATTTAATATTAACTTGTAAGATGAACTGAGTACACACTATGTTAATATGGCTGAGTAGTATTTTTTCTAAGCCTAATGTTACTATCTTTTCCAAATGTATAAGACATCTTAAGTTGAAAATTACTAAAACACTCAGGCCAAAAAGGCACATAATTGAAACTTAAACACATTTTGAGCAACTGCATTTATAATAAGATGGCTAGAAATGATCTTGCTGCTTTGAGAAGAACTAGATAGGGAAAGCCAGAAGTAGAAATTTGAAACATTATTATAAGTGGTAACCAGACGAGAAGCAGTGAAATGGATAATGGGGACATATTGTGTGGTGACGGATGGAATCTAGACTCTTGGTTGTGATCATGAAATAACATACATACTTCTCAAATTATAACCCTGTATACCTGAAACATACAAATTGTTATAAACCAACATTACACCTCAATAAAAATCTCTAAATTAAATGAAATACAGTATAGTTCATATACTTTCTTTTGTGTATACAGTCCTTGGTTGTTAAAAAAAAAAGTGTCATTAAGAAAAATATATTTTCTAAGCAAAAGACAAAAGCCCAAAACCAAAAAAGTAGTGTGAATTTCAGCTATTCATACCTGTTACTGCTTAATTTACTAAAAATCATCTTTTCTTAAAAATAAATCAGATACATAATGGCCAGGCAGGTAAGTAGAAATTTTTCCTCCATGTACTAGAACCTATTCTGAAAAAAGATTATTACAAAAAAAAAAAAAAAAACCCAGAAATTACAGAAAAAAATCCTATTATAAATCATGTTCTTTGTAAAAGTTCTTACATGTCCTCCTTCCTAAATTCTTCAACTATTTTCAGGTGAGGAAAAAAGCTGTTGTAAATATGGTAACTAAAGGCACATACCTGGTAAGATAGCAGTAGTGGTCTGGTCTGAGCCTTTATGCTCTTTGCATAGTGTGTGCCCAGAAAATACAGCCTATCTGGTGCACATATGGTTATTGTCTTTAACAAATGTCTGCAATAAAGTTACTTGAAGCCAAGAAATACGTATATGTTGAATAGATGCTATGCAAACAAAACTGAGTGTAAGAAAATTGGAATGGTTTCTGAGTGCTCCTAGTACTGAATAGAAGTTCTGGCCAGGCCAAGAGTATATTAATCAACACCAACTTTTAATGACAGAACACAATACTTTTATAGTATTTAATTCATCATGGGACCTAACAGATGATTGAATTGATGCTGATTGCTGAGAAAATTACTTCTAAATTAATTAAATATGTTTGTATAAATATTGGCAAAAAGAGATTATTGGATTGATTTGTTTTACATATATGATTAAAAAGAAACAAAGATCCCAATGATAATTTAAAGTCACTAATACAAACAGAATATCATCAGTTTTTCTTTAGTACTTAGGGCCACTTGAAATACAGTTTTTCTTTTTTAAAAAAGATTAAAAAAAAATAAAGATCAAATGACAAAAAAATCCAGATATCCTCTTCATAATATATGTTGTATGTATTATAGCTGCAATATCATGAATTCTATGATTAGTCGGAAACTGAGTAATTCCATATCCAGGAGTCTAGCAAGATATCACCTTTCAACTCAATACCACTTTTCCCACTGCAGAAACAGATTAATCTGAGAACTTAATGGTCAAACACTTTTCCTCCACTTTTGCAATTTAAAAAAAAATTCAATCATTTTCTCTTGAAGATGTCATATATGGTGCTAACACTTTAATAAGCACAATCAACACCTCTACAGCACTGAAAAATTGAT
Source organism: Solenodon paradoxus (assembly GCA_004363575.1). NCBI lineage: Eukaryota > Metazoa > Chordata > Mammalia > Eulipotyphla > Solenodontidae > Solenodon > Solenodon paradoxus. The sequence goes on from RJWH01001040.1 coordinate 73,311, forward strand.
ATGGGTTGAATATATATAGGCTGCTACTAATAGCCCCTTTTCTAAGTCCTATTAGGAGTCATATTCTCACAGAGAAACAAGGAAATGATTTTATTCAAAGTAGAGCAATACATTTAAAATCAAGATCAGTTACTACATGTGAAATGAATCAACACAAAAACCAGTATTACCGATAATTGCCCAAATTCGGATGTTTTATTTTTAAATGTGAAAATCTGATTTAAATTAAAGAATTAAATTACTCCTCTGAATATGCTATTATATTTGAATTTTTTGACCCATTAAGACAATGTAAACATAAAGCATGATGGTCTATCTTTTGTCTAGTTTAATGTAGGTAACTGCCCACCTACAATTCAACCCCAAGCTAAAGATCTTTTAGACAGCAGCAAAAATCAGCAAAGAAATCCTTTTGTACAAAGAAGCCAATTCTTTATTACACTTCCTATGAAGAGGGTAATCACACCATCATACCTTTTCCTTCACCTTGGCCAGAACAAGAACTATCACGAAAGAGAAAAGGCCTGAGAGGGTACGGACCTCTGTGCATTTTGTTTCAATGGGGTTACTAGTTTTAAGACAGGTGTGTAGAGGCAGGAACCCATTTGGCCCTCAAGTCAAGACAAATGAGTACTCAATGTATTTTATAAATTAGAATTCTATTAGATTTGGGGTCAAAGACATCATCATTATTTATTCATTTAATAATTAATTACTAGGTGACTGATGACTAAGGACAGAAACACTGGTGTTAGTCTCTGAAAATCTGAATTCTGGCTCCATCACTTAAAAACTGGGCAAGTTATTCAACTTCTTTGTGTCTTAGCTTTCTTATCTCTAAAATGGGACTATCAACAATTACCTAGCGTCGTATTGTGAAAATCGATTAAGTTAATAAATGTGGAAACCTTTAATATAGATCTGCCACATAACAACTGCTCAACAAATATTATTTACTATTATTAATATACATAGCATAATATATCTTAATAATGCTAGTTTTGCTTGTCAATCAGCTAAGTAAGCGAAGACATGAATGACAAGCTGCCTGGTAAACCTACCTCATGATATTGTGCATGCATCTTCTTAGGGACTGCCAGGATTTGTCTGAGTCCAGATTCCTGAGATGAAGTGCCATCTAATAGGAATCTAATTTTATCTTTGTCACAGACATCAACTTTCAGAGTGAAGCCAGGACCCAATCTGAGAACTGCTGATTAACATCTTCTGTTTATATTTGAAGAGGCTCAATTATATTTAAAGCTTGACTTATTAACAAAGGATTTTAATAACTGATAATATTAATAAGAATGTGAAAGTAAGACTTCCTGAAGATAAACTAAAATGTACAGGACTGCAGGTAACTGGAAGCCCAAAAACAGCAAGACTGAGACTTCATAGCTTAGAGTCCTGGAGGCCTGGCACCTCATGGAAAGCAAACATCATGCATATAGAAGAAATATATATCTACATATATAAGTGTATATATGTATTTATACACTTAAATTCACATCTTGATTTAAAAGATTGGAAGTGTTCTCTGGTGCAGTGATACCAAATCTAACATCAAAAAACTCAACAGAAAGATACTAAGCAGAAACAACAAAAAACTACAAGGTCTTATCACCTCTTTATTTTCAATGATCCCTTGTCTAGAGTTACATTTAGTGTGTCTGATCTGTACTCTCCCTGGCTCTTCCACCCAAAGCTACCCAGCATATCTGAAGGCAGTATCAGGGTTGGATGTATTCACTTCAGCGTGATCTTCATAATCATCACCCACCCACTCTCCAACCTCCAGAGACCGGTTTCACCGGTCTGCTGTGGGGCCTGGAAATGGTATTTTATAAAACAAACCAAAGTAATTGTAAGGTGAAGTCAGAGTGATGAACCATGGACCCAAGTTAAATCCTTTCTTGCTGAGGAGTTTATTAGAAAACGGGATGGGATATTGTGTTTCAAAGCAAAGACCACATGCCTTCAGTAGATGTTACCTGAGCTCTTACTCTGCATAAGCTACAGCACTGAATGAAGACAAAAACACATAACTCGGGGGATACCTCCTAATACTGATAAAACCAAATTATAGGTAAGAGGAAAAAAATTACATTCCAGGATGACAGATGTGGTATGTTATCTTTATCTGCTTCTCCAAAAAATAACCTGAAGCCTGCTCTTTGAGATAAAAGTTTCTCTTACTATTTTATCTTTTTTTTTTGTCTTCAGTATTTAGATACTGTTTATACTGGGAGAAAAACATCCTGCATGGTTTATCGGCTGATTTTTTTTTTTTTTTAATATCCTTTAATAAGCTTGAAAAATGGAAGTGAACATAATTTACTGTCAGGTCTACCCTATATAAAACATACGTTAACATACCTAAACATATCATTCCATTACCTAGAGTTGGGTGATTTAATTACATCTAATGATGTAAAAATGAATTGACTAAATCAGAATTTCTTTCAAATGAATTGAGAGAGCACTATGAAATGACTTCACCTATTTGCATCTAAAATACTTAGATGAAAATTACACACACACAGTTGCTTTTAAATATATGACTGGGGCAGATATATTACCACTTAATGCTAAGATTTTCCTTAGGACAAACAAGAACCAGTGATAATTAGGTACAAATTACTTCTCTTTAACTATACAGTTTAATGATCAATAGATTTAGTTAGACTAGGACAGAATTAACTTTCTATTATGAAAGTATAATATATCACAAGTATCCTACACTAATATGAACTTATAACATTAAACACAGAGCAAAGCAAAACTTTCTATTACTGTACACCAGACAAGAATATTTTGTTTCCTTGAGACTAAAACTAGAATGCAAAAACTGTTGGCCCTGAGAAAGATACACAAATAAGGTTATGACACTTCTAATTTTGTCATTATTTTTTAATGTTTAAAACTCTGCCATTACTAAGTAGATATTCCTCTCTGTCCTTCTACAGGATAAAAAAGGTAACCGAAGGCACTTAGGCCACTGAGACAGAAAGAACTATTTATATCAGGTCTAAATGTGCCTTGTGGGACACATTTGTAACTTTTTTTTTATCATGAAAAATTTCCAACATACACAAAAGTAAAAAAAAGATACTATAATGAATTTCTATGTACCTATGACTGAGCTTCAACAATAACCCATAGGCAAACGCATTTCATATGCACCCCTACCTTCTCCCCCTGACCCCAATGGCATATGATTACATTGTCTTTAAGAAAATATGAAAGAGCGTGACATATCATTTGAGCAGGGGGTGGCATATTTTCTCAAGTGCATGTCTGATTATTACAATTTTGTTTTATTTTTAAGGCATATTTCTTATATATATATTTTATCCCCATTTTTTTTTTTTTTTTTTTTTTTAGCTCATCTCTTAATTTTTTATAAGCTTTCCTGGAAAAAGAAGATTCTCTTAGACTGGCATGGTAGGTTGATGAGTGTTCATTATTTGTCTATGTGTGTTTCGGATGTGCAATCTGTTAGTCTATTAAAATAAATTAGGTAAGAAATTAGAGATGCAGGGATTTATTCAATCCCTATTTACAGATATTCTCTAAATAAAGTTACAAAACACTACAGTTTTTCTGACATTTTGATACATAAGGAAAGTTCAATATCAATATAGCCTCTACTTTTGCATTCATTTGACTAAGCAATAAATAGTCTACGTAGATGCCTTTCAAGTATCTAAAAGCCAAAGCCAGCATAAACAGGAAAATTCCCTATTTTCCTCAAACTATCTAATCTGTTTAATATATAATTTTCCTATTTTTATATGTCTTAACATAATGCTTAGGTTTAAAAAGGGTCTGTGTTATTCTTCAGCAAGCTTCCTACAAGTGATATTCTTGTATCATGGCATTATTCCAAGTAATGATGATAAAACAAAATGTAATGATAAGTTGAAACTTATGTATGATAATGCCACAACCAGTTTTTGAATAGAGCCCATCCTACTAGAGCAAATTCACTTCAGATATCATCTTTTAGCTCACAAATACATAATTCCTTCAGTGTACCCTGACTGGAACAAAGGTTGAAAAGTAAGAATTAGCTAGCAGTGACTTTGAAAATTATTTTAAAGTCATACTGAAATCATCACTATGGTCAATTATACATATTTAAAAATGAAATTTAAAAGCAGAAATATGTATTATTAGCCAAGAGAGTTTGGAACAGACAAAATAACAAACTATTCATGAATAAAGAATCTGTGTGTGTGTGTGTGTGTGTATGTGTGTGTGTGTGTTAGGCCCACACCCTCCCTTTAATTAATTCATGAATAGTTTATCTTCAGGCTGAAGATGGTGTTAAAATTACACATTTAAAAAAAAAAAACTTAAAAGACAATTAATCATACCATAAACTAGTTTAGATATTTCCTTAATATTACATATGTTTAAAGGAAAGAAAACCAGTAGAATGGGGGCAAAATTAATTTGTACTGTTAGAAGTAATGATATTGATTATCTTTGAGGTAGATAATAAATGGAACTTACTGTGGGTATTGGCGATGTTTTTGTTCTGGAATCTGGTTTCAGTTGGTGAAGATTCAAGGAGCTAATACATGTGTACTTTTTTCCGTGTATGCTATACTTCATATAAAATTTTTTAAGTAGAAAATGAATTATAAAGGTTTTAGGCCACCTTCATACTGTATCATATAAGATTATGCTATGTCAGAATTTTTATATTATAGCAAATATTTTCACATTCATGAAATACATGTAACATATAGAGATAATTCTAATTTCAACTGATTGTATAAGGGCAATTATTTGCTATTTAACTTTATTTATTTAAACTACGTGCTCCTTTGAGGAATTAAGAAGCATTTAGAAATGACTTAGCCACTATTAAAAAATTATACAGTGAGGATCCATTGAATCGTGGGGAACTACTAGAGATTTGGTGGTAGACATGGTATGTTATATATTAAGAGTGAATCTGCACATATAAACTTATATTATTTTGTAAATTAAAGCTACCTCAATAAAAATAAAACAAACAAAAACTATAATGGCCAAATGACCTCTTTTTGATATTTATACAGACTTTATCAGATGAATCAAAAGAACCTAAAAGCAAAGGTATGATACTCATCAAGTCCAGTAGGTTTTATTTTAGAAACTACAACATTTCTGTTACTTTTAAGGGAAAAAAATCACATATCCCATGCATCAATGTAACTAAAAGCATAATGAACTCAAATGCTGAGGGCTTTTATAAATTATTCAAGATCTTTAAAAGTTATTTTTGAAAAATGATATTAAATGTATAGTAAGAAATTCAAGAGGTCTGGTCTCATTTAAAGTTTAATTTAATAACATTATCAAATAAAATAAAATGCTATTAAATAAATGAGAAATAAATAGTATTAAATCAATGAACATTTAAATTAGTTCTGTGAAACCTAATAAAGGCATAAAACTGCTATTCTAAAAGAAGGTGAAAAATCTGGGCATAGGACATGGAAAATGAAAAAAATGTAGACATGGAAATATGCAGACATTAAAGAAATTGAAAAATCATAATCTGTAGCTGATGAAGCACAGTATGGTAGCCGAGTCTGTAAGAGGCAGCCCACAAGAGATTTATTCTTTTAGCTACAGACACTCAAGCAGAAGAAGCTACTTAACTTTATGGTTGACCTATGACTGAAAACTCAACAACCTGAACCAAGTCCAAATGCTCATAAATCATTATAAATTCTAAATGTTCTGATGTGGGCCACGCCTGATATTCATACAATACGCTCACACTATTGCCCAGATTGGTCCAAATCCTCTTTCCTACCTCTACCAGCCCGATCTTCATCTTCTCTGAAATCTTCCCTGACCAAACCCCAACTCTCAATTACCGTCCCCCTTCTCTGAATTCCTCTGACACTGAGAACTTAACACTTATATACAAAGTATTTTATGAATATAACTCCCATTTTTTCTTGATTAAATTAAAGAAAGGATAAATTCTATCTACTTATTTTTTAAAGCCATTTTTACAACATTCAGACTCAGAGAGGAAGAAATTGAGACTCAGAGAGACTCAATAATGTGCCTGTCTTGACATAGATATTTGACAAGACTGGGTTTTGAGCTTGGTCCTGCTTGATGACAAAGTATTGAAGCCTCTACCTTCAATGAGATGGTTATTTTGGACAGAGAAAACTTACTTCACCATTGTATCTCTTCTAGAAAAAGGGGTGCATTACTAACATCACTCATCCCAACATTGCCTGAGACAGATGTGCATGTAAAATATTAGATGGAAGACAAGAAATGTGCACATGTTTGCGTACCAGAGTGGCAGGGCAGCGACTAGAAACTGTCTTCTGGCTCTTTTGCACCATGCTCCACTGAAAAATATCACAGCACAGTGTTAAAGGATGAAAGATTGCATCTACACAGGCAGCCTAAATCAAATTTCAGGTCAAAAACATCTGGGATTCAATTCATTCTCTGCCTGTGAGGGAAAAACTTTAATAGTTTTTTCTCTTGTGTAGAAAAAAAAAATCAGTTTTTTCCCATTATGTCTTTCTTTCCTGTGTGTGTCTTCTTTATCTTCTCACACAAGACACTTTACTTTTGGTGACCAAACTACTGGAGATTTTCCCTCACACCAAGCAATTTTCTGGGACAACCCTCAGTGTTCCACAATTTAACTCAATTATGACTCTATCTCTCTGGAGGTAACCTCAGATCTCACAAGCCAAGGGTTCAGTTCCACAAAACACCACCCTGCCATCCTCCAGCTACTTCAGATGTCAGTTGCAAGCCCAGGTGTTTCTTACTAACATAGATTGGAGGCATCCAAACTGTCTCTTGGGTCCAATTAATTTGCTAGACTGGCTCACAGAATTCAGAGGAACATTTATTTATGTTTACTAGTTTATTAAGGATCTGATAAAAGATACAGATGAATATCTAGATAGAAGAAATGAGTAGAGCAGCACATATGGGAAGAGTCACAGTTTCCATGCCTCTCTAGGGCACCGCTCTTCCAGTTCACCACCCCAGAGCTGAATGACACCCCCACTCCACACACACACAAATGGAACTCATCATTCAGCATAATCAATTGTTAATGCCATTTCTGAAGAAATGCCCTTGTTCTCCCATCTGAAAAAAATGGGGGCATGGGTGAAAATCCAAAGCTTCTAATTATAGTTTGGTCTTTTCATTAACCAGATCTTAGCCAGAAGCCCACCCAGAGTCGCCTCGCTGAAACAAAAGACATCCAGGACATTACCAGAGTTTCAGGAGCCCTGTTTTCAGAGTTAGGGTTGGAGACTTTAGCACGAAATCAATTTTTATGATTTCACAGTCATTATTTTGCATCCTTAGGTAACATTTGCAAATATTCTATTTCCTTACTAGTTTAATAATAATACAGATATTGCAGGTCTAAAAAATAAAGACAAATGAATCCAATGTATGTAAAATTTTAATAAAATATTCAGAGCTGATGTGCCCTGGTGGCTCAGGTGTTAAGTCAGCATCCGGGACACGGACTACGTAAAACCTCGGGCCCCACGTTTGTGACTGGGAACAGAAATAACAAGCAGAAGTGAACAAATAAATAAAAATATTTATTTCTCCTCTCTATTTCTTCCTGCCTACTTGTCTTCATTCTTGCCTGCCTGCCTTCCTCTTTATTACAAATAAAAAAAAAAAAATCAGAGCTAGTCTGTCTATTCTCTCCCAACTTATACACAATATTGAAATGCCGAATTCTGGTATTCAAGTGACACATCATCATTTACAAGAGTTTGATATAAAGCACAGCCCAGAAACCAGATGAATGTCGTCTACAAGGATCCTCTCCACATGGGTTTCCGTGATACCTTCAGGTATCCTGATGAGAGAACAGTGCTCCTTGCTAGTCATTACTCAAGAGTATTAAGGAGATGACAACTTGAAAACAATTTTGAGAATTCATTATCATATAAAATAATATAGAATTCATTATAAGAGGGCAAGGAGTTATTAAGAAAATGGTTTCCTTCTTATTTGTCTGATTTGTTCCTGTCTCTCTTCCAAGATGTCAGATGAACAGTCTGTTTTATTTATAAATGATACTACAGTTGAGAACAAAAAAGATGAGACTGTAAGATGAAGGCAAGTGCCTCAGAAAAATCAGGTAGGATGTAAACATAAGGTCTACTGACTACATAGATGAATTGACATCCTGAGTCACCAAAGCAATGAAATAAATAAACTCCATAGTCAGTGACTGGTTACACGTTTGCCACAGAGAAAAACTTTTTTTCCTTTCTTTTCACTTTCATTTTCCATTTCTTCATATTTTACTAAATGTAGAATGATTGCTGAAAAGGAGTTTTACACTAAAGATTGTTCATTGAGAGTTACACTACCCATTATTAGTAGCTATTGGCTACACAAACTTATTGAGCACTTATTATGCAGATAGTTCAAATTGATATGTGCTACAAATGTAAAGTTAAAATAAGATTTCAGAGACTTAGTAATAAAAAAGGAATGCAAAGTATCTCAATATATTTCAATTCATTACATAAAACTAATATTTTGAATGCATTTTATTAAGTAAAACACAGTATTAAATGAATTTAATTGGTTTCTTTTCACTTTTTTCAATGTGTTACTAGAAGAATTGAATTGTATATATGCTCAGATTTGTGGTTTGCATTACATTTCTGTTGGACAACACTGGCCTAGAATAAGAATCAAAGATATTTGATATTCAGGCAAATGACAATGCATAAAAAAAATACTAGATTCAACTCAAACGAGGGCTTTAAACTGTAAGAATTCCATTTCAAACTGTTTCTTGAGTCACAGATGTTCCTGTGATAATATACATTAGGTATTTAGCACATTACTTTGCTACCTGGAACATTTTTACTCTTATGATTATGACATACAGAGATAAGATTCAAAGAATTTAATTCTAAATATATATATACATATATGTTGAACATATATCTCAACATATATTCTAAATATAAATTATATGTAAATTATATACACATTTGTAATGGCACAGATGTTACTATACATACTAGTTCAATATGAATATGTAACATTTTTTGAAGTAAAAAGCAAAACCTTGAAAAACCTGAGATTTGTCATCTTTCCTAAACTACTCTAATCCTTATTATTTGGTCTCTTCATGATCTATTTTCAGAGCAACTCACCGTCAACACCACTGCTTCTCTTTCCAAAGAGAAATTTGATTTTGTCACTTTCCTCCTCAAATACCTTCAATACCTTATAACATTTATTGCAGAAAGTCTAAACTTTTTAAGAGTTAAAGCTCATCCCAAACCACCCTTCCACTCTTTATCTCAGAATTTGCCACCACAGGCAAATCCTTTGCCCTCTCCAATCAGGCCAAGCCTGCTCATAGCCTTGCTGCCCTCTTTTCTTGTCTGCCAGTGATCCCTCCTGTCTCAAGTGACAGCTCCAAGTGGCTTGAGATGGCCTTGTCTATACAGCCCTGATATCTGGTACACAGATATCATCATATATCCAGCCCATCACATTATATAGAATAAGTGTAGCTCTCCACCCAAGATCAACTTGAGAAGGAGTACAATCAAGATAAGAACCCTGATATTTTCCTTTGTGAACCTACATCTATTACAGTGACAGGCATCAGTTAGGTCCTCAGTATTGTACTAATCACCTTGGGTTCTAGCTATGCAAGACTCTTATATTTTTTAAACATTTAGTATTTTTCTGCTCCTCTGCCCTGCATCCCCACCATTCCACCACTTTCTGGAATGCTTTTCTTTTTGAAAATCTTTTTACTTTGTTTTCACTCTATCACACAATAAATGCATAGTGCTTTATAAAAATGTTAAATACTACAACCTCCGGTCTCATGGATATACACTTCATTCTCAAACCCTACATCCTGAAATCAACCACTTCCAACCCCTTTAAATGTTTCTTTTAATCCTTTCCGTCATTCTTATGTTTTTCAGGTCTTGTGCTCAAGGAGCATATAGGTAAAAGTAGTCAGGTCTAACTCAATCTTTATGCTCCCTAACAAATCTAGTAGAGTACTTTACACAGAAAAGATACTCAAGAAACGTTTGTTGGTTCATGGAATGAGTGGATAATTGAATATTCATGTCCTTTGATCTTTGAGCACAAACTACTCAACAGTCTGAATTGCAGGCACTTTGGTATAACACACAAAAAGCAAAAAGACAAATGAAAATGGGGTATCAGTTAAAATCATAGAGGAAGGAGACAATGAAAGATAAAACGAGATGGGCAGAAACCAGGAAGTCCTTCCAGTTAAAAAAAAGTCAGAGTAGCCTGTAAATAGAGGTTATGAGAATGAATTTTAGAATCAGATAAATTTTTATTTGCATTTTAGCTGAATAATCTTGGGTAAATTAAAGAATATTCCTGGGTCTTAGCTTTTTCATCTGTAAAATTTGGCACTAATACTCCTGTCTGCCTAGATTTTCTATAATTGTCTGGAATAATCTGTAAATGAAAGCTGCTCTACTATTATTGTATATGCACATGGGGAACATCACCCTGGCACACCCTTGATGATGAAGCTTACTTCTAGTCTAAGGAGAAGCTTCTTGTACTCTTGCAGTTGAGGATTCACTAGGCTAGGGTGGAAACAGAAAGAAGTGATTATACTGTGTAATAGGATGTATAAAGAGGAGGCATGAGGACAGGTTCCTCTTAGTGGCATTATAAAGGCAGAATTCTGCTTACATCTATATGTTAATTACCTTTTTGTTTTGTTTGCTTATTTATTGCAGCACATCTACCAAGAAAACTCAAGTCTCTTTACATGGCACACTCAAAACACAATAATAGTATTTTAGAAAAGATAATAGATCTGATTACTGCTAAAATGTAATACATATACTTCATGGAAAAATATAATTTCATAACATTCTATATTAATGTAATCCAACATTGAATAAAACTCTATCTTCAACTTTTATTAAGATAGATATATCATATTCTCAAGACAATAAAATATCAATAGAGAGTATCATATACCAGAACCTTAAATTGCTCTCAGTATCTCCATGATGATTCAGTGCATTAACGATAAGTGACTGGTTGAAAGCATTAAAACCAACCTTAGGTTGCTGAAATTTTCCATGAACAAAAACAATATCCATTTAGGAAATATCATTTAAAAATACTGCAAAAGTGATTTTCTTGTAAAGAAAAATAGAAAATAACACAATGAATTATTTTAAAGCATTTGCCTAGTAAAATAACATCATCTACATAACACCAGCCCTTGAATCACAAAGTGCTCATGGGTGAAGGATAATCACTTAAAAATACTTGTGCTCACTTCCATTCATCATGACCACATGAAATTATGAAGCAGCTGAAACATATAACCATTAAATCTAAGTGAAAATATAAAACCTCAAAGCAACTAACAATATCAGAATGCTGTCTTCATAGACCTAATAATCTAAGGGTAGAGTGAAGAAACAGTCTCTTCACATATGGTAATAGACCTTGCTAATTTTGCAATTTGCAATTATATATATATATATACACATACATATATACATATATACACATCTCTCTCTCTCTCTCTCTCTCTCTCTCTCTCTCTCTCTCTCTCTCACACACACACACACACACTTAGTGTGCTTCAGTTTAGGAAAAGAAAATCTCAAACAAAGAGGGACAATGCGTGATATTATTATGTTTTTAATGAAAGTATGAGGTTTCAAAACCAAATCTCAAAATTGGAATTAATTTTGAATTAAATTATGTCATCATTACAAGTTTTAAGTTGATGCACTTTATAATAACAAAAGTAGAATTCAAATCATCTTATTTTGAATATTTGAGCAACTTAAAAATATATTTATTTTAATCTAATATTTTGGCTGAAAGTACAGAAGATTAATTACTAACACAGGGTTAGGTCTCCTCTGTCTTAGAATGAAAATAAACAATGCCAGTCCAAGGATAATACTTGTGACATTCTCCTGGTGTTTTCCTCCTGTGCTATTAAGGGCCCTTGAAGGTTCTACTAACTACAGGAAAAAAAAGAACAAAAGAAAAAAAAAAGAAAGAAAGAAGGCTGGAGGAGAGGGCTATGCACAAACAGGACCACTATTATGTAAGTTGATGTTTTCAAATGACAAAAATTTCAACTCAAAAATAAGTCTTTTTAAATTGTAGGGGAAAATCTCAACCAAATAAACCTCTTTTTCAAACACTGCTATACTCCGAATACACCAAAAAAAAAAAAAAAAAAACCTTTTACCACAAAATAGCTAAAAATGCTAGCTAAACTATAATAAACTTCCTTTAAAACGGAGAGCTGATTTTGTAAGAAAATAAGTAAAAATTTTTCCATACAACCCAGCAATTCTCCCAAGTATCCACTCAAGATAAATGAAAACTTGTCCATATAAAGACTTGCATGAGAATGTTAATAACAGCATTATTTATCATAGTCAAAAAGCAGAGACAACCCAAATGCCTATCAATTGGTAAATGGATCAACAAAATATGGAATATCCATACAATGGAATACTATTCAGCAATAACAAGGGATGAGATATTGGAACATGTCATAACAAATGAATCTCAAAAATACAATGCTAAGAGAAGGAATATGCAGAAAATCACATATTATATGATTCCATTATAAGAAATGACCAGAAAAAACAAATCTCTATAGACAAAAATTGATTTAGCAGTTGCATGAGGCTGGTTATAGAACTAAGAGATTAAATGTAAAGACAAAAGGCTCTTAATAGGGTGATGAAAATATTCTAATATGGGATTACAACTCAGCTAATTTAATAAAATAATTGCATAGTTAAAATGGGTAAATTTTATGATTCATAAATAAAACTCTTTTTAAAAAGAAAGTGAAAAAATTGAAGAATTCTCAAACTAAAGAGGAATATCACAATTATCTTGGGAAAAAGTCTAATCTTGGTATCCTTAGCTTAATGGTCATAAGACACAATAGGAGTTCAGGGTAGTGTCTTGTATTTCCTGATAATTGAAGCCATAGCTCATCCTGCATATAAACTTGAAATGTGAATTATCCTTCATTTCTGGTTTTGGAAACCTCTATCCAAGCAACAAACTCAAAGTCTGTTCAAGTTGGTTGCATACTGGAGTTTCTGATGGAAGCAAATATGGACTTTCTTTGGGGTCACATCCATTACACCAGGTCCCATTGAATTCTCATAGATAAAGCCCAAATAGGAGTTCACAATTCAAAAATGAAAAAAAAAAAAAAAAAAAAAAAAAAAAAAAAAAAAAAAAAAAAAAAAAAAAAAAAAAAAAAAAAAAAAAAAAAAAAAAAAGTCACTTGAATGAGGGTCAGCAAAAAGAACCAACAAAAGAATAAAACTCCCGAGGACTTCAGATGTTAGATTAGCAGGCATAGATGTAATAAATATACATTTAAACTGTTCAAAAAGTAAAATGGAAATTGAAAGCATGAGCAAATAGTGAGTAAATATATGAAGAATAGTAATTCTAGAAATTACAAATTTGATCAATGAATTTAAAATGCAACAGAGTTTAAAGAACAAAAGAGCTGAAGAAAAAATTAGTAAACTGAAAGATAACATCCATTATAACACAGGGAGGAATAATATAAAAGAGAGATTAATAGACATGGCACAGGAAAGGCTAACAGATAATTAATGTGTTATGATCAAAAGAATAGAGATAATCGGGGGGGGGGAAACAATATCTGAGAATATAATAATTGAAACTTTTCCCAAAATGATTAAAGAAGTGGCCCTCGGGTTCAGGATACTCTTATAAATTCTAAACAAAATATTGGATGAGCTATCACAGGAAAACTTCAGGACACTAAAATAAAGAATAAATCTTATCAGCAGTCAAAGAAAAAAATAAAATCACTAACAAAAGAATGATGATTGGTAGCTCTGTCAACACCATGACAGCTAGAAGACAGTGCGTTAATACCTTAAAATTCCGTACAGGAAATAACTGCAATTCCCAGTGTTGTGTTCCCATTTAAATATCATTCAAAAACATGGATAAACTAATATTTGATCCTATATTTTAAATATATTTATGTATAAAAGCTTCACATATTTTGCCCAATGAACATAACTTTTCCCATTCTTGAATAAGTGAACAATAATACTATGCTACTTAATCTAAAAAATTAAGTAAGAAATCATTATTTCTAAATTATGTATATACATTAATAAGAACATTTTAAAAACCATTACATCAAAGTTATAATATTCTATTAGCATATAACATGACTTACTTGAACAATGAACATATTATCTATCCCCTTTGCAATTCTACTGAGAAAAATTAAGCGGTTGGGAAGTCTGAGGGCGGGGTTCAACAGGGTGGAAGTACAGGGACAACACTATTGTTACTTTGTGGGAGAGAAGGTCTCCCAGTATGGGAAAGCAGAAAGCTCAGTTTTGGTTGAAGAGCTGGGGGAAAATGAGCCTCAGTTTCCTCTATGAAAATTAGGGGCTTTAAAGGAATCAACATATTACAGGAGCTTCTATAGATGGGAAGCTTTTAGTCCAAGTGTATAGAATGTTACTGAAATGTTGGACTTCCATAATCTTAGAAGCTGTTACCAAGCTAGTTGCAAATACTTCTAAACAGAATTTGTAGCACATGCTATAACAACTTCTTGCAATATTTTCCCATGAATATTTGTATTGCTAGGACATTTTCAATGCTGATTCTTCATCCTCCAGCCCTGGGAGAGTTAATAATAGAAATACATACTTCAAAGGATATTTGCAAAACTGACAACGTTTTCCCAAGAACCCTGTGCTGGTTATGGTATGTTAGTTAGCTGATGCTAGTTTATAGGTCTTCCCAGTGGTAGCAAAGTAAGTTGCTACAGTGACAAATTTTCAATGATGACTTCTTTTCTGTCTATGTAGCTGTGTCATTTGGGGACCAGACTGGTACAGCACACATGACCAATGTGCTTAGGGAACTTGCAGCTTTGGTATTAGCTAGGCCTTCTCTCTCATTAAAAAACGCCTGTACCTGTAGCTATGTCTTGAACAGATGTAAGGTGTCAGTCACTGGGGAGGAGAGATAGGGCTGGTCCAGGCTGGTTCAAAAGCTGGAGCCAAGAGGTTTGGAGCTAGTAGTGCCCTCTTGTCAAATGACTTACATCCTCAATCTCAGCTTTAGAAATAAAATAATCTGTTTCTTCAAACAAACAAAAATGTACTGGCTGAACGAAGCAAGAAATACAGTATGAACGACAGTGAAAATGTCTACACTCTTATAAAATAGAAAACAATTTTAACGTTTGAGGTTAAATCAAAGGCTGATTTAAAAATCCTCTAGTGGGTTAAAAGCTGATAAAGTTTTCCTTTTCTGAATGAGACTTTGAACTTTGGTAAATGTCCTAGATCTATTTCCCTAAAATGGTATGTTAACCAAGTCACTAGGCACCACTGTTTACAGTAACAATGCCCCCTAATTGCTAGATGACATTCTTCTGGTTGTTTACAGTAACAATGACCCCTAATTGCTAGATGACATTCCTCTGGTTTGTAGGAAATATAAATACTGGATGGGAACACAGCTGCTTTAGAGGCCCTGAGTGTAGTCATTCTTGTAACTGAACACGTTACGCTCAGGGATGCTAGGTATAGATTCTGCAGAGTGATTATATTAGGTCTGGTTAGCTTGAAACTTCTAAGCCAGGATGGTGCCTGCTCCGATGGTCTGTGAATCTCCTCTTGCACTTGAAACTTCATCTTCTGGATGAAAGAAATGCCTCCCCAAAAGCTCAGCATGGGCTGTTGCAAGGCCTCCTAAAGACGAGGACCACATGAACATGTCCTCTAGCATGAGGTCCCTGTCTTTCATCCTTCTGAGTACACTATGAGAGGGTGGCCTATAAGGACTAAATGTCTAAATAGTTAGTTGAACCTAACGAGACCCCATAATAGGCAAGGCATCCGAAAGTTGAATTATTTGTTGAGTTTTTTGGGTTTTTTTTTTTTTTTTTTGGCTATACATGTATCTGTAACCCAGGTTAAACAAAATATTGCTAAAGTCATGAAAAATTCACTTTGATAGATTTTAATTTATTCATTCATTCAAAATTATTTTATAGAGTTTATTGTAACTGCTTTGTGATAAAGTGCCTGTGAGGTAAGAGAAATGGGAATACTCTTTAAAGATTACTGGAGTTAGAGGAGCTGGTGCTGTCTGAGACATATTTTGAGGGGAGAGCTCCACCTGTCTTGTTAATGGATGTGATGAGAGTTTTGAAGAAAAGTGAGGGACCGAGGACATTTAAGTTTTGGCTGGGTAATAAGGCGAACAGTGATGTCATTTACTGAGTCAGAGATGATCAGTGGTGATTATAGAGATGTGGTAGTATGATGGTGAAGAATAAACAGTTTTCTACTCTGCATTTAGATGAACTCATTGAAAAGTAAATACTTAAATATAAAACCAGTGGGGGAAATGATGCTTGGAGAACAGTGACAATACAGATCCAGTTTTATAATCAGTATTACATACTTAATTCCTTTTACAGGAAGCAGGGATGAATAGAGAAGAAAATGTAGGAAAGGCAAAATACAGCTTTAAGTGTGCAGTACATCATGTGTTAAATTGAAACAACCTCAAAGTTCAACTTCCTTCACTGTTCAAGGAGAAAATCCTTTACTATGTACTTCAGGATAAAGGATTTGCAACTATATGGTGCTTGAGAAATATGCTATTGCTGTAATTTAACTCACTGTATGTGGGCTTCAAGATGCACAGTGGCATTCCAAACCAACTTTTAAAGAAAATTGCATGGAATTTTCAAGACATCAGGAGCGTTCTTAAAAGATATGCAGAGAAAACGGATTTTTGATAGTTATGAATTATATTTAGTGCTGGCAGATTGCAGGGAACGCTCCTTTTGCCTCAGTATGGTTAGAATTACTGTTGACAAAGTTTTAATTTAAATTTTTAAGGATTTAAATGGAAGAATATAGGTCACTGAATTTTCATTCATAGTGTATTACCAGTGGCAGAAAGCAAACTTTGTTAGTGAGGGTCCATTTTGGCTCTGGAATCCATCTTTTCTGTAGTAGTTGGGAATTGAGTATGTGTTAGTGAGAATAATTTGGCTCTCAGTCAGTCAATCAGTGGACTGAACACGCACAGTTAGAAATCTGCCTGGCGTGGAACAGAAGTTCAGTTCAGAAAATACTAAACGCATTTGTGAGATGGACTCTAGTTCACACAAATCATACATTACAATCACAAGCTGGAAGGGATTCGATCTTTCCTAGCAGGTTGTAGATTTAGAGATTTGTAATAGTCCAAAAATATTCTATAGAGTTCCAAAGTCTAATTCTACAATTTTCAACTGGTTTCCTAAAGCTCCAAAAAGAAAGGTAAATATTTGTAGAGCCCATTGCAAGTAAAAAAAATGTTTTTAAGAGCTTTCCCATATACCATGAAACACTGAGAAATTATAGTAGGCGTCTAATTTAGATTTATCTTAAAATAACTAGTTCAAAATCACATGCTACATAGGATATTAAATATAAAGACCACTTTCCTGAGGGAAAATTTACAATTTTTATTTTTCCATAAATCTGAGAGCATGTTTCAAATCAGTAGTCTATATGGCAAAAAGATAAGTATGAGCTGTATGAGAAAAGCAGCATAATCAAAAGAGGCTGTGCCCTTTTACATAACTTATTTGTGAGTCTCCAGGTTTGTGCTTGGTTTGGTGACCTTTTTGTCCCCTGGCCTCCAGCTCTGGAATCAGTATTTCTCTCCTCAGAATGATGACCATGGGACACGATATGGATGTGTATATGACATATTTGTGCTCAGTCCCCAAGTCTGCTCTAGACCCCAAGTATTTGGAAGTAAAAAAGCATGACAGGAATTCTGGGGGACTATGTATACAGGGAGTAGAGGACAGGTCTTCATAATAACATTTTGTATGCACATAGCTGAAAACGGTATACTGTTTAAGTTCTACACAGTGAAAGACAAATTATCTGTAAATTTCAACCTGCTTCCTAAATGCAATCTTCTTTCTGCCATTCAAGAAAATGTCCTCAGACTCCAAGTGAGTGAATGGAAGAAACCATTGAATCTATTCTAATCTATATTTTCCATAAAGTGAATCATTTGCAAAGCTTTATTGGCAGGCGTGTTGTACTGGTCAAGTAGGAAATGAATTCTTTAGAACCGTTCACCCAATTTCTTATGTATACCAGAGCAGAAGGCCTGATTCTCAGACAAAGCTAAGTATTTTTGCCTAAGCATACAATAGAACTGACTTTCAAACTTCATTTACTTCGTAGAACTGAGTAAGTTTCTTACTGTTGTTCAAATTGGTTTGAATCTCATTGAAACAGAAGTATCATATGTGTGTATGTGTATGCTATCGTAAGGCATGTCTGTGTTATAATAATAAAGAATAAGTAACTGATGGGAACACCACTGCTTTATATTCTTAAAGTGCAGTCATTCTTGTAACTGGACATGTAACTTTTGGGGATGTTAGATAGCATGGCTATTGATTGTTCTAAGAACTGTTAAGTTCTTGTGAGTTTAAAGCTTCTAATCCAGGACTGTGCCTGCACCTTTGCTATGTGGATCTCAACTCCTTGCAGTTGAGACTACATATCGAATATATATATATATATGTACTTTTTTTCTTATTCATTTAAAATATTTTTTTTTGTTAATATCAGATAGAAGTGATCTAAAATTTCAAATATATTCTCCTCAGTCACGGTCATGGAGTTGCACTCTGGATGAATTGGGTTTGGTCAGGATCTGTTTCCTACAATGACTGCCTTGTCCTCAATACACCAGGGGAGCAGTACTGGACTTCACATCCTCAAATCTAACTTGCTAAGGCCTTCTCCAACATACAGAGGGCACGATCCTACTAGGTATCACTTCGACTTTAAATCTAAAAGAACAAACTAATCCTTTATGAGAGGAAAGAAAATATCTTCAAAGCAAAACTGCATCCTTGGAAAATTTCCTGGAGCCATATGAAAGGAAAGAGATAGTAAGAAGGGGAGAAAATGGGAAATTCAACCTAAGAAAGCAATGGAAATGATTAAAAATAGAGCTATTGATCAACTTTATATATCACATGTACAGATGCTGATTTATAATGATGTTCTTCTGAAACCTATATGTAGTATAGTATATGAAGTAACCAATGTTACTTCAATACATTTAAAAAAAGACATACCAAATTGCCATCTATCTGTATAGACATATATATATATATACACATATACATCACCAAATAGTACTTAGCCAGTTTTCTGATTAATTTCTCCTGCTTCTAAGAATTATTTACTATACACAAAAATCATGGCAGACAACATTATATCAACAGAATGATAGTTCATTTATATCTATTCTATATCAAACAGAAATCATCACAACTTCCTGGAGTCAGAGAATTTTCTTTTATTTACTCCTAACTTCTGATTTGTAAAGTCTCCTTTTCTCTGCTCACATTCAATGTCAATGTCAATGAAAGACAAGTTGCTCTCAGACATTCAGCACACATGGAACAGAGACTCATTGGCAAGGTCGCCAATGAGGACAATAATTTGAAAAGTTGAAAAGTTCAAACTATTTAATGTCATACAGACAGACCCAAGAAAAGAAACATATTTGACAGATAAATTCTAGTCTTACCAATCCAAGGGACTATTTCAGGATAAGTGTTAAAAATAAATAGTTTAATATTTAAGCTAAAGGTATGTCTGACTTACTTCATTAGGAAATTAAATTAATAAAACTATCCCTTTTTTTGCCTCAGGAGAAAGTTCCAACTAATATATCCTAAAGTGAAATAATTAATAAATCTGCTAGATTCTCTTATTCCAAAAATAGAAGATGGAAGGAATATTGACACCTTATTTCACAGATAATAAGATCAACATATGGAATTTGATGAATTTGGGAAGGCTGGCACTTTCTACATCAAGAAAAACAGTATCCACTTTGTATCAAAAGGGAAAGAGAATTCATAAATTTCTATTATTGAGCAGGTTAATGATTGAAAGATCTAGTTCTTATCTATGAAGGAAAAGTTCAATTAGAGCAATGTTTTTCAAACTGCTAATCATCCTGGTAAGTGATAAAATTCAACTCAGTTATAATTAAGTTCAAAAAGCAATGAAATGCAAAATTTATTTTTCAGTATAGAACAAATATGCTTAAAAGCGTCTAAAGGAGATTATGTAGGACCATAGAATTTTAAAACTTTTGTATTTACTGTCAAATGGGAGGGCCCAACAGGTCCAATTTTAGCACTTAAAACGAATGAAAAAAAACCCCAACAAAATCAAAAGGAAATATCCAGAAAGTTGATGGAATATCTAAGATGTAAAACTTCTCTTTTCTAAATAACACCTCTTAACTTCTCCAAAAGCAAAAATGGTGGTAGAATTAAAAGAGTGGAATATAAGGGCTAGAAATTTCTATTGGTCACCTTTAGAAAATGATGAAGACCATATTAATAGTTTGGAAAAAATGGCTTTAGAAAAAGAAAAAATTGTATTATTCCTTCTTTTCTTATATAAATTGAACTCAGGTAAACCATAAACTTGATGAAGGATAGTTGCACTTAATGTACGGAAAGCCTACTAACAAATCGAAAGAGAAAGACATTCTGGAAGGATAAATCTTATCAGGGTTAGTAGACATAAAGGTGCAAGTTTAATTAGTGACAGACTTACAGTAAAATCAATTATTTTAAAATTTATTTTCCGCTAACGGTGTAACCATCATTTTCTAATGGGAAACGTGGTAGATTTTTTTTTTTGCTTTTGTTTTTCAAATAAGTCAGATGTCAAAAGACCTAAGAAGAATAAATAAATAACCAATAAATCATAAAGCAGATTTAGGTTAACAATTTGGGGAGGGCAAAGACATCTCAAAGAGGTGGTCAGGCTCTGAGAGAACCATGTACGAGGAGATGCGGTTGAATGCTTTAGAAGGAAGAAGTACAGCTCCTGGGTTTATCCTTCTTCTGCTCTCATTTTTTTTTCAGAATATCTCAGAAAAAGCGGACAAAAGCTACAGACCCAAGGTCACAAATAAATTATATTCAATCTTGACTTCTCAAGGAACATTCTTGGAAGAGGCCTCCTAAGAGAAGAAAACTAATGGGCAACTGAGATAAATGATACTACCCAGGTCCACGGAACTACTGAGCTCAGGTTTCAGGAAGATAAAACCAGGAAGACAACAATTCTTTGTTTTTAAGGATGGTAAAAGGAAGGCATATTTCTAGAACTATCTGTACCTTAAAAAGCTCTTATGAAATTATGTCATTTGCTAAAATTGTTTTTAAATGACCATTTAAATGAAGAAATCATTTCTATATGAAAAGCAAAGAAATTTGAGAAGTTGTCTGCATATAAGTTGGCAAGCAAGCAATTTGGAGTGTGGAACTTTTCAGTTCAGTTTAACTCATTAATTAAAACCTGTCTAAGCTCAACTTTCTCATCTGTTAAAAAAAAGTAATAATACTTCTTCCTTCATAAGATTTTTTGTAAAAATTTAGAAAGGGAATGTAAGAAAAATGTTAACTCATGAAGAATTATACACGGTTGTGAAATTAAGAAAACATTTGCTGCACACATGAATACATATTAAACATCAACGAGAATCTCCACCTTTCAGTTACAAAATGTTTAATCATGGCATGCAACTGCTATGTGGTGTCAGCATAACAAAGTTATAATGAATAAGCACATTAAACCTATTAAGTTCTATAATTATATAATTACCTCTCATGGGATTGCTGCTTTGTGACATTGTATTTTTATACACAGATGGACAAACAGGGTAGCATGAGATTCAGTTATATTTTTAAAGTTCTGACAATTTGAAAAATCCCATGAAGTTTTCTAGTAATAAATACTCCTAAGCACACCACTGACCTACGAGTAACAGTGCAAGAGACTTGACTTAATATACTGAATCTGTATCATACAGTTACTCACACCCTTTGTGAATCTGAGACTTTCCAGACCTAATTTTCCACATCTGCAAATATGAATGTTAATGGTACTCATCAAAGAGGTACTTAAGGGGATTAAATGAATAAAGCCCACAGAAAACATCCAATAAATGTTAACTGTCCTGTCATTATTATTACTGTTATGAAAATCTACATTTCATTTCTTTCAATTGAGCTGGATACTTGATTAGTAGTTAGAACCCAAAGAAGTGTTTCTTTTTATATATGTTAAGTGAAGTTGTTGCCATGGGAATGGTGAATAAAACAGGAAAAGTTGAGATGAAAGTTGGAATTTACCCTGAATTTTCAACTAGAATATTTTCATAAGGTTTCTTCAAAATTTGCCCGTGTGTGCACATAATCACTTTGGATGATTTCTGTTCTTTCTTTAGATGAACCAATGCATACAACTCATCCATTCAGACACCTGTTCTCGCTCTGAGCCTTTCCTAGGGCTGCACTACCTCAAATGTTCTTCCTTCTCATCTTTGTCCTTCCATGTCTCTTTTACCACAATTTCATACCCATCAATTTCAATATCTGATGAGTCTGTCCTCCTGAGCCCCTATATCTAATAAGGATTTTTTTTAAATTGACACCATCATATCTGCTAGAAAATTTTTCAGTGCTCCCTTCTTTCCTAATGTAAGAATATAAACGATACCCATCTCTGTATTCTCCTCAACACCTAAAGAACACATATACATTTGCTGCAAGACAAAACACAAAACCAGCACAGAATAAATTTCAGGATGAGAAAGAGATTTAAACATCAAATAGGTTAATTCTTGCTCCCATCTTTCTACATCTTCCTCAAGAGGTTATCTCAGCTTGAATAACTCTTATTGTCACTTGGTGCTTGACCATTCCCTCAAAACTGTTAAACCAAAGCTAACACGTGACTCAGTGGTGCTTACTTTTTAGGAATCATCAGAGCTGCATTACTGGTGAGGTTACAGAGGACAATGGGATTTACAGTTATAATTTAGAAAAAGAAGTCAGCTAGACACCTGGGTTCAGGAATGTGCATGTGGCTAACTATGGGAACTAACTAGATAAAAGGGAGGCAAAGGGGAGAAAAAGGTCAAGAGGGAGGACATATTAAATCCCCAACCCTGTACTCTATAGTTCTAATTTAAACCACATTAGGACTGGAGGTGGGCGTGGTCCCTGGTTCTGGAATGCTCCACTCCTTTCTAGGTGGTCTGCAGGTGTCAGACAAGTAAACACTGCCCCATTCCTCCCCTTCCTTTTACAAAATATGAACCCCCAAGTGGTGCCAGTTTGGAGAAGCATTTTGAGCAGGAGCTCGTTTCTCCCTCTTGGATCAAATAATAGAATAAATTTCTTTATCAGTTCCTACTCATGGTTCTTCATCTTAATTAGCTGAACAGGAAGGAGCTCATAGGCAATATTGCTTAACAACATAATAGAGAACTCGCTACAACTCAAGACATCTACTGTCAAGAAGCTTTAAACATTAGGAAGTTGTTTCTTGTGTGGGATACTGAAAATATAGCATTATTGAAATTATCTTGGTGTTCATTCCAGTCCCATTTTAGATCTATTCATAAATGATAGGATACCAATAATGATCAATAAGGATTCTATTTATACTATAGCTTAGTATAAAGGAAATAAATTTTAGCAACATACTCGAGGGTAGTAATATCAGTGCAGGTGATAGGAACTCTGTAAAAAAATGACTGTCAAAGATATGATGAATTTTTTATATCCACAACAAGACAAATTAAAAAAATTAATGCTAGAAATTGCTAATTAAAATTGAAATGAGGGCTTTCGCTTGTGGCTCAGGCAGCTGAGATGCTGGCATGTGGGCTATGTAAAGCCTGGGTTTGAAACCTAGGGCCAGGGTGAAAAATCAAAAATAAACAAATACATAAAACTTAAAAAAAATTAGAAACCAAAATGTATTTTAGAAATGCTGAAAGTAATTTAGGAAAGAAAAGTTGGAAAGTAAAAATTTCAGTTAATAATTCAGTTAAATATGAAATATATTCAGTTATAAAAATAATTTGAGTAAAAACATATGTGTATATATTTAATAATATTTAATCATGCATATATACATATATACACATATACTATTTGGAGTTTCAAAAAATTTAGGAACAAACACATAGAATTGGTGTGCTTGTCTTTTAAATGTAGGTTAGGAGGTTTATTAAATACAAATATATTAAATACATACATATATATTTAAATTTATCTATATAATACATGCAGTTTAAGATATTAAAATATATATAATTTTATATATTTTATGTTTTTAATATTTTAAACTGCATATATATACATATTTAAAAAACAAAACAGTAAAGGGCCCCAAACCAAGCCCCACCAAGACTTAATACCTACACTACTATAGTTTCAATCTCTCTCAAATATAGAAATTTAAAATTCCTGGTTAGCACGAGTGAGGTAATCTGCATAAAATATCTCCCACACTTACACGTTCCTAAAGGGCGGGTGTTTAACCTGAAATAATCTTCTTTTTCTTTTGCTAATACTAGTCCCACCTTCTTGCTCTCTATAAAACTTTGTATTTTGTACAACTTCTTGGAATGCGTTTCTAATCAATAATAAAGCCAACTAGATCTTCAAAAGTAAATCAGTTAAGATTTTTGTTATCTAACAATATGAATCTAGAGTTGGCCTTTGAATTGCTTATGGGAGTGTTTCTTGAAAAAATATCTTATGTCCTAAATAGATTTGATATTCATAGTCTATTATAGCTAGACATAGTGATAAGCATTGTTATTTTTTTTTCATTTCAAGGTTATATAGCAGCAGTCTCAGGGAGACCTGGGAAATAGAAATTCAACAATTTCTTTGCTGTTGAGCAAAGAAAAGTATTAGAAAACTTATAATTAAGTTCTAAATTTTTGATGAAAAATCATGATCACTACTGAGAAGAAAGAAGAAAAATGCAATACTTGCTCTGTACAACAGTAGAAATATAAATACAGTGTGAGCAATATCAGGAATAATATAAAAAATTAGGAATGCCGAGAAATGACTTTTAAGATGGACATACAAAAAAGAGAATTTTACAGCAATAAAAGATTTAGCAATTTAGTGTTATTTTGTAGAAACAATAAAAGCTATCTATATTTAAATGACAGAATGGAGAGAAAGACTGAATAATCCATAGTATATAACAAGACATTCGCTTTGACTTGCATATGGATTTCCTAAAGTTCTTCTCTGTCACTTTACAACTATTAGAATTATTCCTGCTGACAAAAGAAGCTGAATCTTACCAAGCAATCTTGGAGTAGTTTAAAATACAATTTGAAAATGAAATAAAACCTAAAAGGGAAAAAAACAAATTAATTTTAAATGGAATACCACTATATATGATGTACAACTAATAATATTAAAAATAAGATATAATAAAGAACGAAATTATTTTTGGAATAAGATTTTTTTCTTGACTAAATTATCACCGTTGGTTTGGCAAGAAAAGACTCTTGTTATTGGTAAAACTCAAACTGTTGGGATTTATTTATGCTTCTTCAGTTGCTCACTTCGATAGTATGCCCTGGATTCCAATCTGAATTAACTAACAGCTAAAGAGGTCTGGTAACCCAAGAAGGGATAGGAAACATACAACCTATCAATCTTTCAATAGTGTTAGAAGGTCAACCAGACAAGGGTTAGGGGTGGATCACATTAAGCAAAGATTACTGTCAGTGGGATACTCACTGCAATTCTTGCCTGGAAGGAAGAGATACATTATATTTTTTATTTTATTTTTAAATCAAAGCAGACTAGCTTTGTCTTCCAGATTCCACCAAAATGGAAGTAACAGGTATGAAGACACGATATATATGCTGTATCAAAGACAGAGTCCAGCACATGGTAGGTGTTGACCCATCCTTTCCTGAATGATATGCATCATGCCTATCCTGGGGCAATTCAACTGAAAGGACATCTCAAAGGATAACCACAGGAATAGTGGCCACCTTGTCTTGGGAGACCTTTTGCTCGGAGCAATCCAAAAGCTTTTGTGACAAGACTTGGGGTTAGATTTAAAAAGCTCCAGAGCTGGTAGATGAGTTTTGGGATCAAAATTTAGCAGACTAAGGGGCAGGACTAAGGGACAGGACTGAGGGCAGCCTACGGGGCAGCCGAGGGGCCACGGGAGTGACTGGCCGAGGACCATGTGGCCAGCACAGAGTGAGGCTGTGTGTTGTCAGTGACCTTGGACCTCAAACTTCAACGTCAGGATTTGAGTGTTTACAGTCCTTTTTAATTAAAGGTTATTTGACAACTTGAGAAATGAAGCAAAAAGATATCCTTGAGAGTATATTTCTAGGACTCTCAGGGGTGCTAAAGTCAAGAGATGTGAGATAATAACCTAGAAAGAAGCCTGGGTCCTTTTTACAACTGCCCTTAACACAAAGGTCACAATGGTAAAAATTCACTGTGGAGACACTCAGGGAGATAAGTGCTTTATTCATCCATCCCATTTATCACACCACATGTTCTGTGCCATGTTATCTGACAGGAAGTCTGCTTCTGACCTGCATAGGCTTGAATGACAAAGGTTGATTTCTACTCCTCCTGCCCTTTTAGCCAGATGATTCACTTTTGCCAATTTGTGGATAACTGAACAGGATTTGTGGAGAATTTTCAACAATGAAAGTGTTTGAAGATAAGCAGAAGAGGTAAACTGGAAATTACTAGCTAACAAATGATTACAGCAACAAAGGAAAACATAAGAGAAGCCAAGAGAAAATTATCCAAACAAAAATGAAGGTAACAGAGAGAAGAGAGAGAAGAAACTTATTATAGAGAAGTAAATTTGCTACATCTTTATTGAAACAAAAATGAAGGTAACAGAGAGGAGAGAGAGAGAAGAAACTTAATATAGAGAAGTAAATCTGCTACAACTTTATTCCCCACTAAGAAGAATCTGGTTTCAATAGTTTAGGTATGGAAATCAAGTAGGCAGGTAAAGATTAAGGTCAAATTTCTAAACCATAATTCTCACAAACAGAAAAGCCACACTAGGATGAGGAAGGTTGATTCGGTGAAAGAGAGAATTATTATTATTATAAGAAATGCCAATTAGTGAGTATCCACTAGGCCATCAGGCACAGCACAGCACAGATGTTTATATTCATTTTCTCAGCAATTTTGATGGAACTTGTTATCATGTGCTTAACAGATAACAAAACTAGAAGGCTAAGTCATTGCTTAAGGTCACAAAGAAGTAAAGCTGGAATTTTAACCTAAATCTTTGCCTCCTCAGTATGAGCTTTTTCCCACCACACTACCTGTATCATATATTTGTTCAGTGATAAGAGTGACAATATTAGATTTCTCTTTAGGGAGCAATTTCCCAAGACTGTATTTTCCATTTAGCTGTGCCTGAATTATTGATTTGTTTATAATTGCTATCCTTTACCATAAAGATCTATGTTCAGTTTGGGGAACAGGAAGTCTATTAGAATGATCGGTTTCCTTCATGACAACTATATCATATATCAATTAAAATGAACATAATTTCAAAATAGCCTGCCCAGGTGTTGCCAAGTACTCTAATAACACATTCAACATCTGTGAGAATCCTGACAAAATTTCCAAATGCTATGCCAGGCAAGCAACTGCTTTTGAATCAATGCATCCTGCGAAGAACTTCAAAAACCGCAGTCTGCTGTACAGAAAACATGTATAAACACAGTATTATAGAAAGGAGACAAATCGGCTTGAGTACAAGTAAAGAATACAACTATGGAGGAATTGTTTGAAGGGTAAAATTCTACTGATATTAGGTGTATATCAAATTTTACAATTTCTAAGTAGACTCAATAATTCAAAAGTTCTACAGAATAGGTCTCTACTCAGAGTTAAAGAAGGGGGGAAAAGCATCTGTTTTTCCTTCTGTGAATTTATAATTAACACAAGCCAAGGAGACAGAACCTCCCTCCCCTAGCAGAGCAGTTACATAGTTACATACACGTTATTTCTCTAGTTTTAAGAAATAATCCTATCTGCTGCCTTGTTGACAAAAATTATTCATGTCCTATTGGCATGGTATCAGGAAAAAGGAGATAACCTGAGCTGAATTTTCAGTAATTTGCTTTATTTTAGAATTAATAGCAATTAGAGTATATCTTAGAAGTTTCCACTCACCCTCATTTGAGCCCCAACGTTTTCAAGAGACTAAACAGATGCACAAGCCTTTTCTGATAAACTCTTTGAATACTCAAAATTTCAGGAAAAAAGGAAGAGAGATGAAGTGGGGAGAAAGCTTGAAAACTGGAGGAATTAAGGTCAAGAAAAACAATGATAGATTTCTTGTGCCCAAAACAGTCATCTCTAGTTCCTCTCAAATAGAGGAGACTGGTTATTCTGAGCTTTGGCTGACATTAACATCACGTAGGCAGGTTTTACAAAACCAATTCCTGGGTCCCACCTTCTAGAAATTCTGATTTAATTAGTCTTGAGTAAGGCTCAGGCGTCAGTGTGCTTTAGAAACTCCCTAGGTGATTCTAATGTGCAGAGAGGGCTAAGAACCACTGACCTAGATAATTTAGAGATACGAATAAATGTATGCCATATTGCCAAAGTTTTTGCATAGCTTTTCCCTCAGAAAGAGAAAAACAATCTTAAAATCTCCAAGTACCAGAACATGAGACCATTACTAAACAACAGCAATAAACAATGAGAATAAACAAAAGCAATAATAGCAATACCAAAAGCTTATTCCAAGGCCTAGGAAAAGAAAAGAAGTAAGAAAAAAGGAAGATTTTTGGTAAATCTTCTCTGTCCCTCTATTGTAGAAAACCAACATTTATAAGCAGCATACATATACTTTGCTAATCATTAGACTGAACTCTGGGGACACACAGGAGCATGAATTCAGATGTGAATGCCCCATTTTACAAAGGAGGAAAGAGCCTCAGACATGAGAAGGAATGCCCCTAAGGCCAAAGAACAAAGAGAGAATTTGATCCCAGATCCGTTCCAAGTCCAAAGGTTTTTCTCTTCTCCACGTCTTCTGGAACATTTCTTTACACTGGCTAACTTAACAGATAAATACTGGAATGGGCTGTAATTTTAGCAATGTTTTCCACTGCAGGACCACTACAAGTTCATTCTGAGGCATTTAATACATAGCTCCTGACTTACAGCAAATTCTCAGTGGCAGTGAACAGGTAAAGGAGAGAAATATAAAATAAAGGTAGTAGGTAGGGGATTGACAGTAAATGACAACTAAATAGTTTGGAATGAATAAATGTACTAGTTAATTAACAAATTAACATGTAGAGCATATGTGCTAGGCATAGAGAATGCGCTAAGTAAGTCCTAGACAACAGTGAGTTATCAGAGACTTTTGAATTATTGGGTCTATGTGGCAATCTAATAAGCCAAACCAGAAAAGAAACTGCAGGGAAAGAAAAACATGCAAAATAATCCTTTGATGGTATAATTAAGAAAAAAACAACAACCCAGAAACATTATAGATAAATATACTTATGACACATTTAGTATTCACAACAAATAAAGTTTGAAAAGAAATCAGGGTTATTTTTAAGCTAAATACTTTCAATGTCATTTTTAATTATAGCTATAGTAGAGTTTTTCCAAAGGATGAATTCAGTAGTCGATAAAATGCAATGCTCTTACCCAGAGCAGACGGTTAGCATGACATTCAAGGACTGGAGCCATTTGCTAGTGTGTCAAGTTAACAATAAAAATGAATTACTAGTTTCTCTCAGAATTAAAAGTGTATTCTCAAATTTAAATGAACAAATTTTTAAAAATCAGAAAAGAGGAAAGGAAATCACTGTATTCTCATTTAAAGCTACATATTTGGTTAAAAGTCTGTATTTAGATTCAGTATATGAAACATAAGTTTGAATAAAAAATGACCACTTTTTTTTATTAATCCAGAATGATCTCATACTTCTCACATTTTTACAAACAACTCACTTTTCTCTGCTTTAAAAAGATATTAAAAATTAAGACAATTTAAAATATTGCACATAAATATGTATATTTTACGTCCTATAATATCTAAACACGGAAATTTCCAATGCTTTAAAAAATATGAAACAATAATACATTTTATATTTGTAAAGTCACCAGAAATGCATTTGACAGGACATTAAACAAATCTACTTATTAAATAATGTAATTATTTTTGGTTATATTTGTAATATGAAATGTTGAATTATCCTGATACTTATTTCCAGTGTATAGCTCTTTAAGTTATAGTTTTGGCTCTTCATCAGTATGTATGTGAATATGTTCACATGTGAGTGTGACTACATGTGACAATAAATTGGTTCATTTTACTCTGGTTCTTAAGTCTCATGATCTCTTAAATTTTTTGTGGGGGTATGATGAGAAATGGCACAAATAAAGATAGTCTCTATACATTAGTATCTTTTGATTTCTTTCAAAAACTTTCAAACATTTTGCAACTTTTTATGCTTTGTAAGAATTAGGACAATGACTCATTACATACCATAATCTGTGATTTTACAGGACACCAAATACAGCTCTTTCAGGTTTTGTCCCTCCTTTGCAATGACCTCCACACACCTGAAACACACATACACACAAAGTGGTAAGTTACCCTAATGCATTTCAAGTTAAATTAGCAAGAGTTTGGTCATGACTATAACAGAAGAGGTCAGCAGCCTTTGATGAATACCAGAGCTCTCTTCTTTCAACAAACCTCTTTCAAGGTGTTTCAAGAAAAGGTATTATATTCCTGCTTTAAACTCAAGTGCTCTAATACCTAAATAACTTTAATTAAATGCATTTATGACTGTTACAGCTTTTAAACCCAAAGCAATGAAAAAGAGATATTTCTATGAGCATAATGTTACATTAGATAATAGACTAGTAAGTATAATGAATATATGCAATATATTTATAATAAGGTAGTATGAAAATAATTATAATGAAACTATAGATTATAGATGGATGATCATTTATAGGTGGATAACACTACTGCTTATGGTTCAACTATTAATGATGGAGCCTAACACTTAAATGCATATTTTAGTGAAATTTTATTCAATATAAAGCAAAAATATTTTAAGCATCCAAAATGTATATTAAAGATGATAAAATCTGCATACATAAAAACTTTAAATTCCTTTAAACTTTTTCGTTCTTAATATTTTAAATAAATTATTGCATAGGTATAAGCAATTTTAATAATATAAATACAGATGTGAAAGATTTAAAGTCTTTCTGGTTTCATTTACATTGAAAGGTTGTGAATGGTGCATTCTGCTCTAATAGCCTTTATGAAACTTACAGTACAGAAATGAGTGAACTTTAAAAATAACGATTAACAAACTATCCATTTTGTAATGTGGTCCCCAAGAATACCAAAAAAACCTATACAGTCATCTGACACAACCATGCATCCTTCAATATAGTGCCTGTTTTAATCTTTATAAATAACAGTTAAGTAAAAGGGTAAAAGCATAAAGTATCATTAACCTTTTCTAGGAAGTAAGGATCAAGTAATTTGATAGTGTGTGTATAATCCATCAAAAATTACTAAGTATCTATCTCTTTCATATATTTTATTTGCTGTCTGGGTTACTTGTAGGTATCTTCATAAAATGTCAGGAAATTTTAGACAATTTTATTCCACATAATTCATTACTGAAGGTTAAATTAGTTAGAGAAAACATCTTTTTAAAAAAAATTTTATAGAATATTGTAATGGAATGACAAACATTTCAAAGTTTCTCAAAACGACTGAGTAAGCATTCAGTTTTATCTTTAAACAAAAAAAGATTTATGATAAGCTCGGTAAGCGATTCCAGGGTACCAGAGAAAACTTAGAACAGTAACATAATGTAATTATGATTGATACAGCTTATTATTATGAAAGGAAATTTTAAACCTAATTTCATGTCATTTAGCTTTAATGTAACTCTATTATGAAGGGAAATTTTAAAACCTAATTCCATGTAATTTGGCTTTAATGTAGCATTTGAATAAAATCATAAAACAAAAGGAAGGTAAAAAGCAGAAATGAAACATTACGGGAAACAACTATTGTTTATATACTACTTTAAAAATAATTTCACATGCTAAATATAAAAATAAAACCCCTAGATGACTATAATTTTCTAAATAGTTCTGTCATATCAAAGACACACATCTCACGGTCTTTCTCTAATACCTACCTTCAAACTAGCAGATCTATTATTTTGTATTACTATCACAAAATGAAATAAATTAGTCAGAAATAATAATCACTTTATTAATTGTATTTTGTTCTCATGCCTTATTAAAATGTTTCAAAATGCTTGACGCTTGATTTTGTATTTGATACAAAAAAACTAAACAAATGTAGGATTACTTGTGTTCCTGTTACTTGATTCTATATTAGATATGTGACAAGCATATCTGAACATTAAAGACATACAGAGCAGACCTACAAATCGCAAATAACACAAATTGATTTCACTGTACAAGCCAGATCAAAAGATATTTCACAGTCAACAAGAACGGTTATTCATATAAAATAAGATAATCAATCATTGGATGAAAACTGTCCTAAAACTGATGAAAGGACGTGAGTTTCAAGCTTCTTTCCTACAGGACAGGGACAAATTATTATGAATAAATATCGCAAATATATTTAACTTACTCAAAACGTAAAGAGTCAAGCGATAACACATGATTAAGAAGTAAGCAGCAAGTGTCTTTCAGATTAAAAGAAAAAAAAAAAGAAACTTTGCTTTTACAAAGAATCACCTAGGATATTTGCTCTGTTTTTGAAAGTTTAGTTACATAAGACTTAACTATCCTGGAACCACAGTCAGTGTGCTAGGAATTGTGTATAACACAGAATTATTCTTCAAATAATTCAGTGAAGAAAAAACAAACTCATTGGAAGATTTTGTGCATAATTCATTCTTTAAAATTTAAGTACCACATCATTCATGGATGTGACTGAGGAAAGAAACCTCAACTGCTATGAGTCTGGACTAAAACTGCTAATATAATATTAAAGCACACAACTGTGCAGTTCAGATAAACAACTGAAATAACTGCTATTTAGAGTTGAAAATGAAAGTGATTTGCATTATACTATTATTGAAAACTGATGGAAATGGAAGCCCGCATCAGGTCTTTGGCTAAGCTCTGAAATCCTGGGATTACTTTAAGTCTAGTTTTCCATGCAACCTGTGGTAATAGCATGTCATGAAGAGAGACCATGGGTGGGACTGTCCCTTCTTTCTAAGGCTTCTAGAGTTCCTTCTAGAATATATTTACAGGAAGTACCCCGAGATCTGTAGACCACATTTATCTTAAATAATTTTATTCTGTTTTAAAGGAGTCTTAGCTCTAGTCATGTCCTTTAGCATATTAACTTCAGAGACTTTCCCAGTCTACTGTACAGAATGTATGCAGGTAACAAGGTGCTAACACTTAGCAGCTATTTAAGGTTTTTGACTTTAACTGATTATGTAAGTCTTTAAAGGATATTTAAAAAGTAGTACCAATAAAAGAGAAATGTTTGCAAAGTGATAATTTTTAAGTGAGGGGAGTGGTAGAACCAAAGATTATATTTAAAACCTTTGCTTTTTTATCCCCTCTTTTATCCACACATATGACACAGGAGAACATGAATTAATCACAGAGATAAATTAATGTTTTTTGACTAAGAGCAAGCCAAGAGTCACTAAACTCAGAATCTAGAATTAAAATGTTTCCTATTCTTCCTTTTACCCCTGTGCCTATTGTGTCTAAGGAGAAACCTCAGAATATCATATATTCAACATTCTCTATGGGTCAGTACACTCAAAGATGTCTCATTTCATGCATGACAATGTAAGGAACTATGAAAGTTGGGAAATGAGCAGTATCCTAGGGAAAGTAAGAATCTCTAAGATTATTATGAAGAAACTGACAATATAGGAAAATGACACTGTGGAGAAGGGCATAAGGCTATCATATATTATTAAAGTAGCCCAAAACATCAAACACAAGCCAACAAAACCATCTTCCCAATTTCTGAAAAATAAAGGAGACACGTCTTTATAACAGGGAATCACAGAATAACAATTTACCTTCTTTGAAGCCCGACATCACTGTTCTCTATAAAATGAGGGCCAGTATAAAAACATTTCTCCAAATCAAATATCCTAGGCTCATTTAAATAAATGTACTTTAATTTTTTCTGAGTTGCTTCCCCTCAGATTATTTTCTTGTTTTTATATGTTGGCAGGATTCTGAAGATAACTTTTTCTTAAATTGCAACCACTGTAGATTCTTGAGTAACAGCTGTTGAGTACATATATATATAAACTCCTTTAGAATACTGAAAAGGGCCAGAAAACCTGATCCAAAGCATCCAAAGAATCCAGAATAATTTTTATAATAATGTAATGCTATGCTCACTTGCTTTTGATAATGTTTTAAAATATACTTGAAATATACGAAAAAAATAGGAAAGCAAAAATAAAAGCTACTTTTCTGAGCTAGATAGTTTTTAAAAGAAAGAAACAAACAAAAAACGAAGAGAAAGCATTACTTAGTTTCAGTGGAGGGAAAATCTGTCTCCTTAGCAATAGATTTCTAATCACCTGATTTATGTGAAGGGTAAAGGTTAATGAATTAAGCTGTGTAAGCTTCGAAACTATCAAAGGAATTCAAAAGAGTCTTGAATTATGGAAAACAATGGCCCATTCTACATACATACCAAATTTTATGTTTTTTGTCTCCAACTCAAAAGCTGGAACATGGCATTAGTGACAATTGAAAAGAACTAATGAGGAAATATGACTACATTGCTTGCAAGAGGAGTGTCCTAGGAGACCTTGTTACTGTTTGTGATGTACTTCAAACCCAAAAGAAGCTAATTGGAGCTGCCAGACACTGGTTTGCAAATCTCACTTTAAAGGACAGCCTCAATCACCTTAGAGGTGTGAAAAGAAATGTCCCCATTAGAGATGCATTAGTATGTGGCTTGGTGAATTTCTAAATAAACTTTCGAATGTTCTTTCCTAAGTCACTTTTATATTCGAATAATAAATCTATCTTCAAGCAGAGAAAAAAATGCCATAAGACAAAAACAACCCCACAAATTTAAAACAAAAAAGTATGTAGAGTGCTATAAAGTCACCATAAAACAAGTGCAACGGGGAACTAGGTATGTTTAAGATTGAATAAATATGTAGATCAAAACTTTAAACCCCTGAAACACACACACACTGGAAAAGTGATCTAGCGGGGAGAAGAATTATTGAGAAATAAAGTTTCATTTTCATCATTCCTTGAGACTAAACAAGACAACAAGCCACCTTATGTTATATAGATTCTAAGT
This sequence comes from Solenodon paradoxus, assembly GCA_004363575.1. Lineage (NCBI taxonomy): Eukaryota > Metazoa > Chordata > Mammalia > Eulipotyphla > Solenodontidae > Solenodon > Solenodon paradoxus. The sequence continues at coordinate 108,698 of RJWH01001040.1, forward strand.
GGTAAAAGAATAAGACACTCCCGGTCCAGCCCCTGCCCACACACATGACAAAAGAATAAAATGAATTGACAAAATCTAAAGAGAGCAACAAAGGAGCAAGCTTAGTCTAGTCTAGGCTATGAAAGCTCATCCTGATTAACTCATATAGGTCATTTAAATGATAGCAGAGGTCACCAAAACACAATTTTGCATCTTACAGAAAGAATAATGATATCTGATTGATTTTTCCAAAGCTTCAAATCGAGTTTTACTGAAGAATAATCCAATCCCAGTGCAGCAAATAAATCGGCATGAGTTACAGTTATACTCTGCTTTCAGGGCATGTACTGTAGATAAGATTTCTATGTATAAAAATAAATAAAATTTCCAGATAAACATATACAAGATAAATCAACGCAAGAATCTATTCATGTACATTTTCCCTTATTAAAGGTGAATATATAATTTCAGTTACAAGCATTCCATTTACATTTATAGCTACATTTTCTAGTAACGTAACACCTTAACTTTATTGAAAGAGCCTATAATAGTTATTTTTATCTTTAACTTCAACAACTGCACATGATGACAACTAAAAGACTATTTCAGGAAAGTGACACATGGCACTGAAGCAATATTGAAATGTTGAGAGTCCTTTGTGTCTTATAAAACCCTTTCTTGTAAATTGTCTTTTATGCCATCCATCCTATTAACAGCACAGTACCAAATATATATGTACGTTAATTTTTCATGTAAACTGCTAAAGATATTCTCATAGAAGAGCTGTTCACTGCAAGAGACTTTCATTCTTTTTAAAGGTTCACTTGCAATTAAAACGTTAAATTTCTCAAAGCATCTTCTTAATATACCACAGGGGCAAAGAAAGAACAGGAGTGATAGGGAAAATGTCACCAACTCCACTAGTTAACAGTAATTATCTTGGGACACTCATTAAGTTTTCACTTACCAAATGTTATTCTGTCAATATCTGATTAGTAAATCTAAGACAAATTAAGGGAATTACTACTTACACAGCAGAAAACTGATACCCATATTGTCACAAAAAAATAGCGAAAGGTTTCAAAATGAGAATAGCACTTTTTTGTGTTTTGATTTTTGTTTTTCAAATGAGAGACACTCCAGTATACTCCTATTAGTGGTCTAGGACCTGAAATATTATTGAAATATAAGTTCTATGTGTGTGCATCTTTTCCAACAGAGCTATTACACCTTGATGGGATATGGAGCAGATGCTGTCACTGGCTGATGAATTCTCTGGTTCTTAACCTCTGAAAGGATCTCTAATATTAAGTAGGCTTCCAAACTAGAGACTAAGCAGGAGTCAGCACTGAAAAAGGAGTGATAGAACAACAAAATATTTTCTAATATATTTAGGAATGAGCACAAATCCACTGAAGTGAAGAAATATTTGTCTTCATAATTAAAAAAATTTTACTTAATTGAATGTGTTTAGAGTACTTTAAACATTTTTAAGTTAGAATAAAGCTTACAATATTTTTTAAATGCATATTATCCTAAAGTAACAAAGAAACAAGAAGGTTAAAAAATTTTCCCCTGTATTCCACAATTATTCCAGGGACCTGAGTTCATGACCACAGGCCGAGAGGAAAAATCAAGATGAACAACTAAATAAAATAAAATGCTTCTTCTTCCTGTCTCTGGCCTGCCTGCTTGCCTTCATTCCTGCTGGCACCCTTCCTTAAAAAAAAAAGAAGTTTTTCCCAGGGTTGGGGGTAGGAAAATCAAACTATAAATAAAATAAAATGCTTCTTCTTCCTGTCTCTGGCCTGCCTGCTTGCCTTCATTCCTGCTGGCACCCTTCCTTAAAAAAAAAAAGAAGTTTTTCCCAGGGTTGGGGGTAGGAAAATCAAACTAATAAATTTGTGAAATTTGGCTCTCTTTAATATTTTAGAGATATTTATTTAAAAATTTTGTTTTTCAATTATGGTCTTTTGTTCTATTCTTTTACACATCTGCATGAAACCATTATATAACAACTTGCAAACATTCCTTAAGCAAAGTTTGGAAGCAATCCTCAGGATACATAAGAGTCAGAAAAAAAGTCCTAAACTTTTAAATTATTTACAAATCTAATTCAGCAATGTTTTATTAAGTGCAAATTATGCGTTATAAGTGCTAAAAGCTATAATTAGAAAGCCATAGTATCATGAAATGATGGGCATAATACTTTAGCCTTGGTAGATCAACTATTACTATCTTCGTTGTTATTGGTGATACCAATGCTTATACCTAGGAGCAGAAAAAATGTACCAAGAACTTTATGAAAAATGAACTGAAAATAATTATTTTGGGGGACTGAAAAAAATGTTATGAAGAAAGGGAAGGAGACATTTCAAGGTAAAACTTCCTAATTCAGCAGTTTTACTTATTTATCTATGGGAAAAATATAGTTACTTTGAAATAAGAAAAGTTAAGAGACCTCCTTCCTTTAAACTTTTTGGAATTCCATCAATGTATGACCAATACTTTTGAGGAAACCTGAAGCTACACAACGTTAATACAGTTGAAACTGGTGCTATCTTTATGGTATTATGGCATATTTTAAGATAGAGGACAGAACAGATTTGATTATCCTAAGTGCAACAAAAATTTACTGTGTGAAAGCAAAAGCCCAGGCCCTTAAAAAAATTAAAAAACAAGCATATAAAGACATATAAAGCTATGATCCAATTTAGTGAACTATAATTCATCAGAGATCATTCCTTTTCTGAAAAAAGTGTCAAACAAAATTCTGGCAAGCCTCAAATACTTCCCTTATGTACCCCTCTCCCCCTGCCAGTAATACATAAAAACTTAAACTGTAAATCTAGAAATCTTTCAAAGAGACTTGTTAGAATTTCAAATAGTTAAAATGAAAATTAGGTAGAATATTAAGCACATAATTAATAATAAGCTCTCTGCCCATTCTCATGCCTTCTACCCTAACTGGTGATAAGAAAGTCTTAATTTGATGACCATTGCATATTTTAAGCTCATCTTTAATTTAAGGTGGTTAAGACTAAATTACTTTAGTAAAATAGAAAAACACCCAGACAATGAGATTTTAGGCATCATTGAGGAAAGAGTTAAGTACTTCCTTACCAGAAGAAGCCACAAGTAGGCTTTGTATGAACTAATTGCCTCTTTAACCTCTGTGCTCTGGGAGCTGGCCTGTGCTTCAATATCCGTTTTGTGATGGAGCCAAAGACTGATGTTCAACACAGACCTCCCATGACCTGTGTAGCCAAGGAGTTAACTCAGACAAGATGCTGATAAAAGGTTTCCTTCTCACTTGGGAAGGCACAGAACCTCTTTTTTTGGATAAGCCAAATTCTCAGAAGAAAATCTGTAAGTCGAAAGAATGGTTTTACCTGAGTTACAATGACTAGCTCAAAATTTTGTTTGAGAAAATGGTTGTGAGATACATATATATATATATATATATACACACACACATAAATAATACATAACTATTTATTTAATATATATTAAACACAACGAAGAGGGTATCTAATTTGATATCTTTGAAGGCATATAACCAATTAGCTATACTTAGACACAAAGAAACGGGACAACATTCTCCATTCCATATACTTCTCACATGCTTCAAAAGTATTCATACTCAGAAAGCCTGCATTTTGTCTTTCATTTTTAAGTTTAGCCATTACCTGGTTTGATGAAAAGTCAATAAAAGAATTTTCACAGAATCTTTAAGCAGCAACTATATAAAGTGAATTCATCATAACAATTGGGAGAAAGAATAGTGAAGAATTTCTTGTTAGTTTCTTTAAAAAGGGAATGAGCAAGCAGTTCTAGATGGGGGAGTGGGAAAGTGTAGAGCGTGGAAACAATTGAACCCAGATATTTATAAAAAGAGAAGGAAACAAAAAGTTCATATGGGTTTGATAAAGGCAGAGACACCACATAAACTCCACCTTACTAATGTTTAGCTAGATTGAACTCTGAACCATTTGAGGCTTAAGTATAATCAATGCTGAATTCATAAAACCTGTTTCCAAAGCTCTAGGACTGTCATTGCTTTATTTCTATTTTTTCATATAATTATGTATTAATGTAACATTAGAGATCAGATCATCTGCGCTAACATTTATAGAAAAGAAAGGAAGCAGGTCATGTTTAGTTGTTCTGACGCATTATGTTTGCACAGAGAAATAACCTTTTTACTTATAAGGAAACAACATTTACATTTCTTTTTTTTTTCTTTAAAGGAGAAAACAATCCAAAAAACTCTGCTGTGGATAAAAATATACATGAGTTACAGAATTTTGAGATATTACAGAGACTTTTAAGTTGGTAAAACAACAGTTTGGTATAAAAACACCAGGAAGTAAAATCGCCTAAAGAGTCTACATATGGAAATTTGCTCCACAGCAAGTCTATGAATTGCTGAAGAACAAAGCAGAAGATGAATATCTGACCTTACAACCTGACCTCGCGTTCTTAGGAACATTCTTTAAGAAAAACATTTAATAATCTTGGTCTTTGCGTTTCTCTCACATGGACAGCATTTGACTATGAGAATCTTTTCTTATCACTAACCAAGAACACTAGAAATTAACCAGATGACTCCACTAATGTACTTCTTTTCTTTATTATAGAATGATTACTGTATTCTTTCTGTAAATGTAACCTGTCTGCACAACTTACATGTAAACTTAAACCAACTCTCTAAAGGATGGATGTAGTCACTCAGACTATTTTCCTGGGTCTTAACCAAGGACCTTGGAATGTATGTGGATTGCACTGAACCTCTACTCCACAAGGGCATGTCTTCTTACCTATTTATCCATCAATTCAAAGACTTGACTATCAACAAGTTATATTCAAAGAAGTATGCAGTATATGGAAACATATATGTATACACATTTACAATTCTTTTAAAAATGTTGTTAGGAATATTGTACCATAACTTTATATAGGTATAAGGCGTACCTCATGTAAATTAACATCTGTATATAATACATTAATTTTACCACCAACATATACATGTATAATACTTAACGAACATGTTTTTCCTTACCAATATTAAATCAACATTAAAACAACAAATACAGATATGCCATAAAAGCACTTAATAAAAGAATTTTAGCAGACCACCCTTGAAATACCATCGTCATTAAAATTCTGTTTGTTTTGCTTGAGCTAGTCATCAGGCTATTCCCTATGAAGGGAAAATACATCTCTTTGTTGTCAGGGATAGGGGTTGAAAGCTAATTGAACCAGTGTGCAAGATTCATAGAAAACATGGGAGAGAAAGCATTACCTATTGTCTACTTGCAGAAAATTGCAGAAGCAAGATAGTAAGCAAACATGGAGAAGGCGTATTTGACTATTTGCTTCAGATAGCGGGTCCCTTGCATGCAACATCATGTCTGATCGCCTATATGAACAAGCAACACATTCAACCCCAGTATTCGGTTTTATGCCATTTTAAAAAATAAATCAAAATGGATAGCGATAGCACCATTCTGTCATATTTCTAATATTGTTTATTAGTATAGTTCTTATTCATTCTGCATCATCAACGAATCATGTAGCAAGAGAGTAACAGCATTAAAACTTTTGATAGACAGAGAAAACACTTTTCTCAAGTACCCAACTAAATAAAGGAATTCATTCTGGTATTCTGAGGGACAAGCAAGGTTGAGAGTTATGAAGAGACAGTTTATCGTTTTTGAAAGTTTTAAGTAAAGAGACAAGAGTAAGACCAGACATTTGAAAGGGATGTCTGGTAAATTTGCTCGGAGTCAATAGATCAATTTGTGCTTCTATGGGTCCTGGGGATGTCATGAGTTCTGCCCTGGTGATGACAGAGCTTTATTAAAAAAAGAAAAAATGTTTGAGTCCAAGTTCCTTTCTGTGATCTTTTATTGAAAGGTAAGTACATGTCTTCAGACACACAACACATTTAAGTCATTTGACAAAACTTGGGGCTTTGGGAAAAATAACAACAATTCGATATGTTGTTATACTTTGGAAAATGAAAAGAAAACATGAAGGATACTAGGACAAGCAAGTTGATGAATGTGATATATACTCAAAGATACAGTAGTTGAATTATGGTTTAACATTGTAGAGAGAATGTTATAAAGATGAAAAAGAAAAACACTGTAACTATGTACGTAAAATACATAGTTCTATATAACACTATTATATATAACACTATACTCATATATTTCATTGTTGCTAAGGTGACTAGATTTATTTTATCTGTTTGCTTATATGCAATCTTATTTCATTAGAAATGCATACAAAAGTATGAAAAAATATTTGAGAGAGGCAAGGAAGACAGAAAATACAGACAACAAAATAATAAAGTCTAGGATATATGAACACTGAAAGGATTTAGAATTCAGTAGTGCAACTGTTCAGCACTGAAGAGTATGATAAGATTTCGCATAAACTTTCAAGAAATCAAAGTAAAAAGGGAATTATTACTTATAAGATTTGTAATATCAGTGAACTAAACAATCTGACTTAAAATTTTATAACTGAGTATCAGTGGATTACAAAAAGGAGGAAAGGTTGAAGTTTCAAGAAAAAAATTAAAATATTCTGCATTATTGAGAAAATTTGTTTCCTTTTCTTAACACCTTTGATCTTAAGAGAAACTACTCAAAAAAGTTTAAAAAACTGAACAGTATACACAGTAATGAAACAGATGATGCTTTAGCTACATCAGAATTTTACTAAATTTTAATGTTTCATGTACAAAATCAATCATTTGGATAATGGAATATATTTTATATGCATATGCTATTACGTTGAAGTTATATGCATGTATGTATGTGTGTGTGTAACAACACAGCCCTGGGTTTGGGAATGTAATTCAAGTTCTCTAAGTTTTTTTTTTCTCTAAAATGGAAATTACAATATCTTCCTCTAAGGGTTTTGTAAAGGTTACATTTCATAATGTTTGCAAAGGTGATCTTAGTTATACAACAAACATTTACTAACCTCTACTACCCCCCTAACTATATGGATACAAAAATGGATAAAATTAGTCTCTTCCCAAAGGAAATTCACAATCTTGTCAACATTAACATGCTCCACACAAATAAGAGAGAGTTATTTATAATAGAATAGAACTTACTAAAGTACATTTCTCAGAAAACTAGCATTTGGAAATTTTAATAGTTGACATATGAAGGAAAGAAATGCATGTCCTAATACGTTCATGTTAAATCAAAGTTTTTGCTTAGCAAAATAATAATAATAATGTAAAGCACATTAGATACCACCTGGCAGAGAATAAACATGTACATGTTAATTATTATTACGGAGGTACTGGCACAGAGCTAGACATATATAAAAAAAAATTCAGACTGGGCTATGCAAAAGATATTAGGTCTCAGTCCAAGGAACTAGAGTCTTCACCACGATGATTCAATCAAGGCTTCTGAAGTGTGAAGATTACACTGGATTATCTGGATGCCCCTTAAATACAATCACAAGTTCACCTAAAAGAGAGGCAGATGGAGATCTGACACGAACAGAGATGAGAGGGCAATATTACCCTGAAGGCAGAGCAAAGTGGCCATAAGCCAAGGAAAGTTGGTAGCCACCAGAAGCCAGAAGAAGAAGAATAGATTCTTCCCTAAAGCCTCCACAGGTAGGCTGATGACTGAAGTTTTTAGACAGTGAAACTGATTTGGGGCTTCTGACCCCCCACCACTGTCAAGTTACCAAGTGTGTGGTAATTTGTCGTAGTAGCAACAAGAAATCATTACTACATGTTATTAAATTCATCTCTGGATTGACACATGTGGCACCAAGGAATATTATTTGTAAACATAAAAAGTTAATTGTGATTAATATGACATAAATGGATCAGATAAAATTTTAAGATATGAAAGGGACTAAAAAGGAAAACCCACACTTAAAGATACTATTACATATTTAGCTTGAATTAGAATAAATTCCAAAGAGGTATGTCTTCTAAATGTTTTTAGAATAAACATCCATTTCCCACTCCTACCCAACATTTTTTTTTTGGAAATTTTTAAACATAACAAAAAGTTGAAAAAAATTATTCAGCGAAAGCTCATTATCCACAATCTAGAGTCTATAATTAACAATTTCTTACATCTGATTTATCTCAAATGTATTCATCTATCTATGAAGATAAATACAATCAATTAATCTAATTTTTGAAGCACATTTCAAAGTATATGCAAACATACTGTTACAATATTTCACGCCTAAACACTTTAGCATATGCTTCATCAACGGAATTTAATGCTCGTAATACTTCATTTTTTTAAGTTAAGGTTTACCTAATGTAAAAGGCACAAGTCTTAAATGTAATCGGGTTTTACAAATGCATATATCTACATCTATCTACACAGAATCCTTATCAAGAACTATACGATTGACAGAACTCTACCAAGTTCCCTCATGGTTCCTGCCAGTCAATGCTCAGAGCCAGTCACAAAGGCAACTACTGTTATAGACGCTTTTGGTATTTTATTTTGTTTTATTTTACTGTATTTTAGGTTTGTCTGTTTTAAAATGTCATAAAAGTAGAATTATATAATATGTATTCTGTGTTAGGCTTCTTTTAACTCAGAATAAGGGTTTGAGATTCATTTTCTGCTTCATATTTAGTAGACTTTTCTGACTGTACTTTTCAATTGCCACAAGATATCCCATTATATGATTATAACATGGTTTCTTTATTCATTTGTCTTGAAGGGCATGCAAATTCTTTGCAATTTGGAGAAAATTATGAATAATATCACTGGAAATCTTCTTGTACAATTTTTTGTGAACATATGATTTCATTTTTCATGGGTAAAACCTCCAAATGGAATTGCTGAGTTATAGAGTATTAGAAGTATGAATGCAGTAAGAGAATGCTTAATTTTAGGAGAAATTGTCAAATCCCCTTCTGAAGTTGTTACAACAGACATCCATTTTACATTTCTATCAACACTTATGAGAGTAGTCGCTGCATCACATCCTCAACAATGTTGATGTAATAATGTGGTTTTGCCATTCTGGTGAGTATATAATAAAGATCAGGTCAACATAAAAAAAAAAACAAAAAACACACAAGATCTTGTTATGATAAAAATTCCATTCTTTTTAATCTTTTGTTTAAGAAAAAATAAAAAGACAAAAGATAATTAAAAACTCATCAATATTTTAAAATCTATTTATATATTACCAGGATTTCTTTAAAGCTGACCTAGTATTCAAACTATATATGTGTGACATAATTCATTCATTATATAGATAGTACTTGGGGCTAACTTCTGTAATAGCTTTTTGGCCCAGACATTCCATCAGCTAGTTCTCTGGGATCTTTTAATAACTAATTCTATTTCTTCCATCACCTTTATTCCTATAACTTCAGGAAACATAACTCAGTCATTTCCTACAGCTCTCAAAATTACACTATATGCTGTCTTCCACGTTTTCTCTTATGAATCGAACTAGAAGTCACAGACATTCAAATCAGCCCCGAGTTATAATCTCCTCTATAAGCATCAAACTTTTTATTTAAGGTTTCTATGATAACTGAATATTTTTTGGAAGACATTACAAAATGTGACTTAGAAAGCAATCTGCTGATCCTATCATCAAGAGCATTTTGAGTACTGCATTGCCAGAAACTGGATTACAACTCTGGTATTAGTTAGCAAATAGTAAATGCCAGATGTCATGGATTCCCAGGGGATTTTTCTTCAATCATTGGGAACAAACAAAACAAAACATGGAGTTTTCTTTCTTTTAGTAGTTCTAATTATTTAAGTGAATTGTTCAGTTTTAAGAAACATGCAGTCTACTGATTTTCATAGCTTCATGTATATATATACACATACATACATATGTATACTGCACATAAAATAGTTTTCATTGAAACATGCTAAAAACCATGGGAGTTTTCAAATGAACATAATTCTTAGTATTGTTAGAAACAGTCAATGTTTTTCTTTAATTATAAGCAAATACAGAATAAAAGAGACGAAAGAAAATTTAACCTGACAGCTTATCTTTTTCACTCTATTGCAAATTTTGCTTTCTATAAAATGATTCAACTATGATCTAGATGATTTGTGCTGAGCAACTAATCATGAGGTATTTAAAGAACTCCATAAATACAGCCTCCACATTGAATCAAAGAAAGAAACAGTCACAAATCTTTTAAAGAATTTAATTAAGGTCAAGACATACAAAAGGTTGTTTTAAGCCACACTGAGATTGTCAAGCACATTTCAGGTTTCTATGTATAATATTTCTAATACACCTAAGAAAACTTTTTAATATGTACTATAAAAAATAACTTAGACACGTTATTATAAACCTCACATGACCAAAGTCTGAAGTAAAATGAGAAAAAGATAGTATAACTTTATTTCACAAATACGTAAAAATACAGTATAAATTCTGAGTTACTGTATTATTTTCATAAGATTAATATTTAAAACTGAAAACCACTGACAAATAACTGCAAAGTTATTAACTGTATGAAAGCTTTTAAAAGTCATTTTATACTTTTGCATTATTCAATTATACCATATAACTTTCAAAACATCCAATCTAATTCTTTTTAAATTAAACTTTAAACACTGATTGGAATCCATCTCTGCAGATCTCTGCAAGAGAGAAAATGAATATAGAGGCCAAGTCCATGAGTTTGGAACTCTCTATATAGAGTACGGCCAATGTCAAAATGTTAATTATAAAATACCTAAAAGAAGTAAATTTACTTTCCATGAAAACTTCCTGTAGGAAAAGAGCACAGTTTGTCAATCGAAGTCGGGAAATATGAATTTTACAAGATACAATTTTCAAATAAGAGAGATGTGGTAAACAACATAGTTCAGAAATATTTATTATTAAAAACACATGGCCTTTAGTATTTTTTTGCTTATAGAATTAAGACAGTATGTTTATTGGAATATTGCCTGGAACACACCTAATGTTTCGGGTAATTGGGAAACGTCAGCTCCTTCAAGAAGCTGAATGGCAGCGTGCTTTGAAGTGTACACACAGTAGTCTGAGAACTGGGACCAAATCCCCATTCTTCTCATCTGTTGAGTGGAGGTAATAAGAATATCTACTTCAAAGGATTTTTATAAAGATGAAAAGAAATGATATATGTAGGGGCGTGCCCTGGTGGAGCTGAGGTTATGTCTATCTCCTCTAAAGGAGAACAAAACCACATACCTCTGGGTTTGAGTCCCAGATTCAGTGGGAAAACAATCAGTGTTAACAACTAAATAAAAATAAAATAAAATGCTTCTTCCTCTTATCTCTTCCTGCCTGCCTGCCTGCCTACTTGCATTTATTCTTGCCTGTACCTTTCCTTTAAAAAAAAGAAAAAAAAGAAATGATATATGTAAAGTCTTTAGAATAGTGCTTAAGAGCTAGCAAATGACACATGTCTTTTTTATTACTACTTCATTTAAAATTTCCTTTATCTCAGGATGTTATGTGCCTCCTGATTTAATATAATATGATATGTCAAGCACCACCAAAGCAGTATATTATCCAAAAACTGGAACCTAAATTTAATCAGTCTTCTAATTCAACTATCAATTTATAGACAGTGTAGGGAGTTGGGCAAAATAGCAAAATATATACAAGGAGACCAACAAAACACAATCAGGTAAATGCAGAATGCAAGAAATTTTGTAGAACAAATGATTCATGATTTTCAGCAATGTGAGGGAGCATTATTCATTAAAAGAGACTTAAGAGAAATCTCACTTAAGTGTAATAAATGACTCAGTTTGAATACTAATCTAAATAAATAAGTTGAAAAAAGACTAAGAAAACCTTGTTATGTTTGGCAGTTGTAATAATAGTATTGCTTGTGTGCTTCAAAGACCTTCATTTGTTAGAGATAATTGAAGCATTTACAAACAGCAATTTGTCCAGAACTTAATTCGAAATACTTCAGGAAACGAAATTGATGAAATAAAAATGGCAAGATGTTGGTAACTCTGGAATATGAGGAACAGAGCTACAGAATTCATCATACGATTTACTCTGTATATTTGAAATATCCAAAATTAATGTTTAAAAAAATCAAACACCCGTTTGTCCTCAAATCTATTTATACCAAGCATATTTGTTATTCTAGTATATAATTTAATTAAATGTTATAATAAATGAAAAGTGAAAAAAAAGATTATTCCTATAAAATTATATTAAGTTCTTTACATATCTTTGATAAAGGCAACTCATGAAAAAATGTTAAAAAATGCTTTTTTAATTTAGGGAAAGTTTATAACATTTAATTTAGGGAAAGTTTATAACATTTAGAAGGATTCTACTTATATTATTTCACAAGTGTCTTGGTATTCACTCCATTCTAATGACTGAAAACTAGAAATAATTGATTTTTCATGTGGAGTGTGATTTATGGAAAAAAAGATGATATGAAACTATCAACAGTATGTTCCTTTACAAGTAATAGATCTTGGATCTTCAGCAGGAGACTTGTGAATACATGAGCATTTATGTAAATTCAAACAATGCAACTTCCTTAAATATTTTATTCTACAATCCCCATTTAACTCTTTAAATAAACAAACACCTAGCCCCATCAGGGCAGAAGAGAGGGTCTTCTACTGGGTTACAAGTTTGTCTTGCTGTTCTTTAATAAACATTTTGAACTCCCTTTTAAATTATTGGAGTCCAAAGATTTTCTTTTTTCAAATCTTGTTCAAATATTATTTTAACTATTTTAATTAGCTGATTAACTCAATACAAAATTAAAGCAGTACAAATTGAGAAAATAACATCTTAAAGTTTTAATAATAAAGTATGTGATTGTATGATCACAAATATAGGTGCTCTCTAAAGTTCAGAAAGCTGTTTTATATTTGACCAAAGGTAAAATATATAATAAAATGTACTGTTATCAACTACAGTCAATAAATGCTATAGTACACATTATAAATATTATTAGTAAATATTATAGCTATGACCATTATTTATGTATATTCTCTCTACTTAACAAAAGAATTAGCAATAGTTTAAAATAAAAGTTAATATTTCTTTTAACTAGTTATAAGAAAATAAGATGACCTGGAACTTTGCTCTTAAAGGAAGAATAGTGCTTAAATACATACTACCCCCACAAAGTTATGTCAAGAAATATTTAAAGTTACTTTTATAAAGTGCCGAAATTTAAATTTATTTGTCTTTTAAGAAGTATCAGTCTGGCACAACCTGTTGTAGTAGTGTTTTGCTCAACTGCTTCTGGCCCAAGGGCAGCTCACATACATCTCCACGAACCGGGGGTTTGCATCCCAGGATGGGGATAACAACAAAGATGAACAACTACATAAAAATAAATAAAATGCTTCTTCCTCCTCTTTCTTCCTGCCTGCCTGCCTACTCACCACCATTCCTGCCTGCACCTTTCCTTAAAAAATATTTTTTTTAAACTAAGTCTTCATATTGTATAGTTGAATATTAACAACACTAATATCACTCATCACTCTGAGATTTATTCATATATTTTGTGAGCAATAGTGGAGGCACAGAAAGCTAGTCAAAATCCTGGTCTGTATGTTTTGATAAACTGAAGCAAAATATATCTTGTCATAGGTTTGATTTAATTACAGCCCCCATTGCAACACTGTTGGGAAACATGACAAAGCAGCAAATTAGCATAAAATGAACACATAATTAGTGTCTAAAGCTCCATGCCAGAATTCCTCATCATGAAAACTTAAAAAACGATAGCTCGGTTGTTTGTTTAAAAATAGTAAATAGTAAAAAATGTTGAATCACATTGCTTTGTATCTTGAGAAACAAAAGAAAAAATTTTACTGTAATGTAAAATGTTTCTCTAAATCAAACTTTCAAAATTACAGGAATCAAATATTTAGGCATAATAAAATCTTGAATTATGAATAAGCATTTAGAAACCAGACACAGCCTCTTCAAAAACGCAGGGGACTATATGGCTGCTATCTAGAAGTCATATCAAACATGGTCATGCTATGAGTCTCTGATCATTTGAAGCTTCTACTTTCACTCTAGAAGTTTATTTATAAATAAGACAGTGAAATTGTTAGATGCTAACTATGGTCATAGCAGGGTGGGGCTAAACAGAAGCAGCACAGTGATATTTCCGCTTGTTATTTTCCAGACTAGCACAGGATGAAGCCATCATCGGCTGGCCCTGAGCAGGCAATCAGTGATGGTGATGAGAATTATTTCGGGTTAAGAACGTCCTTAAAAGAACCCAAAAGTTCGATGGGCTTGAACCAATGTGTAGCACCTGCGCAAAGACCCCCATCTCAACCTTAGAATGACTGTTCCTCATTAAAATGGCACCAGTATATTAACTTTCTCACTTAAATTTGGTACAAATTTGGTGTCCGTGGTGCCATGATAAATCAACACTGACCTACGGTGCAAAAAGCAGTGGCACTTTTTTACCCTGTATTCTCCACCTATTCTCAGAAAATACTAGCACATCCCTACCTCCAGCTACCCTAAACTGCACATGAGCCCAATACCCTAACACAACATGAGGGTCTTCTCACTAGGAGGGCTTCTGGGGGTCCTGTTTCTCTGGCAATAAACTCTTTCCCTTCAGGTTGTAAACATTTGAGCCTTCATTTCATTCGTGGAGTGAGGGTATCAAGGATTCTTTCCACTGACAGGTAACTTCCACTACTTGCTGCGGGAACCATAGCAAGGAACACACCGGTGACAAAGCATAAATTAGCAAAACCATTTTGAAGTGCAGTCTGGAATTACGCATTCCTTCATTTATATACTTAGGGCTACCATACAGGGTCAAGGGGCATACAGGATCCTAGTGATACAGTATGAACAAAACGAGAAAATTTTTGTTAGCCAGAAATTCTATTACTGCAAACACATAATAGTGTAAGCTAAATAAATTATCATTTCCAGATGCAGGTATGTAATAGAATGATACATATATTACTTAACATGTAAAGATTTCAATAAACAGTGTTGACTTAAGAGAGTCACAAACTAGCATGGATAGTATGATCCCTTTCTAAATAATTCTTTTATATTTACGACATAGTCTTAGTTTGGATTCAATATCTTTCCTTCAAAACAGTAAGTTCATTACCGAATAGAATAAGAAGATAAAATCTGAGGTTTTGTGAGAATGAGATTTTTCCATCACGTTAACCAACACACAATAAATATGTAAGAATAAAAAGGCAGAAGTGTAGACTTGACAATGAGGAGTAATTTATTTGAGATATTTTAGGAAATAAAGCAGCTATACAATGTGTCATACTGTATTAGTAGGTGAAAAGCAAAACAGTGTAAGATTTTGAATCCAAGACTTTGGTTCAAATCTATTTTCATCTTCTGATATATGATCATATACCAAGTTATATAACTTCTGTGGACTATAGCTTTAATGACAAAATGGAGATAATTTCATAGGGTTACTGTGAGGATAAAATGATATATATACAATGTTTTAATTCATAAATGCTTGATTATTATTTTAATTGGTTGCTATAATTAAATCTAAAACAGAAAATACAAATTTATAAAATATCTTTATCTTTTTCTTTAGTATTTTATATTAGAATTCTCAACATGAGACTATTTTTCCAACAAAAGAGGCTCATGTGAAATCAACTTTCAGATTGTTAAATAGAAAGGATTTCTCATGTTATGGTGTTATATAGTCCTGTGCCCAGAAATGTTATTTAGTGTACAGAAATTCATGGACTCATACACTATACAATTAACTCCTAGAAAAACATTTCTGGAGCATTCTTTGCCATCATTTGTGGCATGAAAACAAACACCTGGTCTACGGTCTTTGGAAATGTCACCAACTTAAGCACATCTTAGCTGGAAAACAATGTCACAATGATTTTCCTACTGGAAATCTTTTCTCAAAAATAAATTTTAAGATTTTTTCTGTTACCACTCTTAATTCCTACATGAAGTGACAAAAATGCCCACTTAACTACCAGCACCAGGAAACTAAATTATGAATAGATAGTTGCAATACACAGAATAAGCAACAAAGGCTTATAGATATACCCCAATATTCTAGACTTCTTTCTTTCCTAAGTATGCAGTCAGAAGATGGGAGTTTTATCTAAAAAGAGGTAAGCTATCTACCATCCAGAAGTATTTTATAAATGCTTTCAAAACCATTAGTCTATTCAAAGGGGCCAGAAAAATATTACGTCAAAAATGTGTCGGACATAATGAGATGAACATGTCTCAGAATAAATGTAAAGATTTAAAAGGCCTAAACTTTTTATACTACACCATTAAACTTTCACAGCAGAATTTCAAAAGAAAATTGTTTTTAATAATTTCAACAAAATTTCAGTGCCAACAGTATCTCTGCTTTGTGAAATTAATAGATTTTAAAAGAACATATATTAAATGGGAGGGAAGAAATAAACAGTATGTTGTTCAAGTAAGAATTTACAGAGTTAGTTTCCCATAGTTCTAAAGTATAGTTTTTAAGCTTCTCAAAAACATATTTTTTACATCTTTCCTATTTAAGGGTCCCAAAGACTTATAAATTTTTAACTCCATCTCCCCATGCTCTATAAATTCTCTTTCTGGAGACTTTCTGAGGCATGGATTTGATCTATATACAGTTCAGCTAAAAATTAAATGCACAATGCTCAAAAACTCTAAATCTTTTACAGTTGTGCAACTGAAGATGAAAGAACATGTATACAAATGTTTAAAAGTATATAAACCTTCCTATGTAAGATGGAAAACAAGAGCTCAGTACTTTTTCTTAAATCCATCCTAAGGGATTTTGTTAAAATAGTATGCTTTTTCAGCAATCCTATTAAAATAGATACTTCACTAGAAATAAAAAGTTTCTATTGTCAGGCTAATGGTCAATAACAACTTTACTACTACTAAAATAAGTATTAATTGGTATTTAAATCAATTTTTTGAGATTATGTGGTAGAAGACCTTTTTCTTGACCCCAATACAAAAGTCAGTCTCCCAGGAATTTCCCACGGTACTAAGGAGTCTGTAGCTATGTGATCATGACCAAGGACAAACAAGTATCACCTCCCCACTCTGCAACTGTACATAACTGGTAAGAGTTGCTAGTAGAAATCACAGGTAGACAAGGAGATTAATCTTTACCTCAGAGTATAAAAGGAGCTCCCCTAAACCCTCCATTGCTCAGCTCTGGGTAACAATAACCCTGAGCCAGTACCGGTGGCTTGCAATAAAGTGCTTTTTTTCTACGTTTGATTGTAGCGAGCGATCAGTCTTCTTGCCGTCTGGAGGCTCTGACATACAACTAAATACTCAATATCTCAGTTTACTTAAAATTACCACCTAAGCTGGTTTGATCTTCATTTGGTAAGTGAGGGAACTGAATTATAAGTCATTTCTGAAGTCAATAATAATGCATGTTTGATAGTTTGGGGCTAGTAATGGAATAAAGCTAAGTTACTTGCTCTTCGATGTAGGATGTCTCTGTCAGACTGAAAAAATAAAGGTAACTAACAGTGAGCACTCAGTAGCTAGTAATTTGCTAAATATTTGCTTATTTATTAGTGAAATAAGACTCCATTATACCATTTAACCATCTCCATTTTACAACTACAGAAAGAAAAGCTCAGTTTGAGAATTGGCAGATTTAAACTGAGGTCCAATGATTACTACAAAGTTCATGTTTTTTCCCTAAGAGAAATAACTTTAAACCAGAAATAATCTAGAAGCTAAAAATGCATTCTTCCCTACTAAGGTCCATGGATTTAGATTTTTTTCTCCTCAATACTTGCCTTGCCCCTAGGAAAGAATTCAAAGGCGGGAGAGAGCAGGTAAAGTGATAGGAAGCAAGTCAGATAATGAATAGAGCACAGGAGAAGGGAAATTCAAAGCCAGTCATCAGCATAGAGACAGAAACATAAAATGGCTCCAACCTGGTTTTAAATGTCAGAGCCAGGAAGTTAGTACATTAAGTTTAAAGTATGGAAAACCATCAACTCCACATGTATGTGAGGATGGTTGGGGCTACAGACTGTTGGAGAGAACAAAGGAATAAATCATAAAGTGGTGCCAGTGTGAAATCCTTCAATCAATTGAAAAGAAGCCACCAAAAGGCCAATCAAGGACTTTATCCCACTTCAGGACTCATCTGGGTGGGGATAAGACAGAGAGGGAAACTTTGAAAGCCTCAGGTTCAGAACCTCTGGCTGCTGCTTCATTTTCAGAATGGTCCATGCCCACCTCTATCTGGGAATGTGCCTTTTCCTCTTCCTTTCTCCTAAATAAATGCCTTTGGCACACTTCTTTGCTTTACCTCTCTTTTCTTCTCATATATAGTGCTCTGGAGCAAATTTTCTCTCCAGAGACACAAAGAACCCACAAGGAAGAAATTGAGGTACAAGGCTCAAGATTGCAGAAGCCTGTGGAAGATTTCTTGGCTAAGCTTGAAAAACATTCTGGACAGGACTGAGTGAACCTAAGGTCAGCAGTAACCAAGCCAATGCCCCATTCTCTTGAACTATGAGGATTTTAATGCAGTCATTTCAGTTTCCCCCTCCCAGGTTTCTTATCTCTCCCTTCCTTATTTCATTGCTGAGTAAGTGATGTTCTGCCTCTTTGGGTTTCTTATCTTCCCCCCTCCTCATTTCTTTCTCTGCAAACCCTTGCCTCTCCCTGGATCATTTCTAACTGTCTATCCTAATACCACTTGTCTAAATTGATATTTTCTTAAATGAGAAAGGGGAGAAGGAAATGAGCTCAACATAACAGGCAAATTTTGGCTAGTTCTGTAGATTCTTAGCATTCTAACATTCCTACACCTCTTACAACCTTTCAACTCCTTGAGGTACTTTTGCAGAAATAGCCCATGGAGGCTAAAGGAGGTTAGGAAAAGGGCAGAATTTAGGAAGAGAAATACTATATTTGATAATCATTTAGCTGAATATCTCTGTGGACAGATTGAGAACAACAACAACAACGATTCCCAGAGTGCAAAGAAGACTTTCCACATAAAACAGACACACTTCAAATAAATTGTAAAACAATGCTTTCTGAATCCCTCAGATCCCTGGATCATAATGCATATAAACATAGAAAAAGTGCTGAGTAGTATTACAGAACAAAGGCCTATTTTACTTGGCTTGACCCAAGTGTTTCCCAAGTGTAAGACTTATTAATATTCCACAGAACAACTTCTGCTGTTTCAGATATTACTCTGAAAACAATATGAGCATGAACCACGTAGTGATTGTTTTCTTACAATAATTATTATATAGTGGAACCTTGAGTGCACTATCCACTACTACCCATAGACCTATTGTGCATTAAGTATAGACAAGAAACAGCCCGAGGGCAGATGAGACTAAACAGCAGGATTTCTGGTTATTAGACCTGGCAGAGCCTGAAGGGTCTTCTCATCCCCGCATTTACATATGAATAAGCAAGAGCCCAGAGGGAGTGAGAACCTGCTTTCCTAGTTCTTTTGACCTTCAAAAGTGGCTGTACTGCTAATGAGGAATGATCTCTTCTTCACTATTTTTGGCCACGGTTACTTAGCATGGTAAATCAGAGGCTCTTCATTCAGCATTCTCTGCTGGCTTGATCCAGGGTCGCCAGGTGGACAGTGAGAAGTAGCTATGGGCACTTCTGCATACTGCCTTAGGATGCTATTGTCTGCATTCTTGCTTTGCTGTTCTGTTCCCCAAAGGGAAACATTCCAAACATAATGGTTGGAATTCTGAGTATAAAATTTTTGAGTTGAGATATCAGATAAGTACCTGATACCTAAAATATCTGCTTCTAGGGTAATATAGTTAAATTTCACCACAAATACTCTATGGATATGCAATTATAATACGCAAGAATATTACTACATTTTATAAGGAGTATGGAGAAAAATTAAGTACTTTTCATCATGTCTGTATAGGAAGTAATTTTAAAATAGCTTTCTAGGGGACATATGTATTTATCTTAGAATTCAGTTAGAAATTCTGTTTCCATATATGTAGTAATATTATGCTATATATATATCTGCACTTTATCTAAATAGCTCTATGTCGATATATGTATATATAGATATTATCACATCTGAAAAATAAAGTGATTGGTAAGAGTATATTCTATCTCATGCCATTTTTCAGTTAAATGGAAATGAAATTTTTTCTTACGAGTTATTTCAGTAATTATATTACTTAAGAAATTAATTTGGTTTTCATTATAGTCACTAAACAGATACAATGAAATCATAAGGACATTTCTCTTTTGTTCAGCCAATCCATTTAATATGAATATGAGATACAAAACACTATTGATATATACTTCTTCATCAGTTAAAACAATGTTACATAGCCCTTAACTAGTAGTAATTTATCTAACCACTTACTATCTTACCATCAATATTTCTGATCATACTTTTCAAAACTTTATACTTTCCCAAAGTTGCACGCTTATCACAGAAAGCAATGACATCTAATCTCTACATTTAAATCTCCCAATTCCTCCATTCTATCTCACACACACAGCCTTCCATGGTTTGAATTTTTCTCATTCCATCCCCATCTCTAAACCAGATGACTCCCTTCTCAAAAATTCCCAGACTCTTCACCTCTGCTCACATACACCTTCATCAAACCTGTCTGCACACCACCAGGAAAGGGGAGGTGAGAAAAAGACTAGAGTCCTCATTCCTTTGATTTCTACATCCTGAAGGCCCTTCCTCACAGGTCCAGTGCAAGGGAGGTGAGAATCACAGATTAACATCCAAGGAGCCTCACAATAAAATGGTCTTTATTATTATTATTATTTAATCCCTTATTTTCTATTAATCTGTTACCTTTATTTTTACAATTAAGAATCCACATTTGAATTAGTGCTGTTGGGGTCATTTACATCTTTGGCAAGTCAAAGAGACAGACAGAAATAAAAGGAGAGGACTCATTTTTTGAGAAACAATCTTTTCTGAGCCTTGATTAGGGCCCCTCCACAGATTGCCTCTTCTCTAGTCATCTCAGCCACAGGCACGAAACTTTCAAAAGTTTCATGAAAAGACATTCCTAGTGAGTTCTTTTTTATAATGTTGATATTAAATGCATTAAAATGAAAAGTCCAGTTCATGAAGTTACCCTAAATTAGGGCTCATTTTCATTATGTCACCACTTCTTCGAACTGGGCTATGCCAAGAAAGTCCTTATACTGATTTTTACTCTTCACAATTTTGTTAACTCTTTACGCACATGTTGATATCCAGATCAAGGAACCCTGAATATTTATATATATATGTATATACATATACATATATGAGAAAATATTTTAATAGCAATGTTTATTTTTGCAGGTGTGTTCTTCCTTCAGTCATTTAAACTCTCTAGGCTTCATTTTTTCCTACTTAAAAAAAAAAGTCAGGGGAAATGCTACTTATGCATAAAACACTTTAGCTCCCCAGATGAAAGCCCGAATATGTAAGTGTGATGCCTGTTTATTGCCTCTTCTCTGATGAAAAGTGGCAGCCTTCTGCTTAAAATGGGATTAGAAATTCTGAGTATAACAGAGAAGAGAGAGGCACAAATGAGTAACAAGCAGTCAGAATAAATAAAATTGAAAAGATACAGAGCACTCCCTTTACAAAAGGAACATCAGTTGCAAAACTTGTGGTTTAATTTGGTATGCTTTCCACTTTTAAAAAACTGGGCTCAACTGCATGTATAATGAGCTACAAGCAGAGGTACATTCAGTAGTACATGAATAAAAAATGACCTTTTCATTTGCTCTTCCGTAGCTTGGTATTCCTATATTATTAAAATATAATATATTAAAGATTAAGTAAGCATATTAGCATACAGGCATCAGGCTTATGTGGTCATGTATATTAAGAGTTATCCCACATGTAACTAGAAATACAACTATATAAAATCAATATTTTTAATAGTATAGATATCATTTAGAAAGGACACCAACTTTTCTAACCATAAAATTGACTATCGGGGATGGAAAGGAAAGGAATGAGGAAAGGATATATAAAGAGAGTAGCAAATGCTAATCATAAGCTATTCAGTAGCTGGGAGTTACAGTAGGAGTTTGTTATAGAAAATACATTAAATAGATAAATCTGTTGCTCAATGAAACTTAATATCTACGAACTAACATTTAAAGTAGAGAGGCAATTTGCATGCCAACATTTTCTTTAGAATAAACAATTTATTAAATGCTTTTCTTGTATTTATTGTACTTCTTCATTTATTTCTATGGCTTATTTTTCTTTCTTTTTGACATATAATACATACATTTATAACAAATTAAGAGCATGCATAAAGAAATCATTATAAAAACATAATATTATCAAGCTTCCAAATGGCAGGGCTTCCTTTTATCTCACTTAGTAAGCAACACAAGTTCATAACAGAAAATTTGGGGTTCAGGAAAAGAGGAAAAAAACGGAAAACAATCCTGTGAGTATAATGCAGCCATTACTCATTTCTTTCCTTTGACTCTTTCCAATGTTTCCAATTAAATTTGTGACTATTTTTCTTTCTCGTAGCTCATATACTGCTATAGCAAAGACACATAATGTTCTATCGTGCTCTTTTAGTTAATATGCCAATAAGTGCTTTATTTCCAAAACATACATGCTTTCTTGTTTATTTCAATTTCATTTTTGCCTTTCCAAAAACTGCTTTATCTATCACAAGAGAAACCTGACATTCTCAAATGTATTAAGAGGAGGCGCTGTTGAACCTCGACTTTATCATTTGTCTGTTGACTTTTGTCCTAACCCTGGGGCTTGAGAAACGACAGTGACAGTCTTATTTGGAGCACTTCAAGAGAAGTAGATGCCATAGTGAACTGGTATCTAAACCTAAGGAGGAGCCAGAATTTCTACTAGTCAAATCTCCAAGAATTTCGCCTCATCTCTCAGTTGCAGGAAAGCCTGCCGTGAGGTTAAGTATAAGGTAAAAGCTATTTAGTAACCTTAGCTTAACTTGGTTTTTAAAGATCTGGACTATCAAACTCTCTCTTCCAGTACTCTCCACCCCTCAGGCTCTGTCTGTCTAAACTGTTAACTTGTAAGGAAATAAGAAGCCCACTCTTTGAACTATTACTCCTAATTTGTCAGATTCATGAGCAAAGGATTGGTGTGTGTGCCCATAATGTCAGTGTGCATTGGAGAGACATATCTTCATGCATGTACCCATTAAATGAATATAATTCCTTCTCATGTTTAAGAATATTAGGTAAGATGGAAATCAAACAAAGAGGAATGCTAAAGTGAAAATTTGGGGGGAAAAGTAAACCTTTGCTTTAAAAATGATGTAAATCAAAAGAGATACTTACAATGATAAAGCCTTTCTTTTTTCTCTGTTTTCTTGGATGAAAAACAACAGTCATCTTTTAAAACAGTTTGCTATGAAAAAAATTTATCATCTCCTAATGCATTATTTCTCAATTTCTTTTTCATATTATCTCTTAGAGATAAATGGTAATAACGAAGACATTAAAATGACACTAAGAACAGCTTTTTATAGTTTTAATTATTTTTTTCCTTTTTGGTAATAAAAATGATGTGGTATGTGTTATATATTGAGAAACAATAATACTGTTTAAATATTCATAATTGTAGAGATGACTTTTCCTTGCTATTTTAAATATGAAATAGTTTCTGGTCCCTAACATTATAGCCCTATTTATTAATGCATATTGCAGGCACACCTATATTTATGTCAGTCACTGACTGTGGTTTTTATTCTATTCTGAGATATTCTGCATAGAGGTAATATTCTTTTATGAGTCCATCAAGTTTCACTTTCTCAGAAATAACTTCACAATTTGTAATGTAGATAATGAGCACTCATTTACCTGCTTCTCTTGGGATTTGAGCTCATTTTAGTTTGTGAAAGAAGAACAGAAAACTAAAATCCAGGATAGGGGAGACCCTGGCAAGGTGGAGAACAAGTGAATATAGAACATGACCCAGCTGGGCTGCAGTCACAGAGTTAGCTGGCATCTAAGGGCACTGAGCAGAGGTTGGCAGGGCTTCTAAGAGCAAAACTCCATCTGGGTCACCGTAGTGGAAGCCTAGTCCATACCTTAGTACTCCAGAAATAGTTTTGTGTATATGGGTTAACTGGGAAGCCTCTCTGGGATGAACTCATTCAAATCTATGCCAATATAATGGCAGGTTATAAACGTAGAATGACACACTGTAATGCAAGTTAGATGACCAGCCTTGTCCTACTAGCACATTCTCCTCCACAAGGACATGTTTAGTCAGAGTTGGCAGGCTGGACACAGTGAGATCTACAGGACTTGTTGCTTTTATTACAGCATTTCCAAGATTAGCCAGTCTTTCTTCTTGAAGCTTCCTTCTGTCAGGATCTCCTCTGGACTGCACTTTTAAGGGTTTAACTTATTAAACTTAACTGTAATAACCTTTTTAATTTAAAAAATAATTGTTATAAATGTTTCATGTGAATCATTATAAGCCAAGAGCTATATATTTTATACTAAATTCATTATTCAAAGTCCGGCTCTATCTTTCGCCATAGACTTTGCCCCCCACCCCCTTTTTTTATTTACCTAGCCAGTCTACCTTTCTCTTTCCTTTCTGGTAATCACTAATTTGGTCTTATAAACTAAAAGCTCATTCTTGTTTTCTTTAATTCATTCATTTGGTTGGTTTCTCTATGTTCCACACATAACTGAAATCATATAGTTTTTGCCTTTTTCCATATGAGTAATTTCATTAAACATAATCTAGTCCACCCATGCTGTTGAACATGGCAGGAATAATCTTTTTGTTTTAGCTAAGCATTATACTACTGTGTATGTATACCACATCTTCTTTAGCCATTCGTCCATCAATGAGCACTTAGGTTGTCTCCAGCTCTTGACTACTGTTGATAATGCTACAGTATACATGGGGGTGCATGTATCTCTTTGAATTCATGGTTTTGTATATTCTTATAAACATGCTGAAGATAACTAAATCTTATGAAATTTCTATTTTTAATTTTCTGAGGACTCTATATATTGCTTTCCATCTGATTGCGCTCCCACCTACAGTATACAAGGGTTCCCTTCTCTCCGTATCCTCTGCAAAATGCGTTGCTCCTTGACTTTTGGATAATAGTCATTCTCACAAGTGTGAAATGATGGCTCCTTTTTTTGATTTGCATTTTCAAAATGATGAACATCTTTTCATGTGCCTGTTGTTCATCTATGTCTTCTGTGGAGAAGTGTCTATTCAGATCCTCTGCCCATTTTTTAATTGAGTTGTTGGTGTGGTTACTGAGTTTTATGAGTGACTATATATATATATATATATATATACACACACACACACACACACACACACACACATATGTATATATATGTATACATAGATGTTAGATGTGCTGTAGAAATATCTATGAAGTTTTACAGAAGACAATTCAAAGTTAAGTCTGCTTTCAGTTACACTCTTACTCTCAAAGCTAATAATTCAAGGTGTTTGATTGCAGATCCCTAGAAAAGAAGGCCATTAATCACATGAATAAACTGTCTGAGAGATGGGGGGGAAAGAAAAATAATTAATCAAACATGAAAGAAACATTCTAAACCTGGGTTTTTAAAAGGGTCCAGCTTTCCAGTAACCTTGGGAGTTTCAAGGCAAAATTCTTGGCTGCCTACCTCTTACATAGGAGGTGATGTGAAAAAGAAAAAGTGAGAAAAATGAAATAAAACAACCAGAAATGTCTGAATTAGAAACTTGAAAGTTACTAGTAAGTTCTCTTATGAGGAAGGGATGGGTGCCACAGGATATACTGATGGTGCTTGCTTCATAGGGGACAAGATAAATGAAAATTAGGTTTTAGGTAGGAATTTTCACTGACATCCTTCATGATATAAACTTCTTCCAAATGCTAAAAAGGGCAAGGCAAGAAACTGGATAGATTTCCACTTTGAAATTTGATACTCTTAACCCTAAAAATGTCTTTATTGCAAATAAGAGAGATATCATGGGATTGACCATAAGAAAGGGTATCAAATCTTAGAGATTATTCAGTCTGTTAACTTGCACTATTAGTAACTAAATCACCATGCTGGGCTAAAACATTTAAATACCCAACACACAACACTATTAAATGTTAATTTGTGCAACATATAAACCAAATATACAGATTAAATTGAAATCTTCTTTGATTTAAGAAATTTGGAATATGTACTGAATATGAACCAATACATGTATATAAACATCAATCAATACCTTATCAAAACTTTAAATAAAAGCATTCATCATAGTGATAATTTATATTCTTAAGTGATGTTGAGCAATTAATTTATTCTTGAGAACTTCAGCAGTCTTTTTGTTACATATGCACATGTAGTTTTTGTTAACTATATGTGAATTTTCCTGAATAAAGCGGGATATAAAACAGATTTCAAGTATATCTAAAATTTGTATCTAAAATTTGAAGAGAATGTCAAGATATTAAAGTGTTCTTTTCATTATGTATCATTTTGGAAGGCAAGCCATAACAATTTTTCTCCATTTCATTACAAATTTGCATATTTTCACAAGGCTATTACTTATTTTGTAATTATTATATATAATAATTATTTTATAATTCTAATCACCAGAAGAGAGATATGAGTTTTTCACTTTTGTTCTCAATTCTTCAAAACACATGTGTGCATCTATTATACATCTTTATGATTAGCATATAAAATAAATAGATAATATATCTGAAATTAAGTAAAGCATTTGGATGTTGAAAATGAGCAATGAACATTTAAATGTAAAAGCTGGAGCACTCCTGTGGCTCAGCAGTTAACGGCAGGTCATGTAAAGCCCAAGGACCTGGGGTTGGATAACCCAAGTTCAGGGAAAGGAAAAAATACAATAAATGTCAAAGTTAAATAACAGTTTAAAATAAAAATGTCTTCTACCAAATGCAACTATTTCATTTTTTTTCTGAAAAATTGTTGTTTTATATTTAGAATAAACAAGATTCAAGATATCATGTAACTCTAAATCTATACTATGTTTGAAATAAACGTCCTATGTTTGAAATAATCTAAACAGTATTTCATTTTTGAATGAATACTCTAAATGAAATATGATGGAAGTTATTAAAAATTTATATAACAGGCATGCCCTGATGGCCTAGTGGTCTTGTATACCCTAGACACAGTCCACATACATCCTGAGATCCCTGGTTCAAGAGCAAGGGTCAAGAGAATAACCAATGTGTGGGTAACGAGCCCAGTTTATAGGCTTTACATGGTCCATGCCCCTGATGCTGACTTATTGCCTGAACCACCAGGGAGTGCCCCTTCATATTATTTTATTGTTACAAGTGTACTTCTTTTCTCTTCTTTCCAGGAACATATATACCACTGTATTCCTATAGAACTTCATAAATATTAGTTCAGTAAATGATGAACAATAAAAATTAAATTGACTATAATACCTGATTCTCTGTTAAGAAATGTAAAATCACTTCTAAAGTGATAAAATGAGGAAAATATTGTACTCTACATGACTAGAAATAAAAAAGATAAAGGAATAAATATATTTATTAGATGTTAATTCCTATAACATAGGAGCAGGAGCATGAGGGTATAGGGTCTAAAACAGATTACCCCAAGGCTCTCAGAATTGATCTTCTGCAGGTGCCCTACTTTGACATGAGGATTGTATTTTAGACAATATATTCTTATGACAATGGAAGACGACCCTAGAGGCAAAGGAGAAACTCCAGTAGACTAATCCTTTTGACCTTCCCTTAATCAAAGAAGCCATCTGCCACTCCCTGGACCTTCCCGCCTTTCCCTAATTCAGAAATGGTCTTTGTTGCCTTACTCACTAGAAGAATGTAGAAAGGGAATTTATTCATCTTTATTTTCAGAGTAAAAATGGGTTACGCCTCCTTGCACATAAAGACTCCCTACTCTCTCCCCAACACCCCAGGTCACCATTCCATGTCTCAGCATAGGTTATTAGTCTCTGGTCTGCCTCCAGTTACCTCAGAATTTACCACTGTGTAAATTCTCCATATGCATGTTATTAAATTTGGGGTTTTTTCTTACTAATTGCTCCCAAAGTTAATTTGCTCATTCATCCACCCTGTGAAGAACTTCAGAGAAATGGGGGATGGATTGCATGCATGGAAACTTTGTAAGGTCCAGGAGAGTCCTAGCATTGTATTTACATGGTCATATATTTTCATAAATAAGATATTTTAACTACAATGAAAACAATGCATTTAGAACCTATTTTTTTAATTTGCAATTTTGTGTTTGAATTTAAGAAATGGAGGAAAAGTTATAAAAGTGACAAGCTCTACAAATTTGGACCTGCCTCTTCCTATTTCCCTATTACACTGAATTGCATAAGAATTGAAACTAAGCCATCATTTAAGCAGGTAACAAAGTTTTAGTTTACATTCTTTTACATCTGTCATTTCTTACTGAAAAATCAAAATGGGGTCAATTCTAAGTTATGGGCTAGCACAATATTCTCAAATACAGTTTATCATTAAATAATATGATAGGATTTTAATTTTCTCAAATTGGAGTGTTCTTTCCTGGTAATTACCTTGGACATTTATTGATAGTCAAATGCTACTCCACTACTTCACTTACTTCACTTTACAAGTAGATATTTCATGTTTACTCTTATTTTCAAATAGTCTAAGGCACTTGAATAAAACTGACACTTTAATATCACTTTTCAATTCTTTATGGTTTATTCGGCATGTGAAAATATCATATAATTGTTGATTTATGCTTGTTATCTGACATGGCTCATAAAAATATGAAGCAATTAAAATACATATATAAACATTCAGTTTTCAGTTAAATATTTTGACATGCTTATTCTACCAAAATGCCAAAAGTCAACTATCATGAAAGCACTATGAAATACTTTGTCAAGATGTTTCTGTTAAAGTTAGCAAAAAAAATTCTTTTTTACACCAAAAAAGTATAAATACTCTTAATTTCTAACAGACTTTTTCTGGATATGTTATCCTTCAATGAATGTTTATAGTCTTCAGAGCAATGGATGCCTGAAAATAGCATTTACAATGGAAATACTGTCACAATTTTAACAAACAAAAAAACCCAAAAAATAACAACAATCAAAAAAAAACCCTCCCAAACAAAACAAAACAAAAGCTTGTACATCAGTGATAGCTAATGAGATCAGAAGACTCTTGTTCTTAGAATAGTGTAAGAAAATCTTTGAAGAACATCTGATTCCACTGATATCATAACATAGCTTATTAAATGCCTGAAGGTGCGAGTGTGACATTATAAACACACAGACAGACACACACAAACACACAAACACACATATACATGATCTATAGCAAGAAATAATTTTTCCATAGGATATTTTGTTATTTTAGAGGCAAAAGCAAAGAGAAACAAGGACAGAGCATATGCCCTAAAATTTACAACTGAATCATGTTTCCTCCAACTATAACATCATTTGCGTTTCCCTTGTGTCATGCTATGCCTACATTAAATAAGCGGTTTTTTATTTTAAAAGGTGAATGTAAAGGATTTGAGAGTACAGGATATAATTTAACAGTTTTCCTTATGGTAATGCTCTTCTAGGATGCTTATTTTATTTTAGAAGTAGGAATACGGAAGACATACCTTTTAAGTGAAAGAAAATAAAGAACATGAGTGACATATGTGTCCAAAAATAGAATAAGGGAAAATAATTTTTAAGGGGTAATTTTGTTTTAGCTCTGTTAATGCATTTTTGTGCGCATGCATTATGCCAACAATTGGTATAAACAGAAAATAAAAGCTCATAGGAAAATGTCACAAAGGAAATTACCCTCATTAAAAAGCTAGATTTTGTAAGCTATAAGTCAGGAAATTAGAGGTAAACGAAACTTCCTGCTGATCCATGGAAGAAAGTAAAATTATTTTTCCTGCTTTACTCGCCCCATCCCTAAAGGACCCCAGACTGATTAGAATCAGTAAAAGTTATCTTTCTTTTGGGTTTCAAAAGGTGCCATACTCCACACAGCTAGAGAAAGAAATGAGAGATGATGACTTCTTAAGTATATCTTTCTAATTTCAAAACTTTCCTCATGCAGATGCCTGACACTAACTTCTATAGAGCTAACTGATATTTTTTTCACTTTATATTACAGATCACTAGTTATATTTATTTTGAAACTTGACAGCACTCAGGTGGTGAAGTAACAAAACTAACCTATAGAATATTCTTACAAAGAAAATGACGTATCAAAGGTGGCTGAGACTTCTCTATTGTCGTCCTAAGGAATTTCTCTGGGCACATGGCAAATATTTGAAATTAAAATATTATTCATTGAAACAGCAGATTAAGTAGAAGCAATCTTTCATGTGAAAGATTTGTAAACAAATGGACGAATGGTTGAAATCTCATCATAAATTAATATGCTCACTATCATTCCATTATATCCAATAAAGTACTACAGAGCCAAATTCTGTAAAGGATTCAATAACACAATTAAATTTCTCATCAGGTTAACCATTTCTTTCAGGAAGTGTGCTTGTCTTTTAAAAAAGACAGACAAAACCACAGTTATGTTCAGAGACATTAACTTTTAAAGCCAGTTTTAACAGTTCTTCCCTACTACTAAAAATATTACCCTTCATGCTGGCAAATGCAAAAAGTTTTTCATGATTAAATGAAGAATAAAAATGCTAAAAAATGAAAACTGAAAAATGGAACTGTTTTTAAGTTACCAACAGGGTTTATTTAACAAGAGTATACTTTATCACTATAAATGCTTTGAACCCAGCTCATAAGAAGCATCTGCTTTTCTTAGTGTCATTTCTATCGAATAAATCAAAACAGTATTCATTAGTGTAAACTCATTAGGATAAACCAAACTTCAGTTGCAAGGATCTCAGCGTTTCTGAAAACATAGATATAAAGATATTCGAGTTAATGTCACTTAATTAAAAATATATAGTTTGCTTTGGACAATTTTTACTAACCCCGGTCCTTATTATCTGGACTAGTGAGATTAAGATAATTTAAGGCCGAATAGTTCCAGAATGCAGCAAAGCATAAAGGCCTTCTGAAATAGAGATGCCCAAACCCAGAATACCCACTACTATGTAACTACCACTGGGAAATGTAATTTTAATCTGCAGCAGGATTTTGAGGAAAACTTTGGTCTACTGACAGGAGCCCTTAGAAAAAAAGGATTCAGTCATTTTGCAGATGAAGCAGATAAGGCATTGCCATACACTTTTCATTTTTAAAACCAGTCAAATTAGGCTGACCACACGAACCGTTTTAATGGGACAATACTGTTTTTTTTTCATATTTCCCCACATCCCTTCATTTTAATATAAATGTCAATTTTGTCCTGTTTTTAATCAACCAGGGCCTTCTTTAAGGTGGGGCAAAAGGGACACCTTAGTTTCCCTGGGCCCACTCTGTTAAGGGGAATCCAAAAGCAGCTGCCCCTTTTGCTCCGCGTTAAAGACGGCCCTTGCTGCTGATTGGAGTCATTACTGCTATTCCCGCCGCTCCCTGTGAGGAAACAAGAGCTGCTCCAGAAGGGTTCCCCCAACACCACCCAAGCCTGTTTCTTCAAAGGAAGCAGAACACGTGAGTGTGTGTGTGTGTGTGTGTGTGTGTGTGTGTGTGTGTGCGTGCTATGGGGGTTATCTCTGCTACTGTTGGGGTTACTGGGCATCTCTGCTACAGGGCCAGTTACTAGGCATTTCCAGCACTGGGATGATTAAAGTGGTAGGTGTTTTAGACAGGACATTTAGAACACGGCTTGCATGGGTGCCAACTTTGGTTTTCGCCTAACGTGCCAAAATTCCTTGCACCGGTCCTGGAAGTTTGTATGAAGTGCTGCCAGACGGTATGTCATTACTATTGGATCACAGAGGGGCATCACATAGTAGTTACTTGATGTTGTCCTGACTGCTCTGCTCCAGCTGGGACTGCCATGCCTCTTCCCCTCCCCTGAGTCACCAGCACATAACCATATCCTATTTTTGCCATCCCAATGACCTGTTTTTGTCTCAAGGAAATATGATCAGCCTAAACCAAATGCAGGTGCACTCTGGTGGAGTAACAGTTAGATCAATAGCCTCTAAAGGATGCAAGCCACATATCTGTGGGTTCGAGTCCCAGATCCGGAGGGAAAGAATCAGTGTGAACAACTACTTGAAAAATAAATAAAGTGCTTCTTCCTCCTCTCTCTTTCTGTCTGCTTGTCTACCACTGCCTTCACTCCTGCCTGTACTTTTCTTTAGACAAACAAACAATATATTTAAAGCAAATGCAATTCCTTGATGGGGAGTTATCTTTGCTAATTAGAATTCAAGCACTGTGAAGCAAAATTTCTCAAAACAAAGGGTCAATTTATGAAAATGATACTTCTATCTGCATGTGGCACTCCTGAAACAAACTCAGTCATCTACTGAATTCCCAAAGTGTAACTCTTGCCTTGTTAGCAAAGCACTCATTTTAACATCCTATTTCAGAAGTAGGAATACAGGTACTAAGATTTTCATGAGCCTACTGTACTCAACCTTTGTGTATCAAGTTTTCAGGTAAAAGACAATGGAGCAAAATCTGAAACAGGGACTACCTACTTTAGGTCTCAGTAGCAGCTAAAAAACAGGGGAAACCCATTTGTGCCACAAATCTCATGCGTAGCTTTAAATTAGACAGAAAACTGCATCTTACAATTAGCACCTCCAGTTGTAAAAAAAGTCTTCACTGAATCACATGGGTTCTTCTTTGTGCCAAACTTAATACAAAGTGACACCAACAAGACTATCAGTTCCCATCCTCATATACAGCCCCTATAAGGTGAGAGTCCTTCTGTCCTTGCCCTGATGTCACTGAGGAAGTAGCTCCACTCCTTCCCAAGCCATTCATCCTTCCTCATTCCAGACCTGACCATTTTCCCTTCATATTTACACTCATATATCTCTCACCCAACCTGCCCCCTCTCCATCTCTCTGTCTGTTTCTCCACACTCAAGTTTCTCATATTCTAAAGGGAACTTCCCTTACTCTACTTTACTCTAAAGGCCCCTTCCTTCATGAATACAGGCTAAATCATTTCATCTTCCTGTCCCTTCTATCTATCTCACCATTTAGTTACTCATTGGTACCATAAAATCTAATTTTTATCTTCGACATTTTGCAGTGCATCTCTACCAAAACTGCCTCTGTCACAGAATTTTCTAATCAAAAGGTTAACTCAGGATCTCTTCCTAGAAAAAACTTCTATAATATCTAAATTTTCCAAATGTCCCCTTTATGCTATCTTCTCCTTGGCATATCAGATTAGATCATCCCTTATCTTCTCAATTCCTTCCTAATTTCCTAATGTGATGTTGGAGGTCTTTCCTCAGCTGCTTTGAATGGCGTACCCTCATCAATTCCAAGTGATGGGAATCAATCTGCCTAAATGACTTTCAAGCATATTCTAAGTCCTGATTTTTATCATCTTTATGCTGGTAACACTTGCCTACATAGGCTTCAACTAAAATTCAACATTTCTAAAATCTGCTATAATTTTTATCCCCTCATACCTTACTTTATCTAGCTAAAGTTTTAGAGTTTATCTGACAAAATATAAAGAGCTAAGTAAAAACATCAAAACAGTTTCTTACTAATAGCCCCAAACCCTGATATTATATAAGTAAGAGTATGATGACAAATTCAAGTATGAGCAATAGCAAGTCAAGAAGAGTTAATAATGTCAAGATCTGCAGAAACTTTCCTAGAGAGTATGACAGGGAATTCTTCAGTCATATTTTAATCTGAACCATTAACAATACTTTTCAACTCATTCCTCTAGCAACTCCTTTTTATTAGAAAAATTTTAGATGTTTAGAGGCAGACTAAGGGGTATCAACTTTCAACATGAAATATCTTGCTTTTAGCAGAAAGGTGCTATTGTGCTAAACAAAAGGACAATACCCGAAATTAAAAGAAAAAAAAGGTTATATAAGATCATAGTCATAAAATTATTAATATGCTTCTGCTTATTTTCTGATCCTCTTTTTCTTTTTAACTTGCACATACTTTTTGCTTCAGGAGGAAAACTTTTAGACCTATATCAAGTTATAAAAGAAATGCTAGCAAGGCTATATTTTAATGATATTACACAGTAATACTTGTTAAATGAAAGAGTAAGGACAAAACAAAACAATTAAAAACTCTGTGGTTATACCCCTAAATTGAATAATACCAAATCTAGTGGGAAATAACTTTTAATGGATAAAGAGCTAAACTGCATTGGTTTTGAAATTCACAGTTAAAGTGGGGAAAAGGGGAGAAGAGAACAAATATTTTAAAATATTTTCATAGTGTGCTTAGTTTCTGAAACATTATGAAGACTTGCGATGTAAGTAAAATGAAAGAAAATGTTATTCAGGAATTTAATTAGTACCAATTATAAGGTATTACTTATAGGAACCTAAATTGAAGTGAAAGCCTACGATGAAAAATATTACATATGAGGAAATGAAAGATAACCACAACTGAAAAATAAAAAAAATAACCTTTTCTATATGGAAAGCTCAACAAATAGGGATGATAAACAGCATAACTAAGCTTTATAGCAAACTCAAGTTTCCCTGACAATTCAAAATGCAAAGGTCCTTATAATGGAAAGCATTCAGCATTATATTTATAAAGCACCACATTTATTACTTTTCCAGGCTTGGAATAATAAAGATATAGTGAGGATTAGGTCAATTTCATGAAACCAAGCACCAGGAGTTAACTATTTTTAGGCAGGAAAGAAGTTAAAAAAAAAAGGGAGGGAACGGGTACATAATTACAACTTTTTATTAAGGGGAATACTGTGGAAAAGTTGATTAATGAAAAAATATTTACAGTTTCTATGTCTCATGAGTTATGCTATGACCAGATACTAATAAAAAAAAAAAAAATCAGGCAGACTTAAATTACTAGAAAAAAGTAGAACACAAAAAGCTATATGGCTACCCACTCATTAATTCTTCATTCAACATTTACCTTTTACACAGTCGCTGTCAGGATCTATGCTGTCTCTTCCAAGTAACAAATAAACATCAAGAAACACTGTCACCATGATCACAGATTTGTGGGGGTATTGTGGAAGTCCAGGGGAGATGTATCTAATACATAGGTTCTCTTGTTTAATGTGAAAGCAACTCAATTAAGAATTAGATTTGGATAAAATGTCAGTAAATTAGGTTTCGTAGGAAAGGAGGGTGCATTCAAGAATATAATGTGAAGTAGGGATACTGAAGTTCAACTTTCTCTGCAGAAGAACTGTATTTCCAGGGTCTGCTTACTAGAAAGTTGGGTGCTTCTTAATGACAACAGTGGGAAACTGAGCACTTTGATTATGTTGCTGAAAATTAGTTTGTGTCTCTTTCCACATCTCCTTGTAAATTGGCTGCAATCTCTAAGAATCATTTTATCCACAACTGAGAAAGCTCTGGGTTCACGTCTTTGCACTGAACTGGCCAACTTGAGCTAAGCTTACAATGAAGCTAGAAAATTACTTAACAAGCCCTCCCAGGAACACTACCTTAGAGGTCTGAAGCCAAACATACTTGACATCTGAGAAGACAGTGAAATGTGAATAGCAAAGTTCAGATGGTTAGTCCTGGTTCAGCAGGAACTGCTTACTAGAAAGCATGGTACTTCCTAATGAGACCAGTGGGTACTTCCTAATGAAACTACGCTGCTGAAAGATAATTTGTATAATGATAGAACAAAGTGAACCTGAAACTCTCTCCACAAGGGTCCTTTCAGAATTTTGGACATATTCCTAAAATAGGGAGTCTCAAGATATAATTGCTATCTCCTGATTAAAAATAAAAATAAAAATAGGAGTGATGCATTAGATGGTGTTTGATGTGGTGGAAGTCACAAAGCAGAGTTTCAATGGTATTAAATAAGACAAGATATTCTTCACCTATGTTTTAATCTTCTGTATTATACAAGGACCAAAGAGAGCCATTAGAGATAAATAAAAATACCATCAAATTAAAAAAGATCATCATTATTAACCTCTGTTTGCAAAATTGAAATGTGTAATTATAGGCTCACAGTGAATCAATGTGGTTATAAAAAACTGTAAGGTTATTTCCTGGGTGCCTGGGGGCAAGCAATGAAGTTTTAAGGATGCTCTCACAGGGGGTTTAGATAAGTGGCAAACTTGTGATGTATTTGAGGTTGCATAAAGAAAGTTAGTCCCTTGTTTACTACCAGCAATTGCAATGGGCCTAATTTACAGAAGAATTATTTAGAAGTAACTCCTTTGAAATGCATGGTGTGATTAATTGACTTGGCTTCAGGAGTGCAACCTTCTTTCTACAATGTTGTTCACTTCAACCCAATGCCCCCTAGAGCACAGATCCAATTAAGAAACAAGGCAGGGAGGCAGATATTAAGCATAGTATTTCTATATTACACAGCACTTTCAGTACTGGATTGAATACCACCACCTACTGTCTGTAGTCACTGATTTATTCAGTGTATCCTTATGATACTGGGGATATGGCTGATGGAAAGGGATGAACAGGATTTAAAAATATCTTAGAGAAAAATTAAAATCAGAAACATTTAACTTATTAAAGGCTATTTTTTTTTTAAAGTAAAGCCTAACTACTATTACAAGAAATTTTCTCATAAAAACACAAAGGGTAATGATCTAGTCTAAGGAAGAGAATCTTTCTCTGGAATTAAATGTTTCCAATTAAAGTGCCATGGGAAAATAATTTTTAAATTTCAACAATTCCAGTTAAGGAGAAATCATTCTTTGTGTTAGTAGAAGCAAGATCTGGGTGCACCCCAGTGGCTTAGCAGTTAAGTTCCCAGCCTCTGGTACAGTGCAGTCCACGTTCATCAGAAAGACCAGGGTTCTAATCCCAAGGCTGAGGGGAACCACCAAGATGAACAACTAATTAAATAAATAAATAAGTGCTTCTTCCTCCCTGCTTGCCTACATTTCTGCCTGTACTTTTCAGAGAGAGAAAGAGAGACAGAGAGAGAGAGAGAGAGAGAGAGAGAGAGAGAGAGAGAGAGATCTGGAATCAGCAGAGTAACATACCAAAATGTCCAAAGAAGCACAGCCTTTGCATCTTTAAAAGTTAGGGTCCTATTGTTAAGGCTGCCTTATCTAAGATAAAAGTCATCCCATAGTAATAGGACTTTCTTATATATTCAGATAGCACAAGTCTTTTAGGTCCCAATACAACCACTATAAATTGAAAATATTGTGAATTAAAAATGCATTTAACACACCTAATCTACTAAACATCAGAGATTAGCCTAGCCTACTATAAACTCAGAACACTTAAATACTAGCTTACAGTTGGGCAAAAACATCTATCACAAGCCTGTTTTATAATAAAGTATTGAACTTCTAAAGTACTTTGTTAAACAATATATTGAAAGTAAAAAGGAGAACACCCTAATTAAAAATTCAAAGCAAGGTTTCTAGGGAATGCGATTAGTTTCTCACCATCATAAAGTCAAAAAAAACTATAAATCAAATCATCTTAAATCTGGACCTCTGTACTTAAGCACTGTCCATGTCATTCCTCTAGGGCCCACTCCAAGGCTGCCCACCCAGCTCCCCTTCCCTCTCTCCCCTCACCAAGTAACTTCCTGTTCTGCCTACAAAGCTAGCTTCCAGCACCCTCTGGGCTGCAAGTTCCTCAAGAAGAAAAAGTTTAGTGTGAAATCTGAACTCCACACACAGCTTGAGAAAAGAGGCTCCTGTAAGGCAGCTCTCCAATACTGTTTACAGAGCAGGGCCCTAGTGGGTGAGAAAACCTGGAGCCAGGGGAACACAGGCTCAAATGTAATTCCACCTTTCCTCTGTACCTACTATCTGACCTTGGAAAAGTTACTCCGTCTGGAAGTCAATCACACATTGACATATGAGGACATAAGCAAATAAGAAGAGTTCAAAGAGGTCAAAAGCTCTATGTCATGAAGCTGTTAAAAAAACAAACAAACAAAAAACACCAAAGCACTAAACTCTTTTCTGCTGACACAGTTTGCTAAAAAGTTTTATCACTGAAGTTGGCAGAACCTCCCATGGAATTGAGGCAGGTCAATGAGTAACTTAATGACAGAGGGCTCTGATACTCTCTCCTCATCCTGCACAAAATACCCCTGGTTCCTTCTCCCTTACAAGGCCCTGGCTTTGCCTGAGATTAGGGAGATAGAATTTTGGAAGAAAAGGAGTATCCCATATGAAAGGTTTTTTTCTGGGCTCCACGAGGAAAGAAAGTCAATTAGACAAAAAGTCCAATAGCCAGGGCTTTATTGGGGTTTGCGCACCCGGGCGAGGTTCTCCGGTCCGCAGAACGAGGGCCGGGGAAGTCGCGCCCAACAAAGGGAAGCGCGATCTTTAAGCAAAAGAATTTCGCGGGCTTCATACGTCGCGATTGGGGATTGGTCCTGTGATTCCAGGTGTGGTTTCGTCAGCTTCCTTTTTCCCGGGTCTGGCCGCCATTTTGTCCTTCTGGGCCAACATTTTGTCCTTCTGGGCCAGCCTAACACCATCCATTTCCCCTAGATGGTCAACCCCTAAGTAAAGTTGGTTCCTTCTTACATCAGCCCCTTGCCTTCCATGTTTTTGGTCTACAGACAGATGGGGAGAGGTCAAACCTTGTGCCAGTCAGAGAGTTAGAGGATTTCTCAAAGTCTCCTGTGATACCAAAACACTATAGCTATGATGTCGAGTTCAACCGCAGACTCTCAGTTAAGACTGCCTGAATTCAAACCTCAGCTCCGTCACTTCCCAGCAATAAACGTCTCTAGCTTCTCAACTTTAAAATGATGATACTCTTCATAAGAGGTAATGAAAATCAAATGACTCTATTATTTTCAGTGTCTAGAATTATGCCTAATACATATCAAATACTTAATGTTAGTTTTTCTCATTGTTATTCTAAAATTGTCCAATTACAGAGAGGTGTGCAGAAATAAATGCTGCCTCTTTTTCACAGCAGACAAAAATTTACATGGCATCATCTCTTCTCTAATTTCAAGTTTTCTTACTTCTAGTCCTGGAAGTATCCCTTTAGAATCTGGAATGCACACTAGAACACAAACTGCAATGGCAGTCCAGAGTAATCTCCTATAAACTCCTTCTTAAAAAACATCAAAATAGTGATAATGAAAACAAAAGAAAAAAATATAATGAGGGCATTACTGTTTCGTTTCTTTTTGAATGATTTATGTCCCAATCTTTGATGAAGAGAATGAGCTATTGCTATAATCAGATCATCTTCGGCCAAAAAAGTAGTAAGAAAATATTGTGCAACTAATGAGGACAGTTGAGTTGCTGCAATACCTAGGGAGTGTGGGAGGAAGTGGAACCTTTCAGGAGTATTTTGAAATCGCGATTTTTTTTTTTTAAGAAACGTCGCCTTTGGTGCACCCTTGTGGCTTAGCAGCTAATGTGCAGGCTATGTAAAGCCCAAAGACCAGAGTTCCAGACCTGGGTAGGGGGAAGGGAAAATGAAAGTTCCCCTTGTCAATTAGCTATTTATATTTGTTCCAAAAGGCAATTTTGTCATCCATTTTGGTGAAATTGTACTGAATTAAATGCATTATTTTATCTTTGTCCATGGCCAAAGGGAGAAAAACAATGAAAAATATGGTCCTCAAATAATGCTTCAGAAGTTAAAAAACATGAAAAAAATCTTTAAATGGTGGAAACATTCCGCCTAATGATTGTTTTTGGAAGAGGAAAATAAAACAAGAAACACTAGATCCCTCTTCATAGCTTTTCTCTCACCCACACCTCAACAACATGCATAAATGTGAGATAGCACTATATTTATATGCATAAAGGAGAAACAGTTCCCATTCCTTCCCCTAGCTGTAAGGGACATGCATACACATAAAATACTACTCTCCAGGATTCTCCCACTTGTGAAGCAAGGCATCAGTCTCAGAGTTTATGAAACCATTAAACTAGAGATAGGTTACAGCATGCTGGAAATGTAAATGTTCTCATAAAACATGATTAAACACAACCAAAAGTATATAAGTATAACAGCACCAAAAGAGAGCAGGCAGGCATATCCATGGACCTGGGCCTTGAATCCAGACCAAGTTTTCAGTTTGGAGATTTAACATCATCAATATAAAGAATCTAAGTGACACCTACACTCGGAAGGGAAAAAAAGAAAAAAAACTTTGAAAATGGAAAATAGTTTCAGACTGATTTTCATAAAAAAGGTGTTTAATCGTTTCTACTTAGCAAAGAATTTATCTTTCATAGTCTTATAAAGTGGCTTTCTTCTGCGTTATCAATAAAAACTAACACTGACCTTCCTCCTGGAAGGTTAAACTTCCAGTTTCTGTTTGAAACGCTAGAGTGCCTTTTCTCAGAAGAAATGCTACTATACGTGCCTCGAGCAATGAGAAAGAATACACCATCTCTCAGACCCTTCATTAGTCAGAGGATCTTGGCAACAGCAATGCTACTTGTATACGATCTCTGCATGAAAAACTGTTTTCAAAGGTAACCTTGCCAGGAGCTATGTTCTGTCTTGGCAAAAGGAAGCAAACTTTACTTTTCTACCAATCCATTTGCTCTGCATGAGAAACAGGTGTTAAGGTATGAAACCCGGCTTGGAGCAGTAGCAAAACAGAACTCACCCCAAATAAGTTTCATCTGGAAAAAAGAAACACAACTCTGATAATAAGCCTGCAGGGCAGACATGTTTTTGCAAAATGCAAATCATGAAAACTGGTTAAGGGATTAAATGCTCTTTTGCAAAAATGACCATGGAGATTATAATCATTAATTAAAATCATGTAAATAATTTTCTGAAAGAACTCTTCCTTTTTATCTCATAGGTTTCAAACAGCCTAATGGTAAAAAGGTTTAGTCTCAGAAGAGAGTCTCTAATTAAAACTAGAAATCTGGTGTAATTAATAAGTGTCAGCTTACAATCTCAACCACTTAGTAAAGGCAGAGAAATCATATGTTGACGTTTTATAAAAAAAACTCAAATGAAATCTCCAAGAAAATAAAATTTTTAATCTACTTTCTCTCTATACAACAGTTGTCCCAGATGAGACTATTAATTTAAGTGGATAAATATTTTAACACTTACAAATCCTATATGTCAGTTTTATTCATTTTCTTCTCCAGTTTTAACTTGACCCAAAACTCAGCTTTCAGTCACTTAATTTGGGTTTACATTGCTGAATTATCTAAGCAGCGGTCTCCACCTGTGGCTGAGCATGGGGTGACATAAAAGGTCGTTCGTTTCAGTCCTAAGCAGCAGACTAGACAGGCAATGCACCTTCCACAACTCCCCACATCATCGACCAAGTCATTCTTGTACCTGCATCACAGTGTGAAATTCCCCTATGCCCAATGCTTCTTCCTTCATACTTTTTTTTTAATGGGATTTGGTCCCTAATAAACATCTTAGACCCCAACTCAGTGGCAGTGTCTCCTGCCAAATACCGCAACAGTGACATTACACTATGTGCCTACTTTCATATGATAAAATGAGCAATCAGAATCAAAAGCATCAACTTCATACATGAAATCATGTAAGAAAAATCCACATCAAATTCCTAAAAATAAATTCATTAAGAGATTTTCTTCTGACCTGCCCCACCCTTCCTCTTTTCCAATTGCCTTTGATAACAATTTTCTTTGGCTACATGGAGAAGAAATCTAGGTAAAGAAGGAAGTCATTATTTAATAAATTAGAGTAATATACTTCGGTTGGCTGGGAATCTACTCAGAATTGACAAGGTCTGAAAGCAATGCAATATTTCTCAAGAGTCACCAGTTTTGTTTCTTTTCAAAAGTCATTTTGAATGTTGCAGTAACTTCTTTCTTATTATTGCCTGTTTTTATTAAAGGGGATTTGATGTATAATCTGAGTAAGATTTAAGTATTTAGGAAACGGGAAATAGATGTTTTTAATCAAAATTTGCTGTGAAGCAAATTTCTTTTAAGTGAATCCCATTTTTTAATTAACTGCCATTGTAAAGTGGGAGATCAATTGAACAATAAAAAGATCACACCTGGGAATGCCGATTTCTTAAAAACTAATATAGTTAAAGGTATAAATAACTTCAATAAAACAGTAATGAGGGATTCCATTCTCATTGCTCATCAAAACATTTCTTGCTCTAGTCACTGAAGACATTGATATCATAAAACCTACATACAGTGATCCACCCCTTTTTGTTGACTTCTCTAAAAGCATTATCATTCCCTTGACACTTCTCATCCTTTGACTTCTACACAAAACTGCTTTAGTTTTACTCTCCTTTTGTTTCTCCTCTATACTTTTCAGGCTCATTCTCTTCTACTCAGTCCTAACAATTGCCTTAAAGTTTGGTCCAACACCTCTTTTCCATCTCATTCTACAAGCACTCACTGGTGTTCGAAACCTATCTTCAGCTCTAAAGGGGTACCTATGCATGGATTATCAATACACAAAAGTGTACATACTCCATTTCACACCGATCATTCATTGGGCATTTCAAAGAAATGCTTCAGAGACACTCCAACTCCATATTCCAAGACTGAACTCTCAGTCTATTTTTGTTTGATTTGGTTCATTTGTCTGTTTGCTTTTCTCTCTATAACTACCACATGAGTGAAATCAGAGGATGTTTTATCTTTTTCCTTCTGTCTTCTCTTTATCCCTTCGGTACCACCATAGATCAGAATGCTCTCATCTCTCATTTGGAATGCAACTGTCTCCTACCTGGTTTAACTGCCTCCTGTTTACAATTTCCATCTTCTTGCTTAAAACATTTCAATGTAACCTGCTGCTTTTAGGATAAAGACCAAAATCTTCATATGGCTATGAAGTCCTGCACCTTCTAGTTTTTGCCTCACTCTCAAGCTTACTATGTTCTCCCTTACCTCCTGAACTGGTCACAAGAACTTTCACTCTTAGTTGCATCATAGTACCTTGCATGTGCATTTTCCTCTGACCTATCACCAGGGTAATTCTTGTTTCTTCCATGAACCTTAGCTCAATCATTACTTCCCCAGTGAAGATTTCCCTGGCCCTCTGAGTCTAGAATTCCCCTTATTATATGCTTGCAGACTCAAGGTCAATTACATGCTTCCTAGTATTATTTTATATTTGCTCATGATTATTTAATAAATCTCCTTCTTCCCTATAGACTGTAAGCTCCAAAACGGCTAGGACTCAAAGCTTTTCTTTTCTTTATTTTGTTTTTGCCCATCATTATTCTGCAATTCCTGACAAAATGCCTCAGACATAGTCGGCACTCAAGACTTTTTGCTAAAAGAATTACCAAATAAATAGGGTCAATAAATTCAATTAAAATTTGATTATAATAAGTTTGTTCAAAATGTAAACAAATTATAAGCAACTATTAGATATCATCTTTAAAGAATCTGCGTATATAACATCTTCACTTTTGATAAATCATTAATATCTTTAAACTATTTCACACTTAGAAGAATTTGACTATACCATTCTAAATGGAAGTCATGCATCTTCAACCTTCTATACCATCTCTCTGTGTTTCCTCTCGTTACAGTCCTTTCTCTGTCTACCCAAAGAACTTGGGTCAAGACCAACTCTTCCATGTTGCCTTCCCTAGCTTCAATGCTCAATAATTGCTTTGCAAACTTTTTCTGCAGCAGACCTGACAAAAAATAACTGAAGTTTTGTAAGCTATATGTTTTTTGTCACCATTACTCAACAAGGCTGTAATGGCACAGAAGTATCCATAGATAATATGTATATAAATGAGCACAGTTATGCTCCAATAAATCTTTATTTATGGATATTAAATTTAAATTTCATGTGCCATGATAATTTTTCTTTTTATTTATTTTTCAAACAATGGGGGAAAAAATTACTCATGAGCTGTACAAAAACTAATGGTGGGCTGAATTTGACTTACTTGCTGACCTGGGCCTTTTAAGACATACCAGGAGTTCTCAAACTACATACCTTATTAAGTGTATATTACATAAGGTAACTTGAAGTTCTTAAATGTCTGGTTCTATTTTGTAGGATGTTACACATTAATTACCATAGCAGTCATACACACTCACTTCCTTTTTTAATACCAAAATAACCACAATGAATTAACTTGTGCTACCAAATCCCACTTCCCTCAGTACCCCTTCCCACCCTACCTACCCCACTCCTCCACACCCCTGCTTAGGGAGGAGGAGTTTTGCTTTTTAAAAAATTCTTCTCTTGCCATCTTGATTTAACTGAAAACTATCACCAGGTGACATCAGCAAAGCAAGTTATTAAGATTAAGCAAACAAAACCTTACCATGTACTACTTCTGAAATGTACACCACAGTAAAATCCACACTTATATTGAAAGCTTAAGTTAATACTGTATCCCAACTGCTATCCAAATCACATAATTTAGAACTAAAACCAATAACAACAATAGTGATTAACATTTATTGAGTCTTACAGTGGACCAGACCCTTTGCTACTTATTTAAATTTTTGAGTTCATTTGAAGGACCTCATTTCTTGAGTAACAATTAAACATTATATAATTGTATCACGAAATTATAGTAATAAAACATCACATTTCTCTGTTGTCTGTTAGTGTTCTGCATACAATTTCATTTGAAAAGGTACGTCTGGT
Organism: Solenodon paradoxus; assembly: GCA_004363575.1. Taxonomy (NCBI): domain Eukaryota; kingdom Metazoa; phylum Chordata; class Mammalia; order Eulipotyphla; family Solenodontidae; genus Solenodon; species Solenodon paradoxus. The sequence continues at coordinate 153,307 of RJWH01001040.1, forward strand.
TTTACATTACTTTGTCTTTAATACGTCATCTACTTTGACACTTTATTGCATGTTTCTGTTATTATTTGCTACTCTGATATTTGTTTTATGTGAACCTTATTTCTTCTGTTAGGTTGTCCTTAAAGTTAAGCAGCATGCCTTTTGCTTGTTTTCCCCTCTTTATGCTACATCTCCCAATCTTACACACAAAACATATATCCCATATAGTACTAAATAAATCCAAGTTAGCACATAGCAGGCCTCTAGAAATTTTTAATTAAATTATTAACTTTATATATACACAGACCTCTTTATGAGTATCAAGCATACTTTCAATTATCTTAGGGAGAATCAATTAAAATCCAATCTTAAAATTTATTGAAATTAGTAAATATTTCATGGATGAGAACATGACCTTTTTTCTGTATTTTTAATGTCATAATCAACTCTTATGATAATTATTCCACTAACATCTACTTTAAAAAATTAAACACAGTTGTTTAATACAGATAGTTATTATCTTCTACTGAAACTACTGCCTCCTTGAGTTTTATAAGAAAATTTAGACATATCCCCACCGCTCCCCCAGCCCCACCCTGACACCCACTACATCCTGTCAGTAATTTACTAAGGAAAAGCAAAACTTTATGAGCAAGCAAAGCCAAATTCACTGATCTAGAGCATTAAAATGATTACTAAAGAAGATTTCCTTTGAATTTCTAATAAAGAGCTCATCTGAAAATGTATCTAAACGCTGAAAAGGCAATTTACACTGCTAGATATTCCCTAAAGGTGACCAATGAAAAAATATTGTATCATACAGTGTTTAGTGTCTTAGCATCTTAGAAGAATTTCCTTTACTACCATTCAAGTTCAAAAACTACACTGACAGTTTTTAACATCTTTTGATTTAGTAATTTTATTGCAGTTATATTAGCAAAGATTATATGCAGACCTGAGAGTTAAGTGGGTGGATCTGTCTAAGGGTAAGTACAATAGAATAAGATTTAAAATCTTAACTCAGTAGGGTGTCTATGTTTTATTCTAATGCCTAACTTTATTTCAAGATGTAAATGTATGATAATGTGAAAAGAAATGGAGTGTGATTTTTAAAAATCAAAGCCATTAAGTACTTAGAAAGCCACAGATTCAGGATAGGGGAGCCAAAACACATCTGCATGTACTATGATTCTTAATTTTAGATGTCCAAATTTCACTTTGTAGTTTCTCAGTCAGTGGGTGTTCCAAAATTGTGGCATAAAGTCTTGTGGTCTAAACATCAAAACCTGTACTGCACATAGTATGCTCTCTGGAAGTTACAGAGTTAAGAGCCTTGGGATCTTAAACAACATGATTACCAGAATGAAGATATAAGATACAATATGTGGCACTTAGCAGCGTGTGCTTTTTCAGTCATTAGTTTGTGCAAATTAAGCTCCCTGCGACCAGTTAGTTAATCAAGAAGCAAGGGCGAAACACGAGGGAAATGCTCTTCCACACAAACAAGTTACAAAATCATCTTCCTAATAAAATGGATAAAATTAATTACATATCTCTGCTATCTTATATTCAGAAACTTGTCCAAACCCTGGTAAAGGTGGTGATTCCATGAAGGAAGGCTGTTATATGATCACATTTCTTTAATACAAATGCCACCAGGATAAGTGTGCAAACCCATATGTGCTATTTGGAGAAAACAAAATCCAGAAAACCCCTCCCTACTCACTCACTATTTCTCTCCTGTATCTTTAAAGAACACCAAAACTATTTCTAACCTCCATTCTGCTGGCTCACGTGATCAATATATATTGAGAAGTTTCTCATTCTTGTATAAAAATGAGCTTCTGGTTAGACAACACAAACAAAGCTGCAGATGTGCTCCTACTGTTTATGGGAGAAAGGTCTTTTTATAAATGAAAATATATTACTTTGAAAATCTGCAAAGGGCTCTCATTCTGCTCTAAGAATGCTACTAAGTCATTTCTGGGGACTAATTGGTACATGATTTACTATGATTAGGAACCCCATGAAGGCTCAAGAAAAAAATGAAAATGATTTTATAAGACTAAATCTTGAAAAGCTTATATCAAAACTGATAAGAACAAGGATACAAAAAAGTACATTGGTGAGTGACCGTCTATGAAAATCCAACTTAATGCTTATCTCGGCATGCCCATTTCTTATATATTTTATTATAGTATTTCAAAATTGGTAGGGAAGCAATGTAACCAATCATAATACAGAAAAAAAAATTGCTTCTCTGGCTAAATATGGTAAGTGAAACATTTAGCTTTTCTATCTTATAATACAAGTGAGTCTTTTCACTTGTTTCATTAATGACATTCATTAAAAACTCATAACATGTTATATGTTTACATTTGGGGACAAGGCAGATATGCATTTTTCTTCCTATTAATAGCAAGTGTTTCACATATGCTCAGAAACCTACTTTTGAAGATCTCTAAGCCACTTTTATAAATACCATCAGATGGCAAAGCTGTTTACCTATGACATGAAAATAAAGGAGGAACTTGGAACAGAAATTATTGGGAACCTTAGATGTTTCCTCACTTGATATGTGGTATTTATTTCATCTTTGCTGTGTTATTAACAAGGACTGGAAATGGTATTTATGCCCATTATGTGGGAAAACTCAAGCTACATAAAATTTAAATAAATTATTTTAAGTAACTATTAACAAAGAAATTGGAAAATAGGGCCTTTCTCTAGCCTTATCCCTATATACGCGATAGGATAAATCAATTGAGCAGGTATTCAAGTTAACAAAATGTTAACCAGCATCTAAATGATTTGATAATTTCTGAACCACTGAGAGAGACCATTTTTTCTGTTGCTTCAACATCTTAATAATATTTATTGTGGGAACACATTACATGTCAGGAAACGTTATTTTCCTAACATTGTTAATATTAGGCCAGGGTAATAAGTGGCAAATGCAGTTATATTTTATTCACAATAAGGTCTGATGTGGTGATAAATAACATCATTCATTGAGTTTTCTCCTGTAAGCCAGGTGACAGAATCAAATGACACAAATTCAATTATTTGAAGAAGAAAAAAAAAAAAAAAAAGCAACAAAAAAATCTAGGGAATTTTATTAAGAGAACTATCTTCTGAGAAATAAGAAAACTGATAAATCAATTTCCTAGACAGGTAAAATCAATGCTGAACATGGACATGCTACCTATGACAAAATATAACTTTAAAAATAAAGATAATATTGATAAAAACTCATTTTAAGCATAAAATTCTAAAGAGCTGGAAATGCTATACTTTTACTCAAACAGCATGATTACCACATCAATCAGGTTATCTTGCTAGATACAGAATCAGTGTTTTAAAACTGTTACACTTGTTTGCAATTTCATAAAGCTAAGGAGTACAAAAAATGTGGTTGATTACTGCTACATACTGTACCCTATCTGATCTTGTTCATAAATGTTAGCTATCCTTTTGCTATATTTTGAAATAACTATTTATTTAAATATGGAAGCCCATATATAAAGCACTAGCAAAATGATTTTTCAGTTCAGTAAAGAAGCCATTAATTAATTATCAATAATACTGCTCCTGTGTAAATTGAAAAAAAAAAAAAGTCTTTTTCAGACAAGAGCAGGAAGAGCTCTTAATTTACACAGTCACCCACAAGGAGGACCTTAGTTTAATATAGGTCTTAATAAGACCTTAGTGTTTTAAGACCTATTCTCCAGAATGTCGTTCATGGTAGTTCAAAATGAACAAAAAATTTATGGGCACTATACCAAAATATCATCGTGAAACGTGCTTTTGTTACCCTGAAGACGGAGAGCATGATAGAGGGCAAGAAGAACTGGGATGAGAGAGAAGGAAGAACACAGTTAAGTTTTCTTGCACTCACATATTGGCCCAGATTCATGTATCAGATGATTCAAGTACAACCTCTGCAAGAACAAGAATTTGACTTTAAGCAAGGAGAAGTAAAGACAGGTTTCCCTTATTTGGAGGTGGTGGAGGTTCAAGCAGCACCAGCAATATGCCTCGATGAACAGTATGCATGGAAGGAAAAAGATCAGGAAGAAAGCTGATGTCTGACAAAAACAGTCAGTGTGGAGTTCTGGGTTAGAAAGGGTAGCCTTAAAACAATGGCTGAAGGCTGGAAGAAGCATGTTAAACACAAGCTTTCTGATTCAAGTTTTATAATGGAACTTAAAGAGCCTTGTCATACAGGTGAAAGAAAATCAACATACAGTGATGTCATGGACATATCTATGGGACACTGAATCAGTTCACTGATGATCCAGTAGAATTAAGATATACATACAATTTGGATAAATTCTTAACATTACGCAAGTGAGACACAGCTCTAAGATTTTAGTTTCTAAGTTTCTAAGATTTTAGTTTCTACCCTCGTGGTTTAGGTGGCTGAGATGGCCAGTATATGGTCCACGTAAAGCCTAAGGACCTAGGTTGGAGATCCAGAGTGGGGAAGCAGGGAGGGTGGGGCTTAAAAGTTAAATAAAAATGTTTCTTCCTCCTCTCCTCCCCTCTGTCCCTCCCTCCTTTCCTCCCTCCCTTACTCTTACTAAGGATTTTAGTTTCTAACACAAAGAACTAAGTGATGCATCCTTGCATGGCTGGCTCGTTGTTGACATTCATATATCAGTTTAAAGATTCTATCTTCAGAGTTGGCCTCTGTGCCCCCCAACATCTCTCTCCATCACATCATGCAATTCTAATTCTCTGAATAAAATTTTGTAATACAGGATAGGCTTTTACTTATCTGTCTACCCACAAAACCTAAAATAAAAACTTCATGAGAGCAAGACACTTGCTTACCTTATTGAGCATGGTCTCTTTGGAAACACAGTAGACACTAACTGAATATTTAGTTGAATAAACAAAAGATCAAGTGTATGTCTGATACATGAAAACAAAGTTACTTCAATAGGAACTTAATAAATAATTGACAATTGATTATACTCTTTAACGACCAGAATAAATTTTAATCCAGATTATGATATACTAGAAACATGATTTTCTTTATTCATAAAAGTCCATAATCATATAGAATACATATATTCTTTTAAGCAATGTTTGAGCTCTAAACAATCACCTCCTATCAACTTTTGTTTTGAGTTAACCTGTCACAGAAACTAGTATTTTTTTAAGTATCTCTCAGATGAAATTCTGTCAAACAGTCCAAACTGAATAATAACCTTCTATTTTCAAATAAAAGATGGTAGACATAAATCATTCAGGAACTGTTAAATACATTACTCTAGGAAATATGAAGAGTAGCACCAGACTGAAACAGAGATATCAGGAAATCATCCTGCTTACATGATTGTCACCAACATTAACCTGATGCTCCCTTTACTTCCAACACTAGCTTCACTGGAATTAAGTTTTCTCATAGGGAATTTACCAAAATGTTCCCATCCCCCAACTAATCAACATTATAAAGATGTTTCTGAAAATTGAACTCTAGTGTAATTGATTAGTGGTCAAAATAAGCCAAACAAAAATGAAGCACATAACAGCGTATGCTATTACATAGATGTTAACATATACTTATCAGTTACTTTCAGCAAGCAGAATATTTTCATTCTTTTGACTGAGACTTGGTTAACCAAATGTTTCTATGTCCATAATGTTATACTTAAGTCATAACAGTAAGAATGCAATTACTTTCTTAACTACCTTATAGAAACTAAATTATGCCTAGTATGGGTTTAATATTTATACTTCAATATAGTAATGTATTAGAAGATTGCTTATCAGTGATAACCTATATTACAGATAAATGAAACTATTCTAATTATTTCAGTTAATGAATCACTTGCAGCATAATTTTTATATTCACATCTAGCATCCTAAATTCATTCACTGAAGGAAAAATTAATGATTTACATATTACTGTATTATTTGTATATCATAAAACTTTTTAAAGTAGGTTTTTGGATTTTGTTTCTTTAGCAAGGAAACATCTTATTCTATAGAACTATCATTTTGAGCATCAGAAATAATTTTTTAACTTTTTATTAGAAAAAAATGTCAAACATGTGAAAGAAAATAGAGAAAATAATATAATGAACATTCACATACACAATCCATTGGTCAGCGATGATCAAGCAACTCAAGGACAATCTCATTTCATTAAAAAGTCATTAATCCCAATCTGCTTTCCACCTTAAACCGTGTTTAAGCACATCTCAGACATGATGCGGTCATATTTGTACATATTTCAAAGTATTTTTCTAATAGATCTAATAGATTTTTGGTATTTGTACATATGTACTTGTTCACAGTATCGTTTGTGCCCTACCAGAAAGTCTGGTTTTATAACTCAAAACTAAAATATGCTTTAAAATTAGGACTCCTAGGAGACGCTTTGTGATAATTTACAATATCAACAGCAGTTTTAACACAGCTAAAATAAGCTTCCATTCCGGGCTTCTTCAGGTATTTCCTGGAAGGCTCTGATTATAGAATTTTTATTCTGGTTTTAAAAATAAAAATTATAAAGGAAAAGCAAGTTAAAATGTCATAGTTTTAATCATTCCCTAGAGCTTAGTTTTTCTTCCTTTTTTTGCTTTCAAAGCAAAACTACTCATAAGAAGATCAATTCATTCTGGAATTTAGATGTACTGAGACAAATTTAGACTTTTTAGTACAAATAGAGTTGGAGCTGTAAACATAAAAGATCAGAACATCAGAAGTTCCATAGCAAAAGTCAGTGGTAAATTAGCAGAGATTCCACAGGGAAGACATTTTGCGGAGAGAAAACAGTGAATGTCTACACTGCTCTCTAGCTTAAAGAATTTTTGCAAGCCTTTGATGTGAATTTCGGAGAGCCACCAAATAAAAGGGTAGCGCTATGTCATTTTTACATCAGCCACTTGTTTCTGGGCATACTAGGAGGAGAGGCATTCAAGAACCTCTTCAGAACTTTGCTTTCAAAGTTTCATTATGAATGGAACAGCATAGCAGGAAGACAGAGAAATTCAATGTGTGTACATAGACCTCTGTCCACAGGCCAAGATTTTATTTCCAAAAGGACACAGGGCCTTCTCATCGAACAATACCATGGTTAGCTCATCATACCGACATAGGGCTTGTGCCAGGACATTTAAGCCTTTCGATGTTCCACTATTCATTACTCCCCGATGCTTGCCAAGGACCAGACTGAGCCCATTCAGTATAAACTTAGTGCTGGGCCTAATCAAAGGAGTTCAAGGAAAACATGAACAAGTGTTTTGTATGCAGAATCCAGCCGCTGGCAGCGTCTATTAATATAACACTGTTCCCAGCTAATTGTTCTTATTTGGAAAATAGCTTTTGAACAAAATTGAGTTACCTTTCTGTTATATTTTAACATTAACTGATACAAAAATCATTTAAAAACATAATTTGTGATAGTAATTTTTCAAGCAAACTTCTCTCACTTTTTTAATAGCACATGGGTAGGGAAACTAAACAAAAACAATAGCCTTTAATCATTACCTATATTAACGTTATTTTTATTTTAACTAAAAAAATTTCAAAACCACTAAAAATACAGAATTGAGAATATAGAGCATACCATTTCAGTTAGGAGAAATGCTAAGAATATACTTTTCAAAAATTTCAAAATAGATACCACAGAAGGGAAAAAAAAAAAAACAACCCAAAAAACCCTTGAGAAAATGGTGTATTTGACAGAGACCTATGAGACTGTGTTCACAGGTTCCCAGGGCAGCTGCGGGCACTCCATTCAGTGTGGAATGTAAGTGGCTTGGGACTCAAGTGAGATGAGTTGAATCACTTTCAGCAGTTTGTCCTCAAGGAATGAGGATTAAATACGGCTTTTTTTTTTTGTTTTTTTCTCCAGAAGGGATGGTCACTACAAAATGAGGCCTTTCTGTCTCCAAAGAGTGAGAGTCATGGAAATAAAATATGTAGAGATACCTGGGAGATATATCAGGGATTCTAACCCTACCCCTCAAATAAACTTGGAAATAACGTACAATTTTTAAAGACTAAAATTGTCAGTCCCAATTTAGTTTTTGGTGTCAAATTAAGAAAATAAGCTATTACAAGTTTTTGTTTCCTTTGACTGAAAGTGGCTTTGTTTTTAAATTGAGGAAAGCAAAAGTCATGAATGATTAAAGAGATGGAATTTTGAATCAGGCCATGTCTGTGTTCAAATTCTGATTTCTCTCCTAAGACTTCAGGAAAATTATTTAATCTTTCTTAGGCACAGGTTCCATATTTTAAGTACATAATGCTTGCACTGCTGCTTTGAAATTGGAATATATGTGGTAGTGGGATCTTTCCATTTTAGTTTAGCGCCTGCTCTGTTGGTCAGAAAAACTACGGTCCAAAGCCGTTGTCTTACTTCTGAAACTCTTTGGCTTTGTTCTCATTTAAGTTCACTACTGCACCTATGGTACTAACAACAAATATAAGACAATAAAAACTTGGCATGCCCTGGTGGCTTAGTGGTTAAGTCCACTGCCTCCACATATATTTCGAGGACCTAGGTTTGCATCTGGGAATGGGGAAGGGGTAGGGAGTAAGCAAAATGAACAACTAGATAAAACAAACACTTTTTTCTTTTCTCTCTTCCTGCCTGCCTGCCTGATCACCTTCATTCCTGCCTGCACTTTGTTACAAAAAATAAACCTTCATGAGAAGACACTTCTGCAACTACAATGGAGGCATAATTTCCCATGTCACCTAATGCTCAACTTTCTAAAGAATTCCTGGTAGAAGAAATATTTTAATGACACCTTTTATAAGGCTGAAACCTGTGACAAAGCAATTTTCTCATGACAATATTTTTCTACCAATAACATTTACTATCTTAAACCTTGTAAAACAGAATGAAAATACCAAATAAAAGAGGTAATATTGACTAATAAAAAAAGTAAATTTGTTCCAACACCATAATGAAGCCAATCAAAAAGGGGTAGAAAGGGGGCTGCTATTAGAACTACTGGGTACTTGACAAATATCTATAACAACTTGCAAAACTATAGGACTATTTAATTTTTCTGTCTTTAAAGGTTTTATTTTATGCGAGCCAGTAACTCTGTCCTTATTCTGCTTACAACCATTAGTTGCAAATTCGTTTGGATAGAATTTGGAAAGCAATGAGAGCAAAGGAGACCCATTCCATCAGCTTTATACAAGTATGTAGAAGGTAATCCCATCTATATTCAGTAATTCAATTTCTAAATCTTCAGAAAACTTCCTGCAGTTTACAATCAACTTAAGCTGCAGCCATTACACTTTCCAGTGGCAAGAAGAAATTTCAAACTCAGTCTTCATTAGAAACACATAAGAGTAGGCCATTGCCTGTTTCTGAAAGAGTAATTTTGCTGTAATTATTGTTTAAATGACCATTTGGTCAGCAGATCCTATCACTTATATCTTCGACAAAACCTGTAGTATAAAACACTACTAAACCAATATAAAATAAAACCAGCATTGGTCGACAGAGGCTTATGAACCTCAAAAGCAAGGAAAAAATTGTGAGAACATAAATTTTGAACTTATATACCATATCATGTATATTACCAGGCAATCTCATATTCTTGAGGTAAAATGCTATTTTCAACTGTTTTAGGACAAATAAGATGTTTTCTCTTTCATTTACCACAAAGCTGATACCTCTTTTTCTTTAATGAAAAAGGTGTTTTTAGGGGAGTATGGTTCACATTTTATAGTTAAAAAGGTAATAGCTCTCTTCTACAGTTTTTGTATTGATTATATTTATTTTAATCCTCAAAAAATTTCCCTAAACTCCCCCTTTTTCTCAGTATGCAAACAACTCACTCTTACACTCTTAGTTAATTTTCCTTTTTATTCTCCTATACCTGTTATCTTTTGTACAACACAAATTATGCCAGACTCGACGCATGGTGCAGAACCTCCTCAGATTTGCTTTAACAAATTTATTTCTCCCCCACCCAAATTTACTTTTATTTCCAAAGATTATTTTATTAGAAAGACTTCCTACAATTGAAATAAAGAATTTAACCGATCCTTTCAGATTTCTTCTGAATTTATAGAAAATCATTCTAAGATATAGGCTAAAAATGTTCAGTTCAACCAAAAATACTGAATGTCTCCTACTGGATAAACGCTATATGTCACAGCTGTGGAAGAACAAAAGTTTAAAAATAGCTTCTGTCCTACCAAAAAATCCTTATTTTAGCAGAAGAATAAGACTAACACAAATGAAAGTTGAATAAAAACAGATATAAATAGTAAAGAATTCATTCAATAAGGATAGTAAAAGATTCATGGCTTTATGGTAAAGCAAGGGCCACAAAACGTGGATAAGATAGGTATTTCCACTACTGTTTAAAATGCAGGATGCACCCTGGTGGAACAGTGGCTAAGTCAACTACCCCAAAGTTGCTTGCAGCCCACATATCACCGAGTTCAGGTCCCAGGTCCAAGGGAAAACAACCAGTATGAACAACCAACATGAAAATGAAATAGAACGCTTTTTCTTCCTCTCTCATTCCTTCCTGAAAATAAAATAAATTCCTTTCCTTCGTAAATAAAATAAATTAAATAAATAAAATCTCTATATTAAAAATGTCTGGAAGGATATCTCTTTCTTCACATAACTTGGATATGATTTATTTTTTAGAAGAATATGAATTGCTTTTTATATCATCAAATAACAATAAGTGAATTCTGATGGGAGCAAAGGCAGACCTGGAGCAAATCGTAAAGGACAGGCAGGGAGTGGCAGGCCAGGCGGAGACACAGAAGACACAAACCCCTGTAGATGAAAAGGTTCTGGCACTTGCAAAAGACTATTTGTACTGATTTGGCTTCAGAAAATAATTCAGGTAAAACTACCGCAGAAAAATATGGCTTTTGTAAATTGGCAAAGCTTTGATGTTCTTTTTAAGCCATTAGATCTGCACATGTTTCTCAAGGTTGCTTTTAACTACAAAGAAGGTAAGTGAGAAAGCATAGCCTGCTTTGGATCCATACCCAAGTTATAAACATAAATAGAAAAAAGTATGGGAAAACTTTAAATGCTAAGAGAGCTATCATCAAGTCTTAATTATCTATGTATGTAGTTTACCTGCTTCATTTCGTATCATTGACACATTATAAAAAGTCTTCCCCAAAAGAACAGGACAGATGACAAACTTTGCTTTCAACATTTTTGTTGATATAACCACTTCTACTAACAATTATAAAGACCAAAAAAGAAACTTAAAGCGTATCTAGAGTTAATATTCTACTAGCAAAAGGCCATTAAGCAAAACCACTTAACATTGGCCCCTACATAAGAAACTGCAGAAACGAAAGAAATGAGACAGTGACAGAGCAAAAACAGGAAGAATCCGATGTTCTATAATTTGCATATTAATTTTACATATTTTACTTTATTGAACCTTTGTCAGAAAATGAGGTATCAATCTTATTTGAAAGAGTGGGCTGAAGGCTGAAAGGCTGAAAGAAGTGATTGATTTATTTACTTAAGTCTATTCAAGCTGTAAGGAATAACTTGGGCCTGAAAGCCAATTCTAAGTTTGAGGCTTTAAAAACTCTACCAAAACATATAGCTGAGGAAAAGTAAGAGTATAGACTATGCAAGTGGAATAGGATTCCAGTTCTATGAAAATTAAAGGAAAGAATGAAAAGACAGACAATAACAAACATTAGTAAAGATGTGGAGATACTCAAGCACTCATACACTGCTGGCGGAACTGTAAAAAAATGGGGCAGCCACTTTTGGAAAAAGTCTGAAAGCTCCTCAAAATACTAAATTTAAAGTTATCATATTAACTAGTCATTCAAGTTCTAGCTAGGTAAATATACATATGCACATAGAGATAGAATGAACTGATTGACAGATAAAAATGAAATATATACTCAAGTGAAATGAAGATGTAGTCACATAAAAACATGTATACAAATGTTCCTAACAGCATTATTCACAATAGCCAAAAAGTAGAAGCAATCCAAATGTCTATCAACTGATGAACAAATAGACAAAATATGGCATTATCCATGGGAAAGAATATTATTTGACAATAAAATGAATGAAGTACAGATACTTGTTACAACATAGAAGAACACTGACGATATTGTTTTAATTCAAAAAGAGCAAGACACAAATGAACACATATTATATTATTCCATTTTACAAAATGTCCAGAATAGGCAAATCTATAGAGACATTAGGAGACCAATGGTTGCCGGGAGCTATGAATAAGAGGTAGTGAAAAGCGACAACTTTTAGTTACAGGGTTTCTTTTTGGACTGATGAAGATACCCTAAAATTAGATAATTAGAAATTGGCACAATATTCTGAATAGAGCAAATATCACTGACATACACATATTAAATGGTGGATTTTATGTGTAAAATAAATCTCAGTAAAGCTGTTAAAGAGGTGGAAAAAATGTAAGGGCAAAAAATTTTTTTTAAAAAATAGCAAAAAAATTATGTAGAATTTTTCTCCTAACAGCTACTGAATTTTAAACACACTTTGAAAAGGTATATTACTTGTATTCTATGTTAATAAGATAAAGAAATAAAAAGATTGTAAACTAATAAATTATGTGTTAGTATATATACATGTGTGTATATATGTGCATATACATACATATATATATGTGTATAAATACACATATTTATATACATGGATATGTATATAATTAGAAATTATTTTATAATACAATTTCCTTTGCAACTTGAAAACATCATTATGCTTGGCTCCTTTAAGGGAAACCTCACTCTTCATTCCACATGTCTGAAAGATATGAGGAATAAAAAGGTGAACGACAGAATGACAGAATTCTAACTGCCTTTTATAAAACACCCAGTTTGAAAGGGATATGTAGAGAGATAAGGGAAAAGATATTTTTAAAGGGACAGATAGCACATAGATAAAGTAAATACTCCTTCGGAGAGTCACAAAGTCTTTGACAAGTCAGGATGGGCACCATTACCTTATGGTTGACAAATGTAAGCTCTTCCCATGTCTGCCTTCTACTCGTTTCTTCTCTGATGTCATGCATCCTTCTAATGGATGTTTTCCAAAGAGATTTCTAGTTTGATTCTGTTTTTATTAAAATTGAATTACTTATATCCTTGGAAACATTTTTTCTAAGCCTATATTCCTCTTAATTTTTCTAAAACTTGAAAATCTGTACTTTGTAAATAACATTCTCTCTTTTCATTTGATTCAACACATGTGCTTATTCCAAAGTATGGTGTAGATGTAGGAGCAGAATAGCAGAGTCAGATTTCCTGCATCCTAATCCAAGTTCTGTTACTTATTAGCTATGATTTTATGAACCAAGGCAAGTTACTTGATCTCTCTGAGATCAGTTCCCTCATCTTAAAATGGGAAAATAATAGTAACTTCCTTTCGGTGAGGATTAAATGAGTTAATACATGTAAATTGCATCGGTCAGTACCATGTACATAATACAACATAAGTACAGTGTAAGAGTTAGCTATTTAATACTGAAATGGGAGTATTCTGCAGTCCCCTACTACTTGCAGTTTGCACTAGGGTCTGCCTTAATCCTGTTGGACATCCAGGTTGACGAGGCACAGGTCAAGATGCTGAAACATGGCTTCTGTTTCCCACCCCACCCACCCCACTCAAACCACCACAATATTCTTTGCCCCATGGCTCCATTATCAGAAAGAGGCTACTAGATCCATCTCTCTAAACAGAATACTACACACAACAAAAATACTCTGGATACAAATGAGTTATTTTAATTCTTAATGTTAGTTTTCACTATATATTTCTCGCCTCCATTTTTGTATTCCGTTGCTGCTTTATAAGAATTCTTTCCAAGTATTCCTCTTTCCCTCAAAAATTACATAGGCCTATCAAGTTATTCATTGCTGTACTACTTAGGAAAGGTCAGATGGAATGGAAGGGAGGAAAACATCTTAAATAAATAAGATTCTTAAAGAATCTTCAGTGTGACCTTTCACAAGAAAATACAATGAAAATTTCTGTAGTCCTTTTTTTTTATAATGTGAAAGAGGACAAAACATTTTATTCACAAATTTGATTTTTAAAAATTTTTCTTAAATAATAATGAAAAAGATAAGGGAATAATAATAATAAATAAGTCCCATTTATCCCAGAAACCCTTTTCCCTTTGGTCACAGCAAGTTTTGTTCTCAAGCCCTAAAGATTCATTTTATTAGTTTGTTTGCATTATTTCTCTGTATTCCTACGGCAGGGGAAATTATTCAAAATTTGTCTTTCTTCTTCTGACTCTTTTCACTCAGTAAAATATCCTTGAGTTTTCTCTACACTGTTGTGAATAGAAGTATTTCATCATCTTTTATGGTAAAGCAGTATTCCACTGTTTACTGATCTTCCTTACCCATTCATCAGTGGTGGACATTTAGACTATTGTAAATAGTGTTGCAATAAACTTAAAGGGTTAAACATCTTTTCAGGTTAATCTTTTCATATTCTTTGGATAAATTGGAGAACATGGCTGGATATTAGTTATCTATTTTTATTTTCTGGGGAGTCTTCCATACTGTTTTTGGTCTGCCTCTTAGCTGCAGTGTGGAACAGCATCATAGAACTAGTCATCAAGAGAGAACATTCTAGACTCTCATTTCCATATACTATCCATCAGCAAATGCTATTGTGTTTAGTCTCAACATATATACCAAATCTCTGACTTCTTTCTACAATCTCTATTATAGGTCCACATTACCAGCATATTTTACTTAAGTCATCAAAATAGCCCCCTAATTAATTTTTCTCTGTTTCCATCTTTTCACTGTCTATTCACTACCCATCAGTCAGCATGACTCTTTTAAATCATATATGAGATCATACCATTCTCTCACTTGAAACCATCTAACAGCTTTCCATGATACCTAAAAATCCACACTCATTCACATGACCTATGAAGCTCAACATAATGTGCCTGTTGGCTAGCACTTGATCCTTATTATCAGCCCTCTTTCCTTCAATGACTTTGCTCTGGTTACAATACCCTCCTTTCTGTTTCTCACACACACCAGTGAGGTCCTTCTAAAAGACTGTATTTGCTATTTCCTCACTGAGTCAACTAGCTAACTCCTTGACTTATCTCAGGCCTCTGCTCTAATGCCAGTTCCTCAATGAGGCACATATCATCTTCCTATGGAAAATCACAAACAGTAACCCCCAGGCACATACTCACTTTCTACATCCGCATAAGCTGTCATACTTTCCTTATCACTGTCTGATGTAAAGAATAGTTTTACATATTCATTGTCCATTCTTCCTACTGGAATGTAACTCTAGAAGGTCACGTTTGTCTGTTTTGTTGACTCCTATAACTTCAGTTGCAAGAAGAGGAATTTCAGCAAGTATTTGTTAGGAATCTCAATAAACAATCAAATAAACCTCAGTGAAAATACTTAGAAACCTATGAAATATTGTGAGTTCTTGGGATATAGGAATCATCTTTGTATTTTAAGGCTGAGCACCTAGTAAGTTTGAAGAATGAATTTATGAATAAATGTACCTAGTAAGTTTCAAGAAAGAATAGATGAAAGAATGAATCAAATTGTGTTTCTGGATAGTCAGGTAGTTTATGAATAGATATAGATAACGATTAAAGACATAAGTAGTTATCACTAAAAAAAAATTAAATTTCCTCTTTGAATTTCTTGCAGAAAACAACTACTCTTCCTCACTTTTTAAGCATAAGTACAGTACTGTACTTCTCTGTATCCTACATCTCTGTGCTTATGCAAAATAAGACAAATTGGCAGAAAGCATCCCATTAGACCTGGTTCTCCCATGGGACAAAAGACTCCTATCTCCAGGTGTAGACCTAATGGGAAAACTAAGTGGGGGTGGCGGGGGGGATTTGCAATAGGAAAGACAAAGTCTGATGGAGAGACTAGAACACTGGTCAGTATGCTTTCTCAGGATTCCCAAATATGCAGTCCTATGATTTTTTTTTTTTTTAAGAAAAGGTTGAAGCAGGAATTAAGGCAAATAGGCAAGCAGTCAGGCAGAAACAAAGAAAAGGAAGTATTTTTTTATTTATTTGTATTTAGTTGACTATCTTGGCTGTTTCCAGGGTCCTTGGGATATATATGGACTGAGCACAGTAGAAAGCAGTGAACCTAAATGCTACTGCACTAGGCTACACCAGTCCTATGACCTTTATTTCGCTGCATGCACTTATTAATATAAACAATGCATATCAATAGAGCATCAATGATTAAGATGTTTTGTGATAACTTTCATGGTAATATGACATATCTGCATCACTTTTCACACTGAAAATATATTAAGCCCATAAATGTGGGAGCAGAAGTGGGGAGGGGACAATTGACACTCTGTTAAAACCAGAAAAATAATTCCTTTTCATTATAAAGAAGATTTCCTTTTAAAAGTCTGACATATGACAGTCAAACGCATTTATTCACTTCTAGCTTTGTGGGTCAATAAAGTAGTTAATATCACAGTTTAGAGTTTACAGTTGCTCCCACAGCTCTCGGATGGGGACAGGACGCCCATGGCTCACCCTGCAGTGGGCCGCCGCACAGAGCTCCCGTGCTCTGTCAGCACTTGCTTTCACTCTCTTGCTTAAAATGGAAATGAGAACTGCACTGTATTCACGAACACTCGCACAGAAATTGAAGCATAATTTTAAACTAATCTCTTGAAGATCTTCTCTTTGTATTTCCAAATATAGAATTTCTGATATTTTAACTGGATATTAATAAAAATAATTACAGTGCATTATAGCTATCACCTACAAGAGGGAGAGGGAAATGAATGAATTAACACATGTATCATAAACAGTATTGCCACTTGAATATGGGAATTAGAATTTAATTAAAAGGCCTTTTATCAAGTTTGTAAATAAAGTTTACTGCTTCAAAGTAATTTCCTGTTTAGACCCTTGATTTCCACACAGAGGAAAAGAAGAATTTAAATGCTTTGAATTTTCAAATGCTGAGTAATGTAGAATTTTCAAAGTATTCTTTATATTCCTATTTAAAAATTTGTTATTTTTGATGAGAACCATCACTAGTCAATCTATCTGTGGCTTGTTTTCTTTTGTAGTACATTGGCAAGCTTTTTTTTTGTTTTTTAAAGAAACAGCAAATTTGTGCATGAGATGTAGCACACTATTTGCTGTACCTCAATTTTTTAAGGAGGAAAAAACCCCACACATTTTAATCTGATTGACAGTTCATTTATTTCCTTGATGTACTTAATGGTTTGAATAAAATCTCCTAGTAATAATCCTGGGATCTAAGCCGCCTTCTCCCTCTCACCGATACACGAGAGAGTCCAGATTCACCAGCATCAAGTCTCTTTCAGTAGGACAATGGCAACAAGAAATCTTCAACAAGTGCTGACCTGACCCCTTTTCTTTTCTACAGATCCAGCTGAGCAGCAAAAACTGCTTGAAATTCAGCAATCACATTTCTCACTGTTCCAGAATGACCTATTTTGCACTAGAATGAACCAGTGAATTCATACATATAAATAACTATCTGCAGACACTGCTTTTCAAAATATGAACAGGAATAAGCAAAAAAAAATTAAAAAGGGGGGGAGCAGTACTTAAAAACTATTTGATTGAATTGGTACTTTACAATTGTTTGATATTACAATTCGAAACAAAGCTATACAGGACTTAGACTTCAACGTTACACTTAAAGTTTGAAATTGTCAAGAAAAAATATTCATGATAGTGCAAGCTATAAACTACTAGAATTTTTCTTAAACATGTATCATATTCTGATTGTGTTTACTTATTTTATGTAGAGAACTAAGAAAAAGTTAACATATTTCTGCACAGAGTAATGCCTATAAATTAGTTGTAGAATCCTTCATCTATGACTATTCATTGAATGCGCTTGTGTGTAAGATCTAGTTGTATACAATATCCTGCAAATACAGTGTGTTCTAAGACCTATGATCTCTCAGGAAGTCTTCCGTTCTTTAAATCATTCAGTGTATAAAAACTAGGCTCCACTAGGCTATGTGATTTCTCCACTAGGCTATGTGATCATACTTTATTCATTTCTGTATTCCCCGTAACTAACAAAATTCTATCACATGATGAACTCTCAATAATTATTTTCCAAGTGGACTGAATTACTTAGTCCCAGCCCCTGAGGGGCTTACAGAGGTTCAGACAGTGTTCACAGAGAAAGTGGCTCATGATAGAGCTCAGTGTCATAAACCTAGGGTCCTATGTCATGAAATGACCAAAAATTCTGACTAAATCGCCAAGACATTTATACAAATTAAATCAAAGCTGAAATTTTAAAATTTTATTGAAATAAAGTTTCAATGTGTTCTGGAACTTCTGTGAACCATGAAGGGAACAAAAAGCAAATTTACTCTCTTTACTCAGACAATCACTCTCTCTATTTATATAAAACAGTAGTCACACATGGAACAGCAGACCTTGCTCAGGAAAGTTATCTCTGAGAAAAGGGCAACACATGAGTGAGTCCTACACCCACCGACTAGAGAGCTTTCAGCTCACAGCATGGAAGGGAAGAAGATCGCAAAGAGACTGGACAGTGTTGCTCAGTTCAGGAAACAGCGTTTAGAGTTCTAGAACTCCAAGGTGGGTACAATCTGACGGAACAGAGTTCCAGAACAGAGGCAGCTGTATAGAAAGAGCAAGCAGGCAAGCGATGGAGAAATGCACGAGAGTCCAGCTGAGTCTTTGACTGAATTTTGGTCTGGTTATGCATAAAAGGAAATTCCCAAGTTGGAGAAAGAACTATCACTCAGGAGTAAGTGGAACAATATCTGGAGCTCACAAACTCCTGGAAATACTTGAGATTTTGTGGTCAAGATACAAAGACCATATAATATACATAGTATCAAGTTAAGGCCTCAGATGGGCAATGCCTCATTAGTGAAACCAAATTAGCCACTGACTAAAAGCTTTTCTGGGACCACCTAACATAGTTTAAAACCAAGTCACAAATGATCAACTGCATCACAGAACAAAGCCCAGAATTATTTAATGGTCTACAAAAATAAAGACAAACAAACAGACAAAAACTCTCAGCTCCCGACAACCTAATACTCACAACATCTGGTATCCAATCAAAATCATCAGGCATGAAAAGAAACAGGAAAAGGCATCTCATAACCAGTAGAAAATTCAATCAAAAAGAAACTCAGAAGTAGCATAGATGATAGAACTAATGAACAAGAACATTTAATCAGGCATTAGAAATATATTGCTGCTTAAGAAAGAGATGGAAAACATGAGCATTCACATGAGATAAATAAAAGATCTTAAAACAAGTTTCCAGAGATAAAATAGTATGCTGATATGCTTCAAGGTCCAAAAAGTCAAATCATTTAACAGATAGTATAGTTTCAAAAATCTTTAAGTTCCTCCTCTGAATTCTTCTGACACTTTAAAATATGGATAAAGAGAGGATAGATAATTATGTCACACCTTATTGATTCGAAACTTTTTCTTAATCTGTCATTCATAGTCTTAATCAATTTTTCATAATTTTTCATCTTTCTACCCCCATTATAGGTAGAAAGTTACTCCTATGGAATTACAAAGCATACAGAGATCCAGTTGAATGCCATCTAGATTTTCTTAATACTTTACCCTACTTTTCTTAAGTTTTCAGTCTTATTTAGATCTCTTTCTTCCAGATGTATCAGTGCTATAGAGAAAGCAAGGGCAAGACATCACAAGTTACCACCTCGCACCTGAGCTCTGCCTCTGATGGCTGAACCTCGAAGGCATATGGTTAGAATGGCTAGATCTGTCTCCTTATCTCATAAATTAAAGGATGGGGTTTAACTGGCAATTTTTAAACACTTTTTAGTCCAATGAATAAATATGTGCTACACTACTGTGGGCGTGAGTATGTATGTGTGTATTGGAGGGGTATCGCCAAACAAGGGATATGTCCAACCCCCTTTTACATACTGTACCCCTTCTGATTCTAAGTAACTAGTTCAGAAACTATTAGGTTATCTCTACTGTCATATTTATTTATTCATTCATTTACAAGTATTCAGTTTCTGCTATATGTCAGTCATTGTGTGAAGCACTGGGGATACACTAGTGGATATGACAGCCTGTCTACCCTCTAAAAGGGTACAGATGAATGGGGAGCTCTGTAAGGAAAAGTCGGAAGAGGGGAGAACCAAGCATTATGTTTTATTAGAGTAGGTCTGATCGAGTGTTTATCAGCATCACTTTTGATTATATGCTGTCACTTTGCAAATCAAAAGGTATTACTTCATTGCCCTAACCCAGGTCCTATACATAGGGCAGTTTGCTGCCAAAAAAGTCAGAGTCTACAAAAGAGCATTTATTACTATTATTCATTGCAATTCTTAAATGACTAAAGTTGATATCTATGAATATAGAACAATGTCAATAAATTTTATAAGGACTATAAAATCATGTGCTGGGAAAATTCTATTTTCTTCAATCTTGCTTTCAGTTTATCAAGGATAGGAAAAGTATATAATATATATGAGTCAGTACAGTAGAGTAAATGAAAAAAAAAATATTGGCAATTGGAAAGAAAAAAGTCCTTCTGAGATGTCTTTCTCAGAAACAGGACAACTACTGAGGGACTCTCATAACAGGCACCAAGACTCCATCAAAAAATGATGAGTTTCTGAGCATTGTCCCCTTAGAACTAAACATGCCTTACATTAAAATGGTCAAATTCTAAGGATAACTATTTTAAAATCCTCCTTTCCTGAGAACCTGGAAAGTTTGTCCCCAGAAGCACTCTACACAATATGTCCTTTGTCCTGAAATATGAAATAACCCCTGTACACTACACCTGACTCACACTCACCTGATGTACACTACACCTGACGTACACTACACCTGACGTACACTATACCTGACATACACTCACCTGACATACACTACACCTGACGTACACTACACCTGGAATAGCAGTCTAAGGAATGTAAGCGGGGAAGCTAGCTTCAGAAACTGATTTTTCAAAAGAAAAGGTATACGACAATTAAGACATACAATTTTAAAATATATATTCCAATATTCATATATTTTAGGACTTTTGCAAATAGAAGACGTAATGATTATTGTATGAGTCATTTAAACAATAATCCTTTGTATATTTTTTCAGTTATACAAATAGAGCTGTGGTGGAAATTATTTGAATTACACTGCAGTGCTGTTTTTGTAAATCCTATAGCTAATCTTTAGTCATCATTATCTGTAAAAAATAAAAAAACCACTCCTCGCCAAATGAACCTATACACCATTTTGTGAATATAACAGATATAGAATTTACATATTCCAACTTCAAGAACTTCATAATTATTTATGAATTTATTGTGCAGAGTAACATTTTTTTTTACTCTTAAAGTACTAACGATTGATTAGTATGTTAGTAAATGTATTTCACTCAATTCCCTGTAAGTTGCTGTCTCTGGTTTCCAAATTAGTATAACTTCAGTATGGTATCAAGCATAAATAATCATTTATATTAATTAAGTGTTATTGTTATTGAAAGACAATTAGGTACACATCACTAAAGGTCCAATTGAAACAAATTAGGCAAGAAAATAATTTTATAGCCAATAATGAGAAATAAAGCTGTTGTATGTTCATAGCCCGATTTTCTTTGTGATGGTGTAGGATTCTAAGTGATTTTCATATGCCTATCTGTGGACGCTTGTGTTCCAAACTATGTATGTCAAAAAGACATTCTAATGGGCAAAACTTACCCTGAAACTGAATGGAGCACACAAATGCTTGGCACATTGCAAAATGTTTCAAGCTTGATTGGCTTTTCAATGCCTGAAAAGGGAATTAGACATAGGCCGTGGAATGCTAATCACACTGCTGCATCTAACACCACATTTAAATTCTTAGGGAGAACATATTTATCATTGACTTGTGATGCTACATCATTTTTTAATATTGCTTTCAAGCTCCTGGATAGAATTTCACGTCTTAAGTCCAGAGAACGAAGGTAAATGACAAACACGTTGCAAATTTATTTTCTTATCTGGAATATTAACAGAATGCCTCTAATCCTATACAAAAATGTAGTCTCAAAACATAGTCATTTCAATAAGATTTGAACCCTTTTAAGTGTATACAAGATCACAGTCCTGAAGCAATTTTTTAAATGAATGAAAAAATAACCTAGCAGTTGGGGAAATTCAAGATACATTAGGGGAAAAATGAGGAATAATAATTAGGGAAAAAAATGTTCAGGTTAAGTAACTTGATAGAATAGTAAACATTCGAGTTATTCCAAAAACAGTATGCATTCCTTGCATGTACCCATAATAAGATCAGCAAGGTCTTACTTATTAGGGTGACAACAAGAAAAATAGAAGAACCATGGAAGCCCTATTCATTGATTTTTAAGCCTAAGTTAGTTTTTAAAATGTGAACATGCAGTGTGTGTGTGTGTATGCACACGTGCTGACTATGATCTGCAAAAATATATATATATTAATTATTTTTGTCTTAAAATCATATTCTATCAAATATATAAACAGTCCTTAACTTCTAGAATTGGCTTTATTTTTTGATTCATTTCCACATAAACCTCAAAGGCTCATTTCATTACAAGATGGGTGTAATCAGGTCAAAGGCAAATTGAAAAGCACAGGCTCATGCAGAGGTAGTAACTAATATTCATTTTAAGCTACCAAGGGGAAAGTGGAAATGAAAATATAGTGTTTCCACATCTTCGATTCTTAGGAAAAAAGAAAGAAATAAAATTCTTCCAACTTTTAAACCTTTGCAACTAATTCAAATTTGGAAAAGTTACTTGTATGAATAATTCGGCAAAATGACCCACATAATGACCATGTTATGAACAACTGAATAAGATGAGGAGTAAAAATGTAAAATATCAGAGAAGAAAGAGAGGCCAAAGATATGCCCTCATTTGGCCCTCTGACTTCAGATAGGTAAGATAACAGACTGACTTAAAAGCTGAGGCAAACAAAGCTCAACTATACACAATGAACTTGTTCAAAATCTCACTGAAATAACCTAACAGGTCAACTACTACCTATGACTGATTTTTCTTTGTTAAGCTAAATAATCATTGGTTTATAAATTTTACTGAAAAAGTCAACGCTTGAAGAAATAAAAAAAAAAGGTATAACAGATTTTGAAATGAAGATGACAGTGAACAAAATATCCTTAGAAGCCGGAAAGAAAGTATGAAGAAATGAGAGGAATCCTGAAGTCAAGGAAGCATATAATATGGAACACAGAAAAATCCTCAGCCTGTAAACAGGAAAATGACACCAGAAGGGAGATGTAGGAAAAAGATGAAAGTAAATAGAAAGCGGGTGCAGAACCAAGCCAGGTAGTAAGAGTATGCCAGTTCATGGAGGGGTAGAGAATATCAACAATTCAAATTATACAATTGAAAACAGTAAAAGAGGTTAAAATAAAAAATAATGTGATGAGGGATATTTGACAGTTTTCAAAAAATAAAAAACTTATGAGCACAAAAAAAATCTCATTCTGAAAAGCCCCTCAGATATATGCATCCAGGAATGAACAACCAGATTTTCCATTTCCAGTGTTGCTAACTTTGAATCTTTAGATCGAGCAAGACTGAGATGCCAATTTCCTACACATGTCAGATAAGCAACCCTGTAGCCCCCAATAGGGGAAAGAATATATACAAACATTATAAAGTGCATAAAAACAATTTTTATACTGTTGTTATGGCTAGGGATGTTTTCTTTACTTTTTAGAGTTTGATCATTTAAGAGAAATTGAACACATTCTGACATTTTAGGTTTGTGACTGTTATTTAAAATATTTTAAAGGAGTTAGCTAATAGCAAACTTCAGATTTTAATTTGCAATATTTAAGGATAGTTTGATTAACTTTACATACATAGTGTTTGAAAACTGATATACTCAAAGATTTCTGTAAGATTTGTAAGGCTGCTTTGTAAGGCTGTAAAGTACTTGGGAAAATCAAGTACACTGAGAGTTATAATTTGCAGTGTCTAAAGGAATTAATCACATTTGAAAATGGTATGAAATATTTAGGGAAATTTAGTCTATCAAATTTATAAGCGAATTGATCATTAATCACAGAACAAATGAGAGTAAAGATTTAAATATAACCTAAAGTTACTTAGATTTTAAAATGGTAAGATTTGAAAATTAAGCTTAAAAGTTTATAAAAATTCAGTTTTAAGATTATAAACTTTTAAAAGTGAGAATTAAAACAGAAGAAAATATGAGCATTCTTTTCAAATATAAATGTTCCTCAATGATTAAAAGTCCAATGGTTTTACACAGATGACAAAAAATTGTCTAATAAAGCAATGAAAATCTTTTGCAGTACCTTTGACAGGTAGCTAGCCAGATATGAACACAGGAAAAGAGAAATCCAGAGCCAGAAAGTAATAGATCCATGTAACTGATTTAACCCAGCCATCATCACAGAACCATAGCGGAGCCATCCCAGTTTAACATTCCAAAAGCCAGGAAGTCAGTCCAATTAAGTTTAAAGTACAGGTAAACTGCCAACTCCAACTCTATGTGCTAAGGTGCAGGGCTACTGAAAGAAAACAAGTCATAACATAGCTGATGTGAAACCCTCCAATCAATTCAACAAGAGACCACAGATGGGCCAGTAGGAAAATCTGCCCCACCTCAGATCGCTTAATGACAGGCTGGGAATGGAAAATGAGCTGCTATGCCCCTTAAACCAAGGTCTCTGGCTCCCGGGGGTCACTTTCCCTCTGGATGACCCTACTCTTTCTTTGGGAGTGTCTCTTCCCCTTTTTCTAAATAAAATCTCCTTTGCTTCACCCTGGTCCCTGCTCTGGAAAAATTTTTTCAGAGACACAAGTTCCCACACCAACTGAGGAAAAAGAGGGAACACACGTGCTCATGTTGTATCACCTTGAGATATCAGTAGGTATTCCAGGAAGAAAAGGGGTCTGTAGTTTTAAAAGTGAAAAGTTTAGGAAGAAATTATTAAGTACATCTCTAGCTTGGAAATATCTGGTGTACATTATTTAAATTTTTTTGAAAAACGCTGCAATAAAGAAATATTTTACTTTCATTGAATAAGAAAATTTATTCCATGCTTATTAAAATCTTGCAGAATGGAAGAAAGGTGTTCCATGGGAATAGTTTGGGCAATTCTACATTAGATAATTATGAAAAACTCCAAGGATTCTCCGTTAAGGAATAAAAATGGAAGTATAAGAGGATTAACATGTCTATTATTTGAGATTTTCAAATATTGCCAGAGTCCAAAACCACTGCTTGTTCTTCAATGAGTAAGACACTTAAGTCTTTTCTGTTCTTTAAACCCAATCACATACATGAGTTTCTCTGTGGTCTATATCCTATTGGTTCCAAGATCTTCATCTCCAGTTCTGACCTCCATCTTTAGATTCAGATTTAACTTTTAGGTACCTAAAAAAAAACACTGCTTGAGCAATCTGTTAACTTCAAATTCAAGATATCCCAAACTGAGGTTATTCTTTTTCAACCCCAATTTGTTTGTTGTCTTATTTCCTACTTATTTAAGTAATACCGTTTCACCTACCCAGAAGCCCAAGACGAAAACTTAAGGTAAATATCAGACTCCATCTCCCTCAGGTTTCGTATCACTAACACCTGTATTTTCTTAATAACTCCCAGGTTTATCCTTTTCCTTTCTGCTCTGCTTTTCAATATTAATATTCAGGGTGTCATTATTTGTTCCCTGGACCATACTAGTCTTCTATCAGGTCACTCTGCTTCTGATTTCCATCTAATCTAGTGCATATGGGTGATGGTTTTTGTTTTGTATTTTTGTAAGAACTATTTAATGCTATCCACTCCTCTAGATATGATACTTTCCTAAATGCTTAGTATTATATCCATGGTCGCTCATGCTGATTCCTGTTTACCTGTCCAGATCCTTCTCTCTCTCTAGATGTGGCAAACACACTGTATTTTAGACAGCCCCAACTTTGCATTTCCTAATATCTGCTGTGACCGTTTAGACTACTCTATATCTTTTCACATGTGGTTTTTTATGTTTGGAATGTCCTCATATTATATCTTTCAAAAAACTTCCTAATTCATCCATTTCAATTCATGTGAAATGCCGCCTCCTCTGGGTTTACATACTTGCCTTTTGGTGCTAATTTACTGCACTTCATTCATATGTACAAAATACATTAATTTCAAATTACTGCAGTTTTTTCTTTTTTTTTTGTTTTTTTTTGGTTTTTTGGGTTTTTTTTTTGCTTTTCATAGCTACCTTGCCCCAAAGACTGAGGTAGTATGAATTATTTTCTAGGTATTTAAAAAATATCTAGTATAATACCTAAATTGAGTCAATATTGCTCAAAGTAAATTTTAAACATACGTTTGGAATTAGATCATGTCCTTCCTTGCCTCATATTAACCCTTTTAGAAATAGAAGCAAAGTGTCTATCTCACATCTTTATCTAATCTATCAGGGAATGCTTCTCTTCTTTCATTCCTTTTTTTTGGGGGGGGAGGAGGGCGGAGGACGGGACAGGGGTAACAGTAAGTCATAAATGTTCCGTTACATCTCCTAGACTAAAGCACAAAATACACCAAAGTTTCAAATATCTGAATTTTAATACAGGTCTCTCTTGGTCACAATTCCAAAAGCCTTCTAAGGATGTGAGGATCTGAAAAGCTTTGGCTGATTCTGCTGATAGTGTTATAGACCTTGGTCTCTTTTCCCCTAAGGAGAAAACTGATTCAATGCAACAAATATTTACCAAGCAACACTAAATAGAAGTCACCTGTTAGGGGAGATGCAACCCCAGTGAAGAGGAGCTATCTTTCCCTACACAGCCAAAAACTATTCATGACACATGCTTTCTTTGAGACCCTATTTAATTGGGACTTAAAATACAATCTACCAGCTACAAGAAACCTTTCCTATTTAACAGCTCTTTGTGATTTGGTTCTTCATGTTTAATCATCCCTTAGCTATTTTGGTTAGACAACAGTGTTTAAGATTTTACTTCTATCCTTTCTCTACCTGTTTCTCAACTCTCCATGTTTTCAGGTTTTTTTCTTGCCTCTGCAACAGGAGCGCTGTTCCCTGTTTTATCTCTTTTGTCCCTGATAGAAGCCAAGGCAGTGCTCTGCATACATTATGAACGCAAAAAACACATGTGTTCTAAAAGGCAATCATTCAGGATTATGATTTTCCTGATTCATATATTAATATTATTCATCTAACAATTTAGTGAGTTAACACACTTTTTGTAACCAAGTTGAGGAAAGTAGGCACAGAGAAAAGTGAAATAGAATATCAGTAACTTATTAAAATGTAAATAAATGTGAGAGAATGTGACATTCCAATACCTCTTATCACTCTTGTTAAGTGCCCAGGGTGAGGACTGTACAGGGTCAGATGGGAAGCTCCCACCTGACCCTGGCGTGGATAATCATGTCCCGAGGTTGTGCAAAGGGAATGCCACAAGTCCCAAATCAACAAGCTCATTCTATTCATAGCCTGGAATAAATTAGGCACTTCAGGGAATGGAAACTGCTATTCTCCCCAGGAGGAACCAGGGCTATATGAGCAGGTCAGAGTACCTGCCTTGGGCATGTCAGGTGCCCAGCCAGCTGTGAAGTTCTTCCTAGCCTTGCTCTGTTGGAAGCAGCATAATAGGGCCCATTGTTAACACTGAGAAAATCAGAAACTTCAATTTTAGAAAGAATGTACTTCCCATCTCTCCAAAAGTCAACAAAGAAAGTTCTAGGATGTAGACCTAAGGATCAATAAAAGTACAGCATTCATATTTTTGTCAGAAAATTAAATAATACATCTAATACCCTAATGAGGAGCTGGCTGCATAGTAACTTGTTACATGAATTAGATACTTCGCAGAAGTTTCCATATAATGAGGATATAGGCCAGTATGGTCTACTCATTTTGAGATTTAACAAATTATACATCATGACAATAAAAACAAATCCTGGTTATTACTCTATGTTTTCAAATCACTCTGGAGAACAAAATTTAATAAAAATTAACATATGACTGGATTTCTATAGTAAGAACTTCATGAAATATACACAGTAGTTTGCAAATAGTGATATCTAATGAGCCGCCCACAGGCTCCAGGGCAGTGCTTAAGCAGGTCCTGGCATTAGCCTTGCATCATATTGTGTATTCACCATTAAGTTACCATCATATTAACATATGCTGCATTTCTGCTATCAGTGTTAGCTTTGCAATTAACATTCATCTACCCTTCATCCCATTCCAAAGCTGAGGTGCTAGGTAAAGAGAAATCTAATTGAAAGCAGCACTTCAACTTCATTATGAGTAACACGAACTCGCTGAGGAGAAGGGGGAAGACAGAATATTTCCTTATTCCAATCCTCGGTCTTTTAGAAAAAGGTTGGTCCATAGGTTAAATAAAATTTATTTAAATCAGGTAGCACTTATCAACCAATTTTATTTTTTCTAAAGGTTAATATCAAGATGTAAGGTCTAAAAATAATTTCATGGTATTTACCTTCATCTTTCTAAGAAATGGAGTTTCAGATTTGAAATTAAGGTTTTAAATAGGAGAGAGTTAAAAAAAATTTTTTAAGTAAAGATGCAGGCAGGAATGAAGGCAATCAGGCAAGTAGACAGTAAGAGAGAAGGAAGAAGCACCCCATTCACTTTATTTAGTTGTTCATTCTGGCTATCTCCCTAGACCTGGGTTTGAACTGGGAACCTTGGGATGTATATGGACTGTGCTATAGTGGACTAACCCACTAGGTCACCAGGCACACCAAAGGCTTTTTTTTTTTCAAAGCAAAGGTACACACAGGAATGAAGGTGAGCAGAGGCAGGCAGGAAGAGAGAGGAAGAAGCACTTATTCATTTTATTTAGTTGTTCATTTTGGTTGTGCCCACCACCCCCTTTTTGGCCCCTGGTCTTGAACCAAGGACCTTGGGATGTATATGGACTATGTTTTGTGGACTAAACCACTAGACCATGAGGGCGTACCAAAAAAGTCATTTTAACTGCATAACACAGGTAAAGTGCTCTGTTTACTGAATATCTACTGTTATTAATAATTATAACCATGAAGTTACTATATCATAGGGGAAAAACTTACTAATTTATTATCTAATCCAAAAGTTTCACTGATATATACATAGTGCCTGTAACATACTGTGCCTGGCAGCACAGTAGGCATCAAACATTGACTGAATGAATGATTGAAAGAATGAGTATATGCTTATCACCATGCTAATTATGTTCTGTATATCAGTCAAAAGCTCAAAAGATTTCAGATTTAGTCTGTCACCACTAAACAATTTTTAAATAAGCTACAGTGTTACAAAACCTTAATGTCTCAATGTAATACACAAAATGATAGATATATACATATACAACACTCCCCAAATACACAAAAAATTGACAAAATGGAAAGGAAGAAATCTTTTTAAGTCATACAGCATTATCTTATGCATATTTCAATATAGCTATTCATTACATAAAAGGAAAAAGCCACGTAAGTCTAATGGATACATACATGGTTAAAATTTTCATCATATAATTTTTAAAGATATTGAAAAATGATACTTTATTAATTACTTCACTTTTATATTCCAATCTGAACATTTTAGATTTATCTGAATACAGATACTATAATTCCATGCACTGAAAGAGGGATGAAATCAAACTAATAAATACTAAACACATCTTTAAAAGGTATTGAAATATTATCTTCTAAATTTTCTATAAAATTTGCATTATTTATAAAGTAAATCACCACATTATATGTATATACACACATACATACATACATAGATATACACATATACATATATATGACCCTCACAACAATCCCATGAAGTAGCTTTCATTATTTCTTCATTTTAAACATGAAGAAACTTAAGGGATACAGAGGTTAAACAATTTGCTACTAAGTCATACAGTTAATAAGTAACAAAGTCAGCATGCAAATTCATAAAGTTTGGCTTCTAGTTCATATTATTAATTACTATGCTATATTTCATAGAGAAATGGATTTCAATTTTTTGAAAATGTTATAAATTAAGTACATTGCTAGAAAGTGTAAAGATAAGTACTTGCAGTGTCTTCTAATAAATCCACTTAACAATTTCCTCTAAAGTGTGCACTACCTCATATTATGACAAATAGAAGGTGTGAGTATACAGAAGCAAAGAAACAGAAATAACCTCTAGGGAGAAAAGTCCAAAATTAGAAAATCAATATAATAAGAACTTGAAACTAAATGCCAACTTAGTATTCACACAAAAGCAAGATCTTTGAGCATCCTCTACTCAAATATAGTGATACACACATAAATGACTCTCCATAATGTCTACTCCTGCATTATTGGTCAGTCGGTTGGCAAAAAGCTTTATAGACAATGCCCATGCGGAGCTATCTAGTGTTGCTCCAGACTCTTCCCACAGGGTGTTCTCATTCCTCCAGCATTTCAGAAAATCATGCAGGGAAACAATGTGATCCTTGCCTTTACCCCGGATTACACGTAGGGCAAACACATTCATTAGCTACCACTTAGTTCCTAGAGGATCTGCTTCTGATATTGTCAACACAAGATCCCACCGGGGCTGAAGGGTATGCAAATCATTACTTCTCATCTTCTAGTCCATTTTCACTCTCTATTCTGTAGCTACACACAAGATTTCCTCACTCACCACAGACTGAATATCTGTATAGTTAGTGTTTTCTGTGGTGCTATTTGTTGTGTGGGTAAGGTTTGTTTGTGTTTTTAACTGTCAACACACAGTTTCTGTAAAACCTCCCACAGGCAAGTCAAAATTCTGTACGAATTACTCAAATATCTCTATTTTAAACATAGCTTTCTCCTGGGAGAAGTACATTAGCCTGCTAATTTCCCTCAACCTCACCTTTTTTTTTTTCCCCCTCAGCACAGGCAAATCTCCAAAAAGTAATATCAAGCCACTCAAAATAATTGAAGGAAGCTACCTAAAGATAGGCAGTGTATGCATGCCAAGTCCTAAACACAAACCTTAAAATAAACATCTCTGTGGGCACAGAAACATATTCAGCTACTATGTTTACATTTCCTTGAAAACGTTAATGTAAACAAATTACATTCTAGTATTTTTGTATTAGTGAATTTTCAGTAAAGACATTTCTTTTCAGAATGAAAGAAAAAAAAAAAAAGTTAGTCTGAGTGAAGGCAAACCCGAGTTTCTATTTCCACACATCTCAAACTGTCGTCTCATTGTCACCTTTCATTAGCAGATGCTACCTATTTTTGTATCTCTTCTCTATACCAATAGAGAAGAAAAAAATCACTACAAATAAAGGAACTTCTAGACACTGCTTCTGGGGAAAAGGGAAGCAAAACCAAGAACCTATTCTACAAAATGGTCAAAGTCAGTATATTCATATACATAACATTGATATTATTATTAGGAGAAGCCACTCACAAAATGAAAAATTGAAATTAATCTGCAATTTCAGGCTGTGATTTCCTCTCCTGAGTTCCAAAGACAGAGCGCCTACCAACCAGCATTGTCTTTCAAACTAAATTAAAGGATGCACTGAGTGTGAGTCAGTGATTATCAATTTATTTGGGAAAAAGAAACACTTCACATATTGCATACTAACATTACTAAATTGCCTTAACAAAGTAAAGTAAATATTAGAGTTTCTTATGCTTACTTTAAAGTTTTAAAATTTTGGACTTCATAAATAGGTCCTACAGACTCATTCTAAACACTACAAATTTCATATCATCTGGAAATTAAGTTTAAGCTAGTAAGACACAGAATTTGTATTCAAAAAATAAATGTGCATTGAGCACAGTAATTTCATAAAATAAGAGCTATGTCAGAGAAGAACCAAAGTGATGCAGGAAAACTTAATTTTAGTCTCATTATTATAAAATTTCTAGGTTTTTGACCCTGGCATAGACTATAACTCCTCTGAGCTACAGTTTCTTCAAATGTAAGAGGATTGGAACAGATAAGCTATCATTCTCTAAAAAATTTTAAACTCTGAACTTAAGCAAATTTATCTGAGTTTTAAAGAATAAACATAATTACAGGTATATAAGCCCTGAAATGACTAAACTGGTTTATTACAATATGCACTGGTACTGAAAACATTTCACTTTGGCTCAAAATGTTATTCTACTTTAATAAGAGTGCTACCCAGCTAGTAAGCAAATACCTGTACATTGAAAATATTTTTACAGCAAGCATAAACAGTTTGACAGTAATTTGTATCATTCTCACGGGAAACTTCTCCAATCTCATCTTTCTAGTCTATGTAGCAGTGCCAATTTATAGGCATATAAAATTCGAAATCTCTTCTGTGCATCAATTATAACTTACGCAGCTCCCTGAGCAGCATTTAAAAAGCAAAGAAGTGCAAACAATATTCTGCTTGCTGACATAGTAAAAAATTTAGCTAACATAGCTTTAGAACTTCACGATTTAACTCCAATCAAATATCCGCTTTTTGAGAAAGGAAAATGAGTAGGGCAATATCCTAAGTCTAAAACTCCATGTCCAAATAAACCATGCCTGAAATTATCTAACTAATTAGCTAAGGAAAAAGGCTGTAGCTTGGAAATCTGGCTAGGAATATTTTCCTTGCTTTCATAGTACTAGAAACTTAAAATCCTACTTTTTGTTTTTTAAAAAGGGAATATATTTAAAATCATAGACATATCAAAATAACATTATGAGAAAAAAGGAATGCAAACATAACTGAATTCTCTTAAATACTGGAGCCTTTTCTGCTTGCAATATACAGAAAGGTAAGTATACATAAAAAACATCAGAAACTTGAAAGTTTTGTCAAAGTTTCAGACATAAAATTAAAAAATCAGTCAAAACTAAATGAGTAGGACAAACATCGATTCAAATTTAAGATAGATGTAAGACCTTTCTGAATGAGATATTCAGAATGTATGTTTATGAGTAATTATAAGTCTTTAGGAAAGAGTTATGCATTGGAATTTTATAAATGGCAGATAGTTATGACTGAAAAGTTTAGCTTGATCATTGCATTAACTCGCATTTTGCTTTATATTTGCATATATTTTTTTATCGTGTTACTAGCACTGTGTTACAATTTGTGAGTGGCAGAGGGAGGAGGTAGAGAAGCCTTTATAAATTGGATGAATTTATGATATTTAGCTATCGAATAATAGCTAAACTTGGGTCAAAACTAGAAAAATTTTCCTTAGCCCATATATGTTCTTCTATTTTCCTGAGAAATGTAACCAAGTGAAACATAACACCTGTATATTCTCACAGTCCAGAGGGCCTTAAAAAGTCAACAAAAATTCTGAAGTCCACAAGGGTAGAAATCCTATTTCTCAACTTCTTAATTTTAGATTGCTCTGATGGAACGGGGCTTTTGAGAATTTTCTCTACAGCAATCATGTGCAGTTAAGAGACATGCAAAGGCAAGTAGTTTCTGGTCAGCTGTAGACCAGAGATAGTCCTAGGGTACCCAACTAACAGCACATGGCTTAACTAAAATAGAGAGCATAATTTAGCCTCTAATTTGATCAGTTTAAAAATCAGGTAGAAAAAAATTAGGCCCAAGGCTACAAACTGGCATATGAGATATCAGCCCAAGGGCACATCTTCTTAGAAACCATTTTGAAGGTTTTGGAGGTTAAACTAGATAAGGTTCATTCACTTCTCTCTCTTTTCATTTAAGATTCAGTTTCTTTTGTTGAACGACTAAGCAATTTTTTTTAATTTGTCTGTTAAAGTAATAAACCTGAAAATTTCATTCAATTCAATTCAGACTATTTTTATTTCAGGTTAAAAATTATTTTATTAGCATTCTAGGTAGCTAAGACCCTAGAGTTCTGTCAGTTTAGATTTTTACCATAGTCATTAGTCAAATATATATACATATATATATATATATACATGCAGCTCTACATTTATATTTATATGTAAAATTAATTCTTATAGAAAATACATAACACAGGCCAGCTAAAGGTCTATTTTCTAAAAGAAGGGTCAGATTTACTAACTTTAAAGTTATTAAGGTGTGTTTTAGATAACTGGGTTGTCTGTTCTTTAATTTCCTGAAAGACACATTTAAAAAACATAGAGGTCCACAAGAAAGTAAAAAACTTAGAAAACACATCAACCATCACTGAAGAAAAGACTATAAGCATCACATGAGTTCTACTAAAAGTCACCAGAAGTCTTTGTGTATCTAAAATCCTCAAATCAATGCAACTTCAATCGTATCTTTGCTTCAATGTATTATATTTTGCTATTATAGTTTTGCTTATGCCAAAGAACAGGAGAAAGATAAAACTGTAAAATTTAAAAAGCCACTTCTGTCTAAGAGTACAATTAATTAATTTGGAAGATTCAGATTTTACATTCTCATAGAAGTAGGTTTCATATGGCTACAGTACAGACTGATGCTTTTGCTGTGGCCATAATGATAAATTCTGATACTCAAAAACTGCAATGATGACTAATACCAAACTGTCATTGTCCCTCCAAAACATAGAAAAAAAGAAAACAGTATAGAAAAACTGTACAGGAGGCACAAAAGAACTATGCATCTTAATTCCCTGTTTGAAACTACCATCAATACTTGCTGTACTCATATAAGGAAAACTCAGAGTCAGCATAACTAATAGAATTTTGGATTTCAAAGGTTATTGACACATAATGCTGTTCCCGTGGAGGAAGAGAGGGGCTTAATGTTGGGAAGATGATGAGAACAGAAGTGCTTAAGAAATAGAAGGACCTAGGAAGGAAGAAATTCGGTAGCAGAATACTGGTCCCAACAGCAGCAAAAAATTCTTTGTTTAATAGATTTTAAAATTCTGCTTCAAAAGCTATTAGTATTCTGATATGAAATAGAGAGCACAGTTTTTAGCAAATTTTGAAAAAAATCATTTTCCCTAATGCCAATTTCTTTAAATGAAATAGATCTAATAAAAAATAAACACAGATTAAAAGTAATTAAATATGCTGTGTGCCAATTCATTCAAATACTGAAACACGTTTGGATAATAAATCCGCTTGGAGTTTTTAAAATCAGAGTTGCAAGTTTTCATGAAACAACATTTTTTCTGCTTTTTCTACTTAACAATTATTGAGAATTTCTCCATAATCCTCCATTAACCAGAAAATCTAACAATTAACAAAACATACTTCTTCGCATTCACTGGATTTGCCCATTTGTGGGGAATGCCAATGTTTTAAGCCCTTCATTTCCAGTACTGTTTTCTTTAATGTGAATATTCAGTTGCGCTGCTGGGGATTTTTTTAGTCGACTAGCCTGGCTAAGTTTCTATGAAAAAACATGATTACAATAAGAAAGAAGACTATGAAATAGATGAAAAGTGAAAGGGTTAATATACCAACAATAAAGCATCACCTTATTATAACTTGCCCTGTGGCACACAGAAACTGATAAAAACAACAAGTAAGAACGCTTCCCTTAACACAATACTTCTGATGGGTTGTCATGATAGCTGATTAAAATACCCAAATCAACAAGAGTCTATGAAGCACAGTTAAAAATTATGCGAAGATCGGTAGCACAATATTTTTAAAGCACTTTAAAATTTTAATGAGATATAGATCGTGTAACACTAGTTAAAGAAAGCAACAGGGCTACACTGGGGATTACAGCTACCAATGCAGATATCTACAGATAATGCCAACTGTAAGGAAAATAAACTTTTCAAAATTACATATAATATTAGTAGAAACATCTGGGTACTTAAATATCTGCAAATATAAAAGTAAGCTCAACCAAGTTCAATTATTACATTTATGTTCACACTATGTAGGAATTCGCTTCCCCATCTAGCTATTTAAATGGAATTTTCTGGTTGATGTGATTTTTAAGCCGACGTGATACCAATTGCTACTGAGAATTGCACTCTCAGAGAATTGCATCAAATAGATTGACTTAAAAATGCACTCAAGTCTTGATTATTGTTAGCAGAAAATTTGAATTTAAGTATTTTCTTTCCACTGTAAGCAATCAATCTGCCTATATTGCAGCCTGACGGAGCACACGAGTTAAGAACAAGAAAACCAAAAGAAAGGCTCTTTTAGCACTGTCTTTTCACGAAGTAAGATTTTACCAATTTGTTCTGCAGTTGTATAGGCTGTCAGGTATTATGAAATCAATGCAATGTATTCACTAGTTGTCACTCACAGGATGACAGTATTGTAAATTAAGGGAATGCAACTTCAAGCAGGGTTGCATACACATATTTCTAAGGAATCCATTTGCAGTTGATTTATGCTCTTAAAATAGACCACCTTCCACTATCTGTTGAAGAGTCTCACAGGTATGAAATTGTCTAATTGAATATCATTTTCCTTTATAATCAAAGTAGGCTCCCATTTAGCTTCAATCACTTTGCAGTTTTAACCTTAATATTTTCTATACAGTGAAAAGGAGTCAAAAGATTTCAGGAACAGTTTAGAATAACATTACTTATTTAAATATGTCTCTACTGAGATGAAAATTACTGAGTAAAAATATGTCATGGCAGTTACATAACTCCTGAGAATATATCAAATACCATTCCTTAAAGCAATAATTCATTACTATGAGATTGCTAAAATCTATTGTAAAACCTGACTAATAGAAAGATTTTTCAAAATAAGTGAAAATAATTATTGGCTGGTATTCTAGGATCTTTTAAATTAAAAAAAATATTGAATAATCATTTTTGGATAACTTTTTTAAAGAAACCACTGCATAGGCTTTTATCTAAATAAACTATCTTTTAGTCATATATACATAATAAGCTAATAAAGATGAAGCAAGTTCTGATAAGTCAATGTAAACAATTCTGTTTCATGATACTGTTTACTAAAATAATTTTAACAAACTAATCTTAAAGGAGGAATGATTATATATAAGCTATTTTTATTTTTCATGTTCCTGTCTAGACTTTTGTCACATTTTATACAACTGTGAACATCTAATAAGTATAATTGATTTTCAACACATCATTTTTTAAAGCAAGAAAGGAAACACTTAAAAAGGCTTTGTGAAGTCAAAACAGAGACTTAGATTAAGAAATGAGAGGAAGAAAATTTTCTTTCCTCATAGGCATATATAAACTTGTTACTCTAACCTAAAAATCATAAAATTATCATTCAAATTAGCAGAAAATCACATACCTAGTAATCAAAAAGTTCTTGGTGGGAAAGGAAAGTAAAAAATATATTCATGATACCTGGATACAGTCATATAATTTTTGGAGAGGCCATTAAAACTATAATTAAATGATTATGTGCCAATGGAATTATTAAGTCTATGGAGAAGATGTCCGGTGATGTTACACATGTGGATTAAATTTATATAGATAGACGGGGAAACAAAGCTATCTGCTTAAGGTTTTACTTCATGCAGCAAAATTAAAAAACCCAGAACAAGTCCATTTGTGGAGACTGCTTTTCTGCATGGTGAAAGTTTCTCAAACGAAATCTTTTCTATTTCAACCTTACAGATACATTTTCAACTTCTGGGGTTTAAAGTATCAAAGTGAGTTTTAATATTTCACTTTCTGTAGACTGTCAATTATGTTCTAGCCGTGATAATAAGATTTATGTGCTCAAAGATGGTCACAGCCATATTAGCCAAGTGTGCTAAGATTAGATGATAAATTCAATTAATAACCCCATATTGTAACCTCACATAACAAGACTGACTTTAAAGTTACAGTCCTCATTTGCATGTATTTCTTATTTAGATTTGTTTCTTAAAAATGAAGAGAAAATATGAAACATTTTTCATTCCTCCAGATTTTTAAAGATTTTCGAAACCTTCACATTTTAGAGAAGCAGGAGAATTCAAGAGACATATTATCCGCATAAATCTCTATGCAATTCTCAACTCTGCTACTGAAATAAGTAACATATTTCAAGTAGGAATAGGAACAATTTTGAAGGCTTAGACCTACTCCTGTTTTATGTCTCTTCTGCCACAAACTTCTTAGTTTAAGATATTTCTGATGCCAGGAGATTATTACTTTCTGGTTACCTTAAAAGACTCCCTGAGCATCTAATGAATCTTAAATAATAAACGCATTTGATCATTCACCATTGGAAGTTTTAAATTCTTTTATAAATAAATCCATGACTGGTAACAACAGTTTGCTGTAGAGTGATTTGTGGATGATTTGCAAGCAGCCCAGGAAATCAGGTACCAAAACCACAAATGAAGAGACCCCTAGAGTCCTCATTAATAGGATGACTATAAATGATTTAAAATTGTAGTGAGGCAGATGTTTCTATGGAAAGACAACATACATGGGCATTATTGGTTTTAATAATGAGAAAGCACACCTTTGAAGGAAAATCCTAATAAAACATTCCATTAGGAAAAAAGTGTTGGGGGAGAGAATATACTCCTTACAAGCTAATCACCACTGTGAATTCCCTTTTATTCTCAGAGCAGCAAGAGACCACATTTTCATCAAAATATAAATCCTTACTACAGAGGGAATTTAGAACAATGAATGGTTAGTAAGAAAGAAATAATTATGAAAGTATGTGTTATCATTATAATGTTAATGATTATATAACTTTAGTAACAGTAATTCAATTATAACTTCTAGTTATCTCATAGTTT
The DNA here is from genome assembly GCA_004363575.1 of Solenodon paradoxus. Taxonomy (NCBI): domain Eukaryota; kingdom Metazoa; phylum Chordata; class Mammalia; order Eulipotyphla; family Solenodontidae; genus Solenodon; species Solenodon paradoxus. The sequence goes on from RJWH01001040.1 coordinate 191,917, forward strand.
CTAAAATTATCTGAATAATTATCAATGACGAAAGATTTTTTTCATGAAATCATTTTCATTATTTAGAGTAATTGGTACACAGATTTACCTATATAATCTTAACCAAACTAATACTTTACTAGAAAGTATAAACATTTTTTCCAAAAGAATTATTTTATATTAACTTTTAACTGAAAGTAGTCCCTTTCAAGAAATGCAAAAGTGCAAACCATTCACACAAAGCTCTGAAAATTCAAAATTATCTCTTGCACGCAGATAGCAATGATCACAACAGACTGAAATCTGTGCTGTTATTAATTTAATATAAAACAATGAAGAATCCTAAGTTAGCACACAAATGTTCACTTCTTATTAATGGATATTAGCCAAAGTGAATACTTTATGTAGTTCTATTTGCATGTGAACTTTTTAATTAATACGTTTTGCTTTACATGTATGTTTATAACAGAGGGACTTCAGATCCAACTGACTGACAAGCTAAAGAAGTCTGTATTTCAGTACCCTTTCATTCAAATAAACAGTGATCTACAGAATAACTTTACTTTCATTATTCCTTCTTTTAATAAACACTTTATTTAACTCTTTAATAATGATAAACTTACAGTACAAGAAGTACTTTCATTCTCCATAAAAACATCATCAGAAACCATTTAAGTTTACTCTGCCAGTCTTCTAAATATTCTAAATATGAACAGAACGCCTCAATTTGGATGTCCTCCATTAGTTTACCTCGAACTTTGCACATAAACATAAACCAAAAGAAAGAAATGTTTCACGCATGAAGAATATTAATAATACTACAATATTATTAGCAGTTATTATTATCAGAAGTAACTTTAATAGATTTTCCCTTCAAAGAGGAAAATGCAAATTGTTAAGTAAATGTTGGTATACACTGGTGCATCTTAATGTTGCAGTGGTTGGGTTCAGTGCACATACTTCCCAAAGTCAAGTCTTCTCATCCTGGGCAACTAAATAAAAATGTTTCCTTCTCTCTCTTCCTCTGTCTGTCTCTGCTTGTCTTCATTCCTGCCTACACCTTTCCTTTAAAAAACAATACTGGTAGTAAATACCCCATCAACAGCATATTTGGCAGCAGTCTAATATAAGCACAAATACAACCATTCAGAAGACTCTGGAGAAACATGCAGATAAACTTGGTAAAACTGTACAAACATTATGATTACAATGTAAAGATACTATATTAAAGGGTTCAAGGAAAAATGCTAAATATTATGAAATTTTAAAATATATTTTAAACTTCTCTAAACTATTTACTTTCTGAACTATCCACTTTCTATTATCTAAATTTTTTTACATTAAGTTTTGCTGTTTCTCACTTTGAGGGGTCACCAACTTGTACTATACCAGAGGGAAGTGGCCACTGTTGACATTTTACTACATCATACTTGGATATTTCTTAATTGTTTATTATATCTGAATTATATCTGCCAATTTAATAATAGCAATAAGCTATTTGAATTATGAGAAAAACCTGGTTTCTATATTATTTGCTCCATGCTTTTATTATTTAAAAAAAATTTTTTTATGTTGTTCATCCTGGCTGTTCTCCCCCAGCCCCAGGACATGACCCCATGTCCTTGGGATGCGCGTGGCTCATGCCAGCCAGAAGTAGCGAACTTATTCTCTATAGCACCAAGGCATGTCCATTTCTTCTTTCACTCATTCATTCTAAGCACAAATAAACAACCCATACTAGAGACTGAATTTTACACTCCCTGAAGGCAATCATGAATTTCCAGAGCCAACCACAGGTGTAAGAAGGAAGGAAAAGAAGGTGTAATCTGTATGTAACAAATGAAAAAGAAGGAAAAGAAAAAAGAAGAAAAGAGTGATACAAAGCTTAGGTTTGGGAGTAAAACATCACAGCTTGAATTTTGCATTCACACTAAAAAGTTGAAAATCTTGAATGTGTTCAAATTTTTATGTTCCCTCTTCCTCATCAGTTAAAATGAAAGTCCAAAGAACTGTTATCTGTAAAAAGCTTAAACAGAATTTCAATACACAGTAGGTATATTGGCAGGCTACCCCATTACTGCTTCAACACACTCTGAAGATAAAATTACTTACAATATTCTAATACTATAAATTTAAGCCCTGCCAGTACAGTGAGGCTAAACATTGGTTGTCCTTATTAGGCATTTTGAAGATATCTAACTATCATTTAAGGAAGCCAAAAAATGAAAGAGAAAAAAGCCCAAAGATCTAGCTTCATTTTTTTTTTTTTTTTTCAAAATTGGTAAATAAATAAATGGCAATTCTTAAGGTATGTCAAATGGTCAATAACTCTCACATTTCTTCTATGTAATAGCCCACTGAGGGAAAGGAAATTATATGGAAGGAAAAAAAAAATATTTGTATTTCATCTCAAAATTAGATTTGGAAGCAAATATATGAACATATATGTGTAAAGATGCAGAAAATATATCAGAGGAGTCAAAGAGTGATTTTTTTTCTTTTTTTAAGAAACAACTTTATAAAAAAAGTTATCCCCTCTTAATTTTGTCTCATTTATTAAATTTATAATTTAATACATCAGACTTTCTTAAACCAGGACATACTTGTATCTTTGTTGTCCTTAAGTTTTAAAATAACAGGTAAATGTAATTTCAGATGACAAAATATGCAACTAATTTTCCTCCCAAACCACGTAACTGAACTAACTGTAGCCACTCTTCCTGAGATAACAGCAGAGTTCTTTTCTCCTTCTGGCACTGTATAGTGAACTAAAGAAAAGCGAACTAAAGAAAATTGTATCAGCAGAGGCATGAAGGACCAGCAAGAGGACCTACTGTGTATTTTACAAAGAAAATGGCAACTTCGTAATTTCATTAGAGGAGTCTGGGGGTAGTCAATCAGATGTGAGGAGGACTGCCCACGGAAATCATCTAACCAGTGTATTTCTATAGTCCACAGCTTTTACATGCTACCTGTTCCTTCAGCATAGATTTAGAGAGAGAAAATTGGTGGTGGTTATGAGAGGAACGAAGACCTGGACAAACCATTTCTTGATACAATTCCTGCCTATATAAAGGCGATGATATCAATGAGAAGTAGGAGTGGCTTTGGGAGCCAAGATACTGCTTACTCACTGTGCACTATTTTCGTCCCTGATAATTATACCCTGACATTCCAAAGGGTAAGAATATGCAGGCACCTGGATCTTGGTGAGAACAAAAAACCCTTGAGATACAAACCATATTTTTAAGTCAGTCATTCCTTAGTACCATACCTTGAGCCCATCAAGAGTAAACAAATTTGAGATTTTTCTTCTGTTTATTCTCCTTCATGATCTTCCCACTTCTAAAAATTCCTTTTTTAGTAAATTTCAAGCAATTTTCTCAATTTTGAGTTAATTCTCAAGTTAGGAAATTTTGAGAAAGCCAGAGACTGGGGAAAGGGTAGGTGAGGAGAGAATGGTCTCTATTTTCAAAGGTGACATTATCATTGGCCTTTTATTTTCATCTCAATTTTGGATTTGTGGTTTATAGGGGGCAGGGGGTTAAAGGATAAGTAGGGTATGTACACCTTCTCTAATTAATCACTAATCTCTATTATAAGTTGAACATTCTGATTTCCACAAAAAAGGAACTTTGTGAAGAATACTTTAGGACAGCAAGGTGGAGGGGCAAAAAAGTAAATTCCAAAATACTTTCTTCCTTTCACACAATCTAGTTTGTCAGGGCCTCCAACACAGTTCTTTGAAGGCATGGCGAGGATAAGCAGTATTTCAATCATCAATAAGCAACAATGGTTGCTCTTTCAAAACAGAGGAGAAAAAAAGTAGGACTACCTTTGAAGAAAACATTTTGTTTTCACCTTAAAATACATATATGTGTGTGCATGTGCTGTGTATATGTAAAAGAAAAATAATGCAGATAGACTAAGTCTCTTAGAGAGAAATGGGAAGACCCTCTTCTATTTATGAGTTAACTCTAGAACTAATTTAAATTGGTTTAAGTTCCTTAAATCATTCATTTCCTCTAAATAAGTTTTGCTCGTTTTCACAAAAAATAAACACATTTTGTTTGTTAAATGTGAAAAAAATTAAGTATTCAAATATCAGCTCCAAAACCACTAAGTCACAGCAATAGCAAGTTTCAGTAACATGTTTCATGGCATGCTGTAATCAAGTTTAAACAATGCTATTTCTTGTCCCAAAGTGGTTTGTGAACCTATGAACTAGTTTTTTTCTTCCCCAGTCAAACAATATGGAATGAAGTACTGTGGTCAAAGAAGTAATTATATCAATTACTATATGAGCTATGTGAGCCAGTTCATACAAGCATACAATGCAGTATTTAGCAGTACTTTGCTCATATGTGTGTATAAACATATATAACTGAACAATAAGAAGAAAAGTTTAAAAATAATAACAAACTTGCACAATGGGGCCCAACCTAGTGAAACTTTAGAGGGTTTGATAATCCCAGAATTTCCTTTAACAGTTATTATTAAGAATGTGGTCTTAACTCAGAGGGAACCTCATGTTTCTAAGTTAGTACAAAAAACTATTTTGATCATTCCACATTTTACTAATTTAGAAAAAAAATTAATGAATCCAGGATTGTTATTTTGAAACTAGGTTCTAACTTACTACTTTTAAGCTATAACAATATTAGATATATTATATTAACATTTACTTTAAATTCATTCTGATGATCAGACAACATCTAATCTCTTAAAGAAGAATAATTTAAAACTAGACTCATCAGAAATTCTATATGTACCAATAGTATTACAAAAGTCATCATTAACAGAAATTCCCTTTGAACTAAATATATCTCCTTTATGATGAAAATCATGTTTCTCATGAAATACGGAAAATCTTGAAAAATCTTGAAATGTCTTATTTTTAAAGAAAGGTAATTACAGTCAGTGAAATCTCCTGTAGATGTTCTTATTTAACTCTCAGTCTATGAACTGATTATCTGTGCATGATGTATAACATGTGTTGGCAGCCTATGGCTGTCTTTTGTGGCATGGAGAGTGTGAGACTCAGCCACTGCTCTCTCTTTCGAATCACTTGGAAAAGCCTCCATGTTGTGACATGACGCCCCTTATCTCACAAAATTAGGGACATCACCCATAACATCTGTGTTTTCAAAAAAGTGGCGTGATCATCTACTGGTAACATGCACAGGAATGAAGGGGCATGCCGCTCTTGAAAAGGCTGCCATTGATAATAATCACACACTGATGAGTATTGAATTATTCCAGAGCTGCCCGGCATTTATCTGCTTTGGAAAATGCACTACACCTGTGAGTTATCTATTCCTAGTGAAAGTCATGCAATCAGTCTGAAAACCAAAATTTCTGGACAAGTATTACTGAAATGTCCTTCCCCCTCATAATAAATAGTCTACCATGACCATTTATATGTCTATTTCATACAACTTCTGTTAAACGAAGTGAAACTGTAGGTAATGGAGGTGGGGGGGAGAACTATTACATTTAACTTCAGGTCCAGTAAAAATTAATGAGCCACCAAAAAAACAATTCTATGCCTAGATTATTGATAATCTGGTATAACATACATAAAGAAAGAACACCGCTATTAAAACTGCTTACTACTTGAATTTTAAGTTCCTTTGTCTTATTTTTCTAGACTCTTGGTACCTATTTTTTGTGATTTCCATATGTGGTCTCGGGAATATATGTATAATATAAAGATAATTCAAAGATCCTAAACCAAAAGGACAATAAGATTATTAGGGAGACAATATATTAATTTGTCTAAAGCTATTTTTTAAAAAACAGGCTCTAGTTAATTGGGGGAAAGAATCTTACAAGTAAAAGAAAACTAAGGTCAAGTAAAGAGAATATACTCACACTATAAACAACCAGATTACTGGCATTTATAGAAAATCTTGACCTTGTATTTTCTCCTCCTCCATGATATGTTTAGCTAAATTTTCATTAACTTTACTTTAAATAGGCATTACCCACAGAACTTAAGCATAAAAAATAAAATTTAAAACTCTTTTATTTGTTGCTGTCAATTCATCGTTTCGGGAAAAGGTTTGTGTGGTTTTTTGGATTACATGTAGATATTATGCTTTTCTCCTATTCCAATGTATAGAACAATTGAGTCTCATATCAAACAAACAAGTAAATACTTCCTCTCAAATTGGTCAAAGGTAAACCAGAGGATTCTTCAGTAAGAAGGGGCAAAGAGAAGCTATCATCACAAAGTTTTATTCTTCATCTCTCTTGCTTATGGCCATTACACTGAAGATGTAGTAAGTCATTCATTACCAATAATAATCTTACTTTTATTCATGCCTTGTTTACTTACTACTAATGTAGCATCTAATTTGTACCAGGCAATTAGGGAGGCACTGGAAATACAAAGTTGATTAAGACTCAGGCCCTGAATTCATGAAATTCAAAAGGGAATGAGAAAAGCTATGAAATTCTGTGACTACTATATGGACAAAGTACGAAAAAGAGGCTACAAGAACAACTGGCACGAAGAGGAGATAAGGTAGTCTGTCTAAAAGGGTGGGGAGATCACTTAGGACACGTTTTATGCAGAGGGTTATATCAGAGCCAGACTCTGAGGTAGGAACTGCCTCATATTTACTAATTCATTTAGGAATGAGCATTTATCTCCTTTCAAGGGACCATTATTAATCAAGGAGCAAAACTGTATCCTTACGTGAGCAATTTAGAAATCTTTAATACTCAGATGAAATAATCTGACTGAAATAAGGAAGTTCTCAGACATTAAAAAAGGAACTGGTAGAATTAAAATCTCATAATACTGTGGTGGGTGTGTGTGTGTGTGTCTTTGTGTGTGTAGTGATGGAAATAGGGATGGGGAGGGCGATCTGTGGTGATTATGTACAGAGTTTAAATAACTGAATACATTCCAGAATGACAAACACTAAATAGGAAAAAAATTATATCCTTTTACCACCTGAGATAAAGTTGCTAATTTTAGAATTTACAGAATTATTCATTATTCAGTCTACTCTGTCATCTACAACTTTGAATTTATGGAATTTGATAGCTATCTTGTCCTATTCTATGTTCACAGCGTCTCCAGATTCAGTTCTAATGAACAATTTTTGAGGTTTCATAACTGGGCTGCTGAGTTCTGCTGGAGGAAATACAACAGTCATGTGGACTGGTGCCACTACAAATTTATGGCTTCCAAACTCTCAAAACCACTCAGCAATTCTACATTCTGCTGGTCAGCTCCCTCTGCCACTTCCCACAGCAACTCTTCCAAATTTTAGCTCCTATCCCAAGGGTCCTACCCAATTCCTTCCATGCCTCAGGCTTTTATCTCAGAACTCCTTGGCTGCAAAAAATAATTAGAGGCTATCAAGCCTACATGATTTCAACTTCTTATACTGCACAAATCCAACAATGTTTAATCAGCATCTATCCTTTATTCTTCAGAGTGAGAGGGTATCTATCTCTCCTACTTCTCAAAGTTAATTCTTCCTGACATTTCCAAATTCCTGATCATGGTCTTAGAATTTCTCTTAGACCTCCATGAACTTTCCGTTCCTCTCATTTGTATCTCTCTCATTCTCTTATTTTCTTTGCCTTAGCCTCTATATATGTACAAGTTCTCCCACCTTAAAAAAAAAGTAAGCCAAGCTTTTCAATCCACTATGATCTGAGGTGGGCACCCTACCGTCTCTATACTAAAACAGTTTTCACAAGTCAGCAAGATCCCTCAGGTTGCTAAATCTGTAGTTCTTTCTTCAATTTTCAACTTCAAAACCATCTCTGAAGCATCTTTGCCTTAATGTTCTCTTCCTTTGGTTTCTGATAACAACTTTACCTATTTTTTCTGATTTCCTTTTTTATTTTGTTTTCATTTCCTCTGGGGTTTCAGCTTCCTCGCCCAATCCTTACAAATGTTGTTTGTTGAGCTTACATCTGGACCCTTAGAGTAATGCTGAGAGAGTACAACCATGCCAGAGACTTTCAATAGTTAACAAATACTGACATCTCTCCAAACCTGACTCAGATTTCTCTCCTAAGTTGTACCTCCTAGCTTCAAAACCCAAGTAGCTATAAACTCAAAAGTATTCCACAAAATTCAAGATGAATTATTTTTCCAGTGAGTGGCACCACTCAATTACATCCACAAAAAATTTGAGTGATTCTTTTTTTTTTCAAACCAGACACCAAAACTCATTAATTCTATCTTCTAATTTTTTACCTTATTTCCCCTGATGCTTTCTTAGTTGCCTTAATTCTGGACATCATCAACTCTTGCCTGGACCACCCAAATACTTTCCCTATATCAATTATCCTGAACCCAAATCTTGAACTTCTGTTTGATCTAACATGGAAATGTGATGACATTATTCCTCTATTCAGAGTTTTCTTTAGGGTGACTCCTGTCTACCTCATGTTTCATCTCCTACCCTTTATGTTCTACTTCTATGTAACTAGCTCTATTCTTAAGTACCTGGTGCTCCTTACTCCTGCCTCCTGTCTACCTGGAACGGCTTAGTTACTTGACTGAATGGCTCATCTACTTGACAACGTTCCAGGCAGCTACCACGTCTCTGGTCTGGTATTCTACCCTTCTAGTATGAACCATCCTTAGGTTCCAACCCCTGATCCCCTACCCCACCACCACCACACACCACATGCACACGCACACACACGCACGCTCATACGCATGCACATGCACACACATGCATGCACACACCTCTCTGCCAGTTTCTTCACATTTCTTTTTCTTCTGTTAAAATTACTACTATGACTATTGACCTTTTCACACTGTATTCTAATTTACTGAAATTTTTGTTTACCCATAATTCTCTGAGGAACACTGAGCTCTATTTTCTTTGTTTTACAGTGTCTCAAACCATGCAGAAGTCATTGTGGGAACCAATTGATACTTTTTCAGTAAAAAAAAAAGGGCACTGGTCAATTCCTGTAATGGCTACTTCCTGGAAGGCACTTTCACATGAAACTCTTAGTTTCAGTATTTGGAGCACCAGGAGAGGAGTATTGCAATTCAGGCAGAATTACATAAATAACATTTCTTTGAAACCTTCAGCCCTCAAGATCCAGATACCACAAGATCCCAACTTAATGATCTCTGTTTCAACAAATAGTTCTTAGTTCCAATTTCACTGCTTTTGGAGCTGCCTGTAACTGAGGAAGTAGAAGCTGCAAAGGCATTCACTCCCTTAATGGGCATGATTCTCAGCATTACAGGCATTTGTGCTTGTTTGGGGCTATATGCATGAAAGAGAAATGGACAGATGTGACTCTGAAGGGCCTCCTGCCAAACCTTGCTCTGAAAAATCTTTTGCTGTTAAAATTAAAACTGAGCTTTGGTGTCTGAAAGTTCCCAAGAAACAAAGTAGTTCACATTCTTAGCTGTTCTCCTATAAGTGGGGCCAAGCTGGCATATGTTAAATGAATAAAAATGCTTTTTCAGAACAAATAATGCACTGAAAAATGCAGCCTATCCTTTATATTTGCTAATTAGAAAAAGGATTAAGGATGTACAACATTTATATAAGTAATATTCCATAGTTTCAAGTCTCAAAGCACATGAAATATGAAGATTCTTGTCTGGAATCCTAGGAAGTCACCACTGTTCAATTATAGTCACAGCATTCTGCAATATTACATATTTTTACTAGATTTTTGTTTTGTTGTCACTCAAGTTAGTATTGTATTTAAATATCAAATATAGTCAGTTAAAAATAAACACTTTTATTTCTTTGAGGTGAGAAAAAGTTTAGAAAAATAATGTATCTGTCAGTGAAATGAAGACAATATTTATGTAAAAAAAACCTTTATATTGACATTGAAATTGGAAGAGATTTTAATTTTAAAAACAACAACAGAAACAAAATAGCCTTCATATTGATGGAGTTACATCCTCTTGGTGAAAAGTGCTATATTAATTATAAACCATGTTATTTTTTAAAAAAAGGAGTGGGAACACCAATTATCTCTTTCCAATCACTCTTCTCTTTCCACACACACATATTATTCCTAAAAGTAGATTTCATCAGGTTAGACAATTAATCAGAAAGCAATTAAAAACCTCTGAAGGCACGCCCAAATATCTCAACATGGCATCCAAATCATGACATGACCTACTTGAATCTTAATTACTTCTGCACAATCACTTTCTACTCCTTCACCCTCAAATTAGACATTCTGACAATACCAGGTTATATGCTTTTTTTTTTTTTTGCCTCCAGGCCTGCACACCAGAGTACAACAATACTCCAGGGTCCACGTGGGAAAATCGCCCTCATATCAAGATATTATGGCTCTATGAAGCATTTAGTGTGAAGGCATCACCCCTCTACGAAGCTTTAGTGTGGAGGCATCACCTCTCTATGAAGTATTTCTAACCTTCTCACTTTCATTACAGGCTGAGATGATTCAACTGCCCTCTGATATAACTCCGACCTAGCTCTATATTTTCTATTCACCTCATGGATTTTAATCATTAATTTTAAAGTTTATTTTTTCTACTAGAATGTCAGCTCTTTCAGAGTAGGGGCTGTTCCATTTATCTTTAAATCTCCAGCACTTAAAAGACTATGTTTCAAATGCAGAGGACAAGTAATGCATAAGAATGCACAAACACAAAAATACAAACATTCTAATTCACCTTACTTAGCATTAATGTGTCTACATGTACAATATTCTCTTCTACCCTTATCATTTTTGACTGGCACTTTAGAAGCTATAAGAAGCTCTAGTCTAATTATAATTATTTTGAATTCAATATTTTGCTTCCCCTGTAATATTTTTTTTGCAAACAATAATTTTTCAAAGACTGCTTTGGGAATTTTTTTCTACTCTACTTCCAGCAAAAGAAGATTCTTAAAAGGTGTTAATGAGCTAATTCTGTACAGACCCAAAATCATATGGCAAATGGTAAATTAGCCGGGCTAGAATTTCCAGAAGCACCTTATTATATCCTTAAATCAATCAAATCAACAGTGTGCTGGCATTCACAAGGGTATCTCTGTCCAAAAATCCTGTCTATTTATAAATAAATATCAATTTGTTAACAGACTCCTCCCCTGGAGCCTACATAAATAACACTAATAAGTAATACTAATCTTAAAAACTAATTGAAAACAAGGAAAATTTTAAGAAAAATGTTAATGAAGAATTGAACAAGATTTTTTAAATTATAAAAAGTCTTTACATGATGAATTTCAATGCTTAAGGAAGAAAATTTGACATTTCAGGTAGCACCATGTATAACTATTTGAATATTAAATACATTCTTCAATAAGTGCACATAGATTTCTAATGTGTTTTGCCTGAAGAACCGCATTCATTGCTTTGAAACTCCAGTCTCAAGCATTGTTCAAGTCACTGTAGGACCCAATCAATACATACATAAAAGAACATGATATTAATGTATTTATTCACATTACTGCAGTATTTTATAAAAACTCCGAAGTGCAGCCCCAGGCATCTATTCATGTCCAGACTTTCTACAACAGACATTCAATCAAAACAGAACTTTCAATTTTCTAACTATACACTTCTCTCTTCCCTCTTCTTTTACAAACATCTGCATCTAAAATAACCCCATCCTCATTTATGCATGTGAACATTTAAGTATATTTTAAAGCTCAGACAGCATCAACAAAGTCACATCCAATAACCCTTCTTTGAGCTCGTTATCTGAACTGAAGATGTTTCCACTGCTTTTCATACTGCGACTTTGCATTTTTCATGAAAAAAAAAGATCTAAGGCTGCTTTCTTATATGGATACTCATTCTGTCTGTGGGAACTTGTTCAATTTGTCTCCATGTGAATTTGGAAGATGACTATTTTGCCTAGAAAAATATAATTCCAATTATTTAATTCTTCAATTAATGTACTAGGAAGTTGGTAAAGACATCTTAACTTCAAAAAAACAAAATAAAACCTGAGTTCATAGAAATTATAACTGAAAAATCAGAGATGTTATAATATCTCCGCATTTGCAGTTTTTTAAAATACAGACTATAACTCATGTAACTAAGATGATATCAGAAATAGGGACACGTGATACTTTTGAAACCTCTTTGGTTCTATAATTCTTTTGTATTTCCAACATACTTAGATCAAATTAAAAAGAATCAAAAGTTAAACAAAAGGTTTTTTATTTGTTCCATGTCTCAGGGGAAGAAACTACTTCATTAGGTTATTGTAATCTAGTATATTCAATTGTAATCTAATGCCCTCAAAAAAGTTAATGCACATGTCATTAGGGAAGGTGAGTCTTAAAAGGAGTTTAATGAGCTAATCCTATATGGACACTGTATGATATGATAAACAGTAAATCATTCAGGCTTAAATTTATATACTCTCATGGACCAATACCAATATATTAGAATTATTTCTAACATGAAAAGGTACTCATTAAATCATCTGTAAACTGGAGAAAGCAATTTCCCACAGCTAAAATATTCCAAAATCTGATATAAGAATAAAATTATATTAAAATGCAATAATACATGGATTTGGCAACTTGCCAAGGGTAGATAAAGACTTTTGCAGATTTCTCTTTCAAAGATATACTAAGCGCTCCAACATTTCTAATCATTTGATAGTCGACTGCTGTAGGCAAAAAGTTGTACCTAGTAATTTTGTATTGCAATATATTTTAAACTATTTCATAAACATTGCTCATACAGTATGTCTAACATTTTGCATACTTTTTCTTATCAAAAACTTCTTTACCACATATAATCTACTGAAATTCTCAAACTAAATTAAATCATAATAGGAATGAAACTGACAAAATCTTCTAGTTGGCCTATTTTACCTGGAGAAACTAGTAAAATAGAGCTCATGACTCTAAATCTCCATATATATTGAAAATAAACATTTAATAGTCAAATAATTTAGACCCACAGACTGATAATTTGCAAAATTTTCTGCTTTTAAAAAATGCAAATGTGATAAATAATGAAACTGTAGACAAACTGTTTTAGAACTATGAACTCTCAATTTAAACCCACTAGAACCAAGATATCAATGGCTTTAAATGGAGAAAACAGTTGCTTCATTATCAGAATTTCACAAAAGTTTCTTCGGATGGTAAATAGGAAGCAATTTTCTATATACATTCATATATTCTAGTTTATGGCAACTGTCAAAGGTTAATTGAGGAGAATGATCTGCAATTTTAAAAGTATGTATGAAATTTACCTGTAGATCATTTTTCACTTCTGTTATGATGTATTAAGAAGTATTTGGAGGATAAATATTCAAAAACAAAAGAATGAATCTAATAAGTGTAAATGAGTAGGGATTATGCGGCATCAAGCAAAACTCTGGTCTTCAGGGACAACAACACCTCAGTTCCCGTCTCTCAGAAGTGTTAAAGCTAGACTGAACTTTGAGGTTTATATACACTAACCTTAAATAATCAAGACAAGTTCCATTTTATCTCCTCACCAAACCATCTTAAGAATTTCCCTCATTAAACACAAACTAACTCCATTAAACACTAACTCAACAATTTCCTTCCTTCTCCCCCTTACTTTCATTTACTATCACAAATGTTAAAACATGTCTTAGAATGTTATTACTGTAGAAAAGTCAAAGATATAAAACAGATTATATCTTTAGCCCCAGTTATGCCAATAAAGCGACTTTCAGATAAAAGAACTTTTTCTAAACAGAGAGGTCAATTTTAAAAAGCTATTTGAAACCAGAATTGCAGGTGCCTCTGTTAGTTTACAAAGGACATTTTTAAAGAACAAAAAAGGGGATACTTCTAGAATACAGTATTAAAACTCAGTGGTATACACATATATGTATATGTATATATGTATATGTATATATATATATATATTCTACAATCTAGAGGCAACCACTATCAAGATTGAGAAATGCACATAAGAGCATAAACTATTAAACCTCTTATCTCTAGAGCAACCCAATTTTAGAATCTGTATTAAATTGTCACCTTTTGGGAACAAAAAAAAGATGATTTCAAAGTCTCCATGTTTAAATGAGGATGATTTTAAGTCATGGTCTCTAAGATAAATCTGGGGTTATTTTCTGTTTCATGATCACTACAGTAGGACATAGTAACAGGAGTTTACCCCTTCCAACTCAGGTCCTGGTATGCCCCATTCAAACAGCTAAAATGACTTACCTTACTGTCTTAGAGAAAGAATCTTAGGAAAACAAGACTCATAAACTCGGGCTTTTGAGTTACAATAACTTGGAATGCAAAATTCAAAAGTATTAAAGGTTAAAATTATAGATGGCTTATGTCACCAAAGATGTAGAAAAGTATTAGAAAGGCAGTTATTCCTACCACCTCCAAGCTATCTGAAGTTTCCCTTGAGATATATTGATCTAAGAGGAAGAGATATAAATTGAAAGAAGCAGTGTCCTGGGGTGGGCACACTGTAGACTAGAATCCCCTAGCCAGGTTCGAGTGGAAAATGATATGTGAAATTATAGCTAGCAAGTCCAGAAATACAGTAAGAACTGAGACTAGCCACTGCCAGTACAAAGAGGGAACAGCATAGACATGTGTTAATGCAACAGCACTCCCATCTGCTACACCTCTCCACCCTTCACCAAAGATAACTGAAAGTACTGGTTAAAGAGAAGTGGCAGGCACACAATGCTGATGATCTTTCATTACAGAAAAAATGGAAAACAAATACGTTCTAACCCCATAAAATTAAAGTGCGGAACTCATAATTTATAAAATATTTTTCATTTGCTTTGATACAGCTAATTTTTTAAAGATAATTCCTTTTGGTATTATTAAACTATTTACATCTTTTGAAGGCTTATTTATGTCTTATAGCATATACACACTTTTATGTAACTTTTATCAATGGTAAATTTTAGTACTATTATTTTAATGATCCCCCCCTCTTTTTTTTAAACTTTTCTTAAATTCTATGATCATGCTTTTTTATTTTCCTTTAAAGGATCATTCCACTCTACTCATTATTTTCCTTCATAACAATTAATTTAATTTTAAAAATAAATATTAAATTATTTAGCAACTCCAAAATAAATAAATATAAGTGTTTTCAATTTTAGTAAAATGGTAAAGTTTGTTGTTGTAGGAGTAGTGAATCAACTAGATAAATTATAATAATCTATTTATATTCAGACAACTAATACCAAAATCATTTGATGTAAAACCACCCTCCTATAAGATAATCTTTGAAACTTCTGACTGAAAATGAAAAGTAAAAAGATAAAAGCTTAGAAGTTCACCTCCAGTGGAAGAGTGCTTTACAAAGTAGGAGATTACTTTTAAATTCACATTAGAATAATTTGATAAAAATAAAGATAAATAAAAGATAAAAGATATAAATAAAACATTAAGTTACCCCTAATTCTATCTGAAATTATTTAATATGCATCTTGGAAAATCAATGCAGTTGATTTGCATTTCAAATTAATAAGTGATAACAGGACACTTTTGTAAAACTGGGATAAAATCTTAGGTACAAAACCAATAAATCTCAGTCTACATAATCATGCAAAATATGTAACATTTTTATTTTTCTATAGGAATTCTATGGTTATTCTACTAGAGTAAATCATAAAGAAAAAGCAAAATAATTAATTTTCATGCCTTAAATTCCTATATAGTACTAAATCTTAGTTGCCTTAACTATATTCTTTATAATTAGTGGCAATTAACATTAAGACAAAGATATTCAACATAGAGTTGAAAATTATCCAGAACACAGCAAACAGAAAAACACACAAAAACTTTAAGGAGAGGTTAAAAAAAAAAACACTGAAAAGAAGAAATAGAAGTGGAAAAAAATAACAGATAGGTGATCAGAACTTCAAAATACATAATCATGAAACCATATTATATAACAAAGAATTGTTAAAATCTAACAGAACGTGAAGACAAAATATTGTGTTTACAATAACTTCTAAAAGCAACAAAGGTTGCCAAAGGACAGAAGACAATAAAATTTTATTTACAAGGAGAGAGTCCAAGACAGTGACAGGTAGGAGCCAAGTCTCACCTCTTCCCCACAGTACAATTAGGAAGCATCAATTATGTAGACACAAAAATGCTGTGGAAAAGCAGGACCAAAGCTCAGAGAAGGCAACAGTATTTACCACCATAAAATGTAACATAAAAATGTCAGAGTTCAGGGCTGTATTACATATTCAGGATTCCCAGCCTCAAGAGTGAAAAATGGTGGTGACAGAGTGGGTGGAGTGTTGGGAAGAACTAGGTACTCCAGAGAGTACCTCTGTCAGCAAAGAGCTTGCCCACAAGGACCAAGGGCACACAGCAAGGGAAGAGGGTCTTGGCACAGGACAGAAGTAGATGTCGAGGGCCCTGGTGGACAGAGTAGAAGCCCTAAATGGGAATGTCCATATGATGCTACCATAATCAGAAGAGACCAAGGGAAATCCCACAACCCTTCCCTACCCATCATATTGTCCAAAAGCTACAGGAACTGACCAGAGGAAATCCTGCCCCCAGATTTAAAAGTGCCTGGAAAGAGCATCCCTTTAAGATAGTCTCCCAGAAGGGAGGACACCTTCATCAACTACCCACCAGCACCGCCCTGTGGGTACAGATGGAATTTCAGCCTGATTGATGATTGTGAGCCAACTACAAGGTTGTCTGACCTGTTAGACTGGTGGAAAGCTCTGCATTCTCCACACAAACTCCAACCCCATAGGCTGAACTCTTGGGCCCCAATTCAGGATCCACATAAGAACATTAAAAAACCCACTAGAGGTGATGCCACACAACTTAAGAATTCCCCATATTCAAACCAAAATCCAGGTTTATGCAGTGCAAATCGATTCCCTACACAAGGCCATCACTTCAGGAAAACCTAACCCACAAAAATGAAAAGAGAATGCCAAACAAAACAAAGACACAGAGAAATATATACCAGAAGATGGATAAAATTAAAACTCCAGGGAAAAATCTCAATGCAACAGAAATACGCAAAGTACATGAGGATGAATTAGGACACCAGTGATAAACATAATTATGAAAATCAAGAAAACAACAGAGGAGAAAAAGACAACAGCAAAAAAGAGAGAAAAGAAATAAAGCGAAATGTCAAAGAAAGAAAGAACACAATAGCTGAACTAAATAAATCAACAGAGGAATTCAAGAGTAGAATGCATGAAACCTCCAATAGTATCAGTGAGCTAGAAGATAAGAGCAGAGGAATGCACTCAAGCAAAATTACAAAAGAAAAAAAATTGAAAAGAAATGAAGGTAGCATTCTAGAACAATGAGATGGAATGCACTTGTATCACAGGGGTCCCAGAATGAGAAGAGAAAATAAAAGGGAGAAGAAATAGTATTTGAAGAAATAATGGCTGAAAATGTACCAAACATGAAAAATAAAGCAAGCCTCTAGACCCAGGAAGATCAGAGTTCCAAACAGAAGAAACTCAAACAGACCTAGATTAAGACACATTGTCATCAAAATGTCAAAAATACAAAATAAAGAATCTTCAAAGCAGTGAGAGAAAAATGAGTCATATACAAAGGCGTTCCATAAACTGTCAGTGGATTTCTCAGCTGAAATTCTATGGGCTAGAAGGGAATAGCATGACATATTCAAAGTGCCAAATGAAAAATATTTTCAACCCGGGATACTATAACCTGCGAGATTATCATTTAGAACTGGAGGAATGAAAAAAAAAAAAAAAAAAAAAAAGCTTCTCAGATAAGCGAAAGTTAGATAAATTCATCACTCCCCAAAAAACAAACAAACAAAACCCAAAACCAAAACCACAAAACAAAAACTAGCTCTACAAAAAATACTGAAGGAAAATCTATAAAGTGTAAAGCAACTCACTTAAAAATAGTGAGACAGCAAAATACAAAAAAGTGGGAAGGAGGAGTGGAGAATAAAAATAAGGATGGCTAGAATGAGTGCAAGACTAATCTGTTTTCAAATATAAAGAGGAACTAAACACAGAATTATTAATGATAACCTCGGGACATGCTCAAGTCCCATTCAGGGAAAAAGCAAAAAAGAAAACAAAAAGCAAAACCAATCAAAACATAACTACACTCAACCTACTTAAGAAGACAAAGAGAAAAACAAAGGCACTGTCTGAAACAACACACAGAAGGAAATTTACAGAGTGGCAATAAACAGTTACATATCAATAATGGCCATAAATATTAATAGACTGAATTCACCAATCAAATGACACAAATGGCCATATGGATGAATAAGTATAATCCAACCTTCAACTGCATTCAGGAAACTCACCTTCTTTCAAAAGATTAACATAGGCTCAAAGTCAATCAATGGAAGGCAATCCTACAGTCAAGGGCAACCCTAGAGTCAAGGGCAACCAAAAATAAAGCAGTGATAGCCATACTTAGATAAAACAAATGTCCAAATAAAAAAGCATAATAAAACACAGAGATGGACATTATATAAAAATTAAGAGGTCCATAGAGCAAAAGGAAATTATGCTTATTAATATACATGCATCGAAATATATCAAGCAAATATTGTTAGAACTGATGAGATACATTGACAGCAACACAATAGTAAAAGTAGATTTCTACACTCCATTTACAACAAAGGATAGAATAACCAGGCAGAAAATTATCAGAGAAGCAGCAGCTTTAAATGACCATTTGGAACAGTTAGGTCTAATAGATGTACACCAAATACCAATGACTACAGATATCACTTTATTCTCAAGAGTGCATGGAACATTCTCAAGGACAGATCGTATGCTGGGACACAAAACATCTCTCAACAAATTCACAAAGCATACCATGTATCTTCTCTGACAATAATAGCGTAAAACAAGAAATCTACCACAAAAAGAAAGCTGCAAGACATCAAATTAATTGGAAACTAAACTATACGC
Organism: Solenodon paradoxus; assembly: GCA_004363575.1. Taxonomy (NCBI): domain Eukaryota; kingdom Metazoa; phylum Chordata; class Mammalia; order Eulipotyphla; family Solenodontidae; genus Solenodon; species Solenodon paradoxus. The sequence goes on from RJWH01001040.1 coordinate 210,782, forward strand.
TTCTAAATGATTCTTAGATAAAAGGAAATTAAAGAGGAACTTTAAAAATACTTAGAGATAAATGAGAATGAAGACATGATTTACCAAAATCTATCAGCTACAGCAAAAGCACTACTAAGAGGGAAGTTCATTGTAACCTATGCCTAGTTCAAAAAATAAGAAAAATTGTAAATAAACAATCTAACCCTACATTTAAAGCAACCAGAGAAAGAAGAACAATTAAAACTAAAAATTGTCAGAAGAAAGGAAATATTAAAATTTAAGCAGAAATAAACAAAATAGAAAACAAAAAGAAAATTCAGATGATGGATGACCCAAATTTTTATTCTTTCAAAAAGTAAACAAAATTGACAAACCACTGGCTAGGCTCACAATGAAGAAAAAAGAGAAAACTCTCATAACTAGAATAAAAAATAAAAGAGATATTACAACAGAGACCACAGAACTACAAAACCTAAGAGACTACTATGAAAAACTCTATGCCAATAAAGTGGACAACCTCAAGGACATGGACAGATTTTTAGAAAAATACAGTCTACCAATACTAAATCTGGAAGAACTGAATAACTGGAACAGAAAAATTGCAAGCAAGGAAATTAAAGTGGTAATAAAAAAATCTCCCTTAAAATAAAAGACCAAGACCAGATGCTTTTTTTAATGAGTTTTACCAAACCTTCAGAGAAGAATTAATACATGTTATTATTCTCAGTCTTTTCCAAAATACTGAAGAACAGGGAACACTTCCAAACATTTTCTATGAGGCTAAGATCACAATGATACCAAAAGCTGACAGAGATGTCACCAAGAAAGAAAATTACAGACCAATATCTTTAATAAACATAGATGCAAAAATTCTCAACAAAATATTAGCAAAGAAAATCCCAAAATGTATCAAGAGGATTATCTATCAGGATCAAGTGGAATTTATTCCAAGGATGCAAGGAGGGCTCAATATATATAAATCTACTAATGTGATACAACATATCAACAACAGCAAGGAGAAAAACCACAGATCATCAGCATATCAACAAAGTTTTTAATAAGATAATGAAGTTTTAATAAAGTTTTTAATAATAATATGATAAAAAAAATCATGAATAAAATGAGTATAGAAGGTACATACCTCAACACAATAAAGGCCATGTATGATAAAAACATAGTTTGAAATCTGGGAGTGTGAGACCTCCATTTTTTGTTCTTTTTTTATCAGGGCTGGTTTTGTTTGTTTGTTTGTTTTAACTTATTTGCATCTTACGTGATTCCAGATAAAATTCAGGATTTTTTTGTCTTGTTTCTGTGACTATGGTCAATGGTGAAAAATTGAAATCATTTCCTCTAAGGTCAGGAATAAGGAAAGAATCTCACCACATCATAATGGAGGTCTTAACCAGAGCAATTAGGCAAGAAAAAGAATTAAAAGGAATCCAAATTGTAACAAGGGGAGTAAAACATTATTTGCAAATGACATGATTATAGATATTGAAAATCCTAAAAACTACATTAAAATTAAAAACAATATTTTCACAGTTGAAAGAAAATAACTTGTAAATTCAGCCAAATGTCTTTCCAAATTAACATTGTTAAAATAACCATGTTTCCTAAGCAATATATAAATTCAATGCACTCTATCAAAATCCCAATGACATCCTTCACAAAAACAAGACAAAAAAATCCTGAATTTTGTCTGGAATCACGTAAGATGCAAATAAGTTAAAACAAACAAACAAAACCAGCCCTGATAAAAAAAGAACAAAAAATGGAGGTCTCACACTCCCAGATTTCAAACTATACTACAAAGTAGTAATAATCAAATTAGCATAGTATTGGAATAAAAACAGACATACAGATCAATGTAGCAGAATTCAGAGTCAAACTAATTTTCAACAAAGGAGACAACAGCGTACAATAGGGCAGGGACAATCTCTTCAATAAATGGTGCTGGGAAAAGAATGAAACCAGTTCACTCTTAAACACCATACACAAAATATGATTTAGAATGTGTTAAATAATTAGATATAAGACCTAGAAGAAAATACAGATGATAGGCTCTTTGACATCAAATTTAGAAATTATCATTGGTTCAAAATGCAAACAAAAGCAAAAATAAATAAATGGGATTACATCAACTAAAAAGCTTCTGCACAGTGAAAGGATTATCATCAAAAGACATCCTTCCAAATGGGAGAAGATAGTTATACATCATACATCTGACAAGGGGTTCATATCCAAAATATATCCATATCATAAAACTCAACAACAAAAACAAATAATTCAATTAAAAAATGTACAGAGGATCTGAATAGACACTTCTCCAAAGAAGACATACAGCTAGATGGCCAACAGGCACATGAAAAGATGATGATTGCCTCTTATCATTAGGAAAATGCAAATCAATACAATTAATGACAATTATCTAAAAGATGAAAATGATTGCTGGCAAAGACGTGGAGAAAAGGGACCTATATTATACACTGTTGGTATAAATGTAAATTGATGTAGCCATTGTGGAAAGCAGTATGGGTGACTCCTCAAAAAATTAAAAATAGAAATTCTGGGCTATGCCTTTATAGTTCAGGCAGCTGCAACATTGGTATGTGGACCATATACAGGACAAACACCCAGGTTTGAGACCCAGAACTAGAGTGAAAAAGCAAAATAAACAACTAAATAGAGATCTTCCTCCCTCCTTTTTTCTACCCTGACCTCTACCTTCCTCCTTCCATGCATCTTCCTCCTCTCCTTTCCTTTCTTCTCTTTAAAAAAATTAAAAGTAGAAAATTCTATATAAACCAGTTATCCCACTTCTGGCTCTAACTTCTATACTCAAAAAAAAAACAAACCCAAAAGCACTAATTTGAAGAGATACATGCACCTCTATGCTCATTGCAGTATTTTATTTTACTATAACCAAGACTTGAAAGACTTAAGTATCCGTTAGTAGACAAGTGGATAAAGAAGATGTGTACACACACACACACACAATGGAAAAATACACGATGAAAATGGCAGGATTTCATCATATCTATAGATACAGATATGATGAAATCCTGCCATCTTCAACAACATGAATGGATCTAGAGGGTATTACGCTTAATGAAGTAAGTTGAACAGAGAAAGACAAGATACCATATGATTCCATTCAGATATGTTATATAGAGTAACCAAACAAACTTTTGACCTGTGGTTGGGAGACATACATAAAAATATTCATATGAGCAACATTGCTCATAATAGACAGAAACTGAAAACAACCCAAATATACTACAAATAAAACATATAAATAGGTGGGTATGGTGTGAAATGCACACTGAGTCGTGAATTCAATATCTATATAGCAATGTAAAGTAAAAATAAATTTAAAAAAATATTCTATACAGTGTTTTTTATCTTGATTTTCATTTGGAGCAATAATCTCTAAAAATACCCAAAGATATACTCATTTTTGTGATTGTGTGATTTTTCATTATATATATATTCCATAGTTCATTCAACTAGTTTCATATTGACAATCATGTGTTCTATCAAATCCTAGACAGTAAACTAACTCCATGTGAATGGATCTCAAAAAATAATTTTGAGTGAAAGAAGCAAATCAAGGACTACATATAAAATAATTTCACTTATATTGAAACAAAAATAGGTAACACTAAATTATGTAAATAGGATTATATATAGAATTAATACAATTTATGATAAAACATGCTAGACTACAAGCATGAGGACTCTGAAACGTTAAATATCTCTATCCAGATTATAGATTAATTTCCTGGAGCAGTCTTAAAAGCACAATAGATCAAGTGATTTCACTCACTACTTTAGTATATGAAATTCTGATAGCTGCCACCAAGTGACAGTTCTGAAGAAAACAAAGAATACTGAATTATACAAAAATAGGTTATAACAATATTATTATCTATGAAGTACTAACTATATGTCAGTCACTATGCTCTCTAATACATTATCACTCTTCATGACTCCTAAGCAAAGCAGGTTTTTCTCACATTACTGATGATAAAAGCAAGATGCAGGTTACTTTGTCAAGATTATATACCATATGGCAAATGAGTATCTTTAAAACCTATTCTCTGCTTTTGTCATATGTGCCACAGTGCAGCTTTTAGGATGCTAGTAACTTATAAGAATATCACATCTTATTCAACAACTTACACATTATCACGTTGGGATGTATATCTGATTCATCATCCTTACAAGCTTTCAAATTAAACAATCACTTGAAAAAAATCTGAATTGCATATGGAGTAAACACTCTCTTCAGCCTTTTCATAGACATGCTCTCATTCAAACCTTCTAACAAATTCTGTGAAGTAGGTATGTACAGACATACTAAAATAAGGAACTATTGACTAGTTAGAGGGACGATGTGGGTTCAAAGCCAGTCATGTCAACTGAATGCCCCACTGATCTGTGCCTTGGGGTAAGTCATTTAAGAATATACAAGTATAAGCTTTCACAGACGATTACAAGACATTAAGCAGCCAAAATGGCACTACTAAATGACAAAACATTATTGTTACACATAAACACTGTCATTTCAATAAAGTCTTAGTTATAAAAAATTTCCTTCAAAGACAGGTTTGAGTAGTGCCCAGGTTCATATTACTCTGTCTCACCCACTTACATTACCTAAATGTAAACAGATCTTACATTTAAGCTTCCTTGGTCTTCACTTAGAAGTGTGTTAAGAATGTGGGGAGCATAAAAGAGCTGGACTCTAGTTCTAACTCTACCTGCTTTGACACATGAGTCTCTTTGGACAACCCATGATTGTGGCTGTGACTTGACATTGCAAATGTCAAACCTGGTATAGACCACACTCTATACTTTCAAGAAGTCATTCATTCCTTCTCACACTAAGCCCGATTTAATAATTCATTGATTTATTACAAATAAATAGCCCTAACTTTAAGACATCCACTTTCTCTTAATATTTTCTTATGTCCCATGCAACTTCTGTTTTAAAAAATTCTCCTTTTGGGACTCAGATTTGTGATCTGGGGCAGGGGAAACAACCAAGATGAACAATTACATAAAAATAAAGTGCTTCTTTCTCCTCTCTCTTCTTATCTGCCTTCCTATTTGCCCTCATTCCTGCCTGTAACTTTCCTTTAAAAAAATATAAACAAAAAACTCCTTTTACCTTATTCTGCTCTTTTCTAAGCAATGCATTAAGAAAAAGAAAACTCTTGGAGGAGAATTCTTGGGAGATTTCCCCTGATCCTATAAACCTCAACTTTCAATTTGTGTATGGTTAGGAACTTGATGTTAATTTGTTATTAACTTTTTATTTGGAAAAATTTGAAACATACCATAGAGTAGAATGTATACCCATGAACTTTTCAACTAGATTTATCAATTGTTAAAATTTTACCACCATTTGCTGCATTATATTACTCTCTCAAGATATTTTTCCTTTGTAGTATCACTTGAAAGTAAGTTTCAAACATCAGAATCACCATCATGATGTTTATATAAACATCAAATAATCAGCACATATTCTCCTCATACCTAGAGCATTCTCCTGTTAAATCACAGTATCATTATTACATCCATAAAATTTAACTTTAATACAATCATTTACTTGTATGAATCATGTTATCAGACATATTTTTCAATTCAGGATAAAAGACATGCATTGTCTTTAATTGTCATAATCCTTTAACTTTTGCTCATGTTTTTTTAATCACACTGACACTTTTTACATGTCCAAATCAACTGATTTATAGGGTGTTTCATAATCTTAATTTGTGCGATTACTGCTTCATGATTATATTCAAATTAAGCACTTTTGGCAAAAATATGACAGGAGATGCTGTATTTGCACAGGATCAGATCTGAACGCACCAAATGTTCATTATCCCATTGTTGGTGGTAATGACTGATCACTTGACTAAAAGAATGTCTGCTGGATTTCATCACTGCAAAGGTACATTTGTCCTTCATAATTAATAGTCTAGGAGGTTATAAAACTATCTTCTTCCACAACTTTTCCACACAATGATTATAGAATCACTGATGAATCTACCATGTTAGTCTTCATGTGGGCCCCTCCTTCCTTATGACTGCTAATTAGTCAGTCTTTCCTCAGAAAGCGTGCCAAAGTAACACAGCATAAGTTTCCTTTGTGTAGTCTATACTTTTAGCATTAACAAGTCTGGGGAAGTTCTCAGTGAAAAGAATCCTTTCTTTCATTCCTTTCTAAGTCTTTTGAAAACTTTCTTTGAATAAAAGCTTCACATATTGTACTTTACATAGTAGTTGCTGCATCGCTCATATTAGACAAACTCTGGTCTCTCTGCTCACCTTACTTTCTATAAAAAGGAAAAAAGAGTCATCCAAACGCAAGTAGAACTAAACTAAACCCATCAAACTTGAGCCTATCTGTCTCACTGGTTAATAAAGAAAATTCTCTTTGCTTCACAAAATTACAGAACAATCTGTCAATCAAACTCCTTGCTTGTCTGCTAAAAAGATTTGTACTAGGTTGTCTGTCATGTCTCCAGCATTCAGTATTTGCTGTGGATCTTACTTTATCAGCTCTAATGAAGCAAGCTACATAGTAAGGTGAGATAAGGTTTCTATCAAAATCTCAATTCCCAAATCAGAAGGCAGGAGGGCAATCTTAGGAAGAACATAGCCATCTGCAGACACCTAGAAGAAACTTTGCTAAGACAGATAATTATGACAGTGGAACTTTTTGAGAAAGTAACTATAACCTCGGCTCAAATGTTACCCATAAAAATCAGAATTGATCTTTCTATTACGCAAAGTGGAAAGACAATTTAAATAAAGATACCTATATTTCCACCTAAAAATTTTTCCTCAGTGAAAAATGCGGCAGACTTTTTAAGCAAGACAGGTAGGTATGGACAATATGCACTGATGCCTACAATAATGAATATAATATGCTCCAATGGCATCCTTTATTCTCAGCAACTTTAATATCAAAGTAAGAAAAATTGACTTAAGTGATTCATTCTTCCACAGGAAAGCCTAAATGTCCAGTAGAATTCACAGTAAGCAAGTAATTCTAGTCTCCACTTTGCTACTGTGATGAGTTTCTTCAACTATAAAAAATCCCCAAAAGGTTATATTTGATGAGTTCTAAAGATTTTATATTCAGAGCCCTCTAAGAACCTAAAAATACAAATAACTAAGATACAAATAAATACAGATACTAAAATAACTCTTTGAATTCTCCCCACAGAATTAACTAGAAGCACAAGATTTAGAGGGACCACACCACTCAGTAATCGAGATAATTAAAAGAAAGAAATACATTAATTATATTAAAAAATAATTAACAAAATACTAATTATAATATATTAAATATATTATTATTAACAAAATACCAAATGTTAAACAAATACTGTTTACTTGTTTTATGACTACATTATCGTGTAATAGGACCATCATTTCCAATCAGATGGTAGTTCCCAGCTCAGGATGCTGTTTTCCACCAGGAATTTTTAAAAGGGTTGAGAAAGATGTCCAACACACTGGGTTATGTGCTTTATATACAGTCAACTTTTTCACTATCGAGTTTGCAGTAACTTTTTCCATTTAATACAAAATATGGTTGTATATTTTAAGAACTACATATTGGGTGTCACGGTTTGTCATATTTTTGCCTCAGGCTCTAATATGGCTCACTAGGGTACTGAACTTAAGGATTCATTCTTTCATCAGGTAAAGCACTGAACTGTTTAAAATTAAATGCCTCTACTTTAGGAGCTTTAAGTCTTATAGAAATGAGTCCATTTTATAAAAAAGCAAAATAAAATACAGAGGAAAAACTTCCTGGGATTCCGGGAGATCAGACCCTCCTCAGTTGAGAGAAATGAGAATTAGGGAAAGACACTTAGAAGTGGTATAGGGTACCTGATTTAGCAAATAAAAATATAAACTTTGCTTGAAATATATTGATATCAAAAAGTAAGACTTGCCAAAATCTAAGTCTCCCAAGAAGACGTAAGGGCTCATAAAAAGGGAGATAGTAGGTGTACACTCCACTTATATGGATTGGGAGAACCTACTAGATGAAGAGTTCAAAACAACAGTCAAAAAAAAGCTGGATGAGATGCAAGAGGCACACACACCTACAAAAGGCAACTTGAAGACATCAGGAAAAGGAATGATATCTCAAAGAGAATTCATCACCAAAGAGATTGAGTCTACGAAGAAAGTTCTAGCTGAAGTGCTAGAAATAAAAGACAACAGTCAAGGAACTTAAGCTAAACATCAAAAGCTACATAAGCAGATTCATTCCCACAAAGGAACAAATATAGGAAATTGAAGAAAATGGAGGAAACCCTCACAGAAGAGAGAGAAAAAGATTAAGGAGAAATGAAACCTTGCAAGAAATGTTAGACACTATGAGAAGAAAAAATATAAGTCTAAAATGTGTTAGGAAAGAGAGAAGAGAAAGGAGCAGAGGCCCAACTTAAAGAAGTAATAGCAGATAATCTGTTACAAAAAGGAACCACAGAGATTCAAAAAAGCAGAGAGAACAATGGAATTTCTAAATATAAATAGACCTGCTCCCAGACACATCATAGTAAAACTAGCAAAAATCAACAGGGTACTCAAAACTGTTAAAGAAAAGAAAAACATATTTCATGAAAGCATACCCTTTATGCTTCACCACACTTTTCAAAAAGCCAGGAGATAATGAAACAGCATTTTCAACATACTAAAATACAAAAACTACGAGTCAAGAATACCATACTCTGCAAAATTATCATTCAAATATGATATAGAAATACACATCATCAATGACAAAAGTTAATGGAGTTTTCTATCACCAAGCATGCCATTAAAGAAATCTTCAAAGGGGCCCTACAACAGAGAAAATGAAAACAAAGACACATAAAACTTTGAGGATGAGAAACAGGAAAACAAAAACAGAAAAAAATGATGAGATGAGCAGGACCGAAAAATAAACACACTAAAGGGAAAAATAAAAATAAGTATTTTGTACAAGTATAGATAAATGAAATGGTATCACCTTATAAAAGGTGATAATAAAGCAGTGCAGTTAGAGACAACCTATGGGACAGCCACAAAGTTCAATCCTAAAGAGATACAATTGCTGGGAAGCACACAAAACTGACAGAGTAGACACTGAAAGCCAACCAAAGGGAAAAGCAAATTCAAACAAAAAGGAAATGAAGCAATGAGCAGGAAAAAACAAACAAACAGCAACAACAAAAGAAAACAAATGCTCAAATAACAGTAATAAAGCCCTACATTTCAGTCATTACAATAAATGTGAATGGACTGAACTCACCAATCAAAAGACATAGAGGGGCTGGATGAACAAAAAAACAGGACCAATCAATATTATGTCTATAAGAAACACATATCAGATTCAAAGATAACCATACTCTGAAGGTCAAAGGGTACGAAAAATACATCAAAACAACAACATGAAAGGATATCAGGAACTGCAATACAAATTTCCAACTGAAAAAGGTTTCATGGGGCAAGGATGGTCACTATATCATGGTAAAGGGGGTAATCCAGCAAGAAGAAATAACCACCTTCAACAAATATGCACCCAATACAGAACCATCTAAATATATAAAACAAATACTGACAGAGCTAAAGGTAGACATGAACTATAACACAATACTAGCAGGGGATTTCAACATTCCACTTACATCGATAGATAGCTCATCCAGGCAAACAATCAACAATGGAATCAGGGCTCTAATTTAACACATCTTTTGAACCTAACAGACATATACAGAGTGTTCCACCCCAACAAAAAAATAATATACATTCTTCTCAACGGTAAATATTCTCAAGTATAGACCACACTTATCTTGGGACACAAAACAAATCTCAGCAAATTTAACAAAACTGTAACTATAGAAAGCATCATCTATGAACACAAGGGAGTAAAATTAGAAATTAACTGAAGAATAAAACTGCGAGAACCACAAAGATGTAGAGATTGAACAACATGCTCCTGGAAAACTCCTGGATCATTGATAAAATTAAAGAGAAAATTAATACTTATCTGGAAACAAATGAAAATTTGGATATGAGCTACCAGAACACAAGGGATATGGTAAAAGCTGTTCTGAGAAGAAAGTTTATAACCATACAAGCACTCATTAAAACACAAGAAGAGGCCCAAATTAAATATCAAACCACTCACCTGAGGGAACTAGTAAGGGAAGAAAAATCAAAACCAAAAATTAGCAGAAGAAAGGAAATAATAAAGATTAGAGCAAAAATGAATGAAATCAAAATCAAAACGATCATCCAAAGATCAATGACTCCAAGAGCAGGTTCTCTGAAAAAATAAACTAAATCTATACACCTCTAGCTAAACTCACTAAGAAAAAAGAGAGAAAACCCTAACAACAAGAATCAGAAATGAAAGAGGTGAGATTACAACTGACATAACAGAAAGACAATGCATTTTTAGAGAGTGTTAAAAAAACTTATATGCTAACAAATTCATCAACCATGAAGATATTACAATCTACCAAAACTGAACTAGAAGGACACAGACAACCTAAATAAACCGATCAAAAGTGTTGATACTGAAGCAATAAAAAATCACCCCCAAACGACAGCCAAAGCCCAGGTCGATTCACTAGTGAATTCTAACAAAACATTCAAAGAAGAGCTTATCCTCATCCTCCTTAAACTCTTCCACAAAGTTGAAGAGACAAAAAAACTTTCAAATACTTTCTATGAAGTAAATATTAACCTGATACCAAAGTTAGACAAAGACAGCAACCAAAAAGAAAACTACAAAACAATATAACTGATTAATACTGATGCAAAAATCCTCAATAGAATTCTGTCAAACAGAACTCAACAGCACATCAAAAAAATTATACATCATGATCAAGTGGGATTTATTCCAGGGATGCAAGGATTGTTCAACATACACAAATCAAATGATATAATATACCACATCAACAAAGAGTAAATAAAAAGCCACATGATCATCTCACTAAATGGAGAAAAAGCATTTGAAGAGATTCAATGCCCATTCATGATAAAAAAAAAAAAAAACACCTTGACAAAATAGAAATAGAAGGCACATACCTCAACATAATAAAAGCAATATATGACAAATCCACAGCCAACATCACAATTAACAGTGAAATCTGAGTCTTTCCCCTAAGATTCAGAACAGGAAAAGGCTGTTCTCATTACCACTATTCGACATAGTTGTGGAAGCTGTGGCCAGAGCAATAAGGTAAGAAAGGAAAGATATTAAAGGAATACAAATTGGTAAAGACAAAATAAAATTATAATTATTTGCAGATACAGATTATTTGCATGATATTTTACCTAGAAAATCCTAGACTCCATGAAAAAAATGTTAGATACAATAAATGAATACAAAAGGGCACAATATAAAGACAACACACAAAAATCAGTAGCCTCTTACATGCAAACAATGAAGTATAGGATAAATTAAGAAAGAAATACTACTGGTTCACAATAGAACCAAGAAAGATAGAATATCTGGGAATAAACCTAACAAAGGAAGTGAAAAATCTCTATAATTAAAACTATATGACATTAACAAAATAAATTGAAGGAAAAAAAAAAGATGGAAAAACATTCCATCTTCATGGATTGGGAGAACAACATAATAAAAATGGTCATCCTACCCAAAGCAATATATAAGTTCAATGCAATTCCCATCAAAATTTCAAGGACAGTTTTCAAGGAACTAGAGTGCACAAATCTAAAGTTTATAAAAATCCACAAAAGCCACAAAAAGCCAAAGCTGTTCTCAGAGGAAAAAAAGAACAGCAGAGGAACGACACTCCTTGACTTTAAACTATACTACAGAGCAACCATCATCAAAACACTATGGTACTAGAACAAAAGAAAAAAGACACATCTATCAATGGAATAAAATTGAGAGCCCAGAAATAAAACTATATTTATACTGACAGTTAATCTATGACAAAGGTGCCAAGGGCATATAATGGCGAAAGAAAAATCTATTCAACAGAAAGTGTCAGGAAAACTGGAAAGATATCTGCCAAAACTAAAGAGAAGAAGAAACAAGATAAATTACTCATAAGTGCCATACAAAAAAGTTAATCCAAAATGGATCAAAGACCCGGACATCAGACCTGAAACCATAAAATACTTAGAAGAAAATGTGGGAAAAACACTCCATGACTTCATCACTCTCTATGATGTCTTTGTGGAAGGAATATTGAGAGCAAAAGAAACCAAAGTAAAACTAAACAACTGCAACTATATCAAACTGAAAAGCTTGTGCACAGCAAAAGAAACGACCACTAAAACAAAAAATCCCCCATGCAAATGGAGAAGATATTTATACAGCATAAATCAGGTAAGAGCTTAATCTCCAAAATATACAAAGAGCTTATAAACCTCAACAATAAAAAAAGCAACTAGTCCACTCAAAACATGGGCAAACAACTGAATAGATATCTAACTATAGAAGACACACAGATGGTCTACAGACACTTGAAAAAATTTCTACATCACTCATCATCAGAGAAATAAAAATAAAAACTACAATGAGATACCACCTCACACCAGGCAAAAAGGCTGGAAATAGCAGGTTTTGGAGGAGGTATGGAGAAAAAGGAATCTTCCCACAATTTTGGTGGGAATGTAAATTGGTTTAACATCGTTGGCAAACAATATGAAGATTCCTTAAACAAATAAAGACAGATCTACCATTTGATCCAGCAATCCCACTCCCAGACATATACCCAGAGAATATAAAATCTCCAGTCAGATAAAAACATCTGTATCTGTGTTCATAACAGTACAGTTCACAACAGCCAAGATGTAAAAACTACGTAAATGCCCATCAAAAGACGACTGGATAAAGAAGGTCTGGTATATATACTCAAAGGAATTGTATGCTTCTTTTTAAAATAAATTAAAATGTGCTCTTTGCTACAATCTGGATGGTACTGGAGGGGATCATGTTAAGCAAAGTAAGTCAGAAAGAAAAAGAGAAATATGTGGAATATAATTAAATGAAACCAATGAACACACAAATTCCAACCAAAATAGCAGAACACAGGACCATGGTTGTGTGTGGGTGCTGAGGGGTGGAGTAAGAGGGGAAAAGGTGGTGGTCACAGACATAACTTGGTGGTGGGTGTGGTGTGAATTATAGACTGAACACAATTACAATCTCTAAAATGAATACAGCATTATGAACTAAAGAAATAATATAGATAGATAGATAGAAGAAAGAAAGAAAACTTATTCAGCATATCAGTTCAGATATAAATAAGTCCTAGAATTAGTCCTATTTGGAATGAAAATTAAAAAGAAAAAACTACTTTAAGGAATCCATCTTGCAATAGACACTTTACACTGCCTGGGTACTTTCATTTGTAATGATCTTTCTCTGCATTGTTTTGTTTTTAAAATTCAATTTATAGCACATCAAAATTATAAAATTCCTAAGTACAGCCTAGAAAGCTACCTACCTTTTGTCAAAAAAAAAGATATTGATTAAAATTTAATTTTACAGAATCAACTTATACATAGTTCTAATTAGCTGAGTACAGCCTTATCCATCATGAACTATTAAAACGCAGGGATGAATATTTTATATTATCCCAAAAAGAAAATTACATCTTGCTCCTCATGACTTCTTTTATAATACACTTTATATCATGCTATGACATCCATTCATAAGTTTGTGTTTCCTCGAAATGATATCTGTAATCAACATAAAACAAGAGACTACACTACTTATTATCATTCTGTGTCCAGCAACTGGAAAATGTCAGAATATTAGGTGCTCAACATACATTTTTGAGTTCACAAAATTAAGTGAGTGGACAAAATCCTCTATGACATGTAAATATATTCAATTTAGGAACAAAAGCTATAAATTTGATATTAATAATTTCTGGAAAAGTATACATTAATGTGGCCATTAATGTGTTGAGATTTTTAGCAACCTACTCTGAATCAAGTTCTATTGTCTATTGCTTTCTTATTAAAGAAATTATAAATGTGTTATAATATTATTTGATGCCAAAAACTTTTGTTTTCATAAAAACAAGTTCTAGGAATCATTTTATGATTTTATCTAAAACGAAGTTTTTGTTAAAAATACTTCTGCTTTAAATATCAAATAAAAACCCAAACCTAAACATGACAGCAACATTTATATTCCTGCTTTAATCTGAAATTCCAAGAATAATCACTTTATTCCAATGCACCTGTTAGCTTGTTTGCATGTCAAGCAGACACTAAAAAAATAAAAAATGGAAATCAGTATAATTAGATATATAGTGGATTAAACTAACAATCTTTAAAAATTAATGTATATAATTGCATTTTAATCATCCTTTAAATGACTATATTATGAAAATTAAAGAACAAGAGTTCCAATAAATCTATTTTATGTAATGAACTAAGCACAAAAATTAGATCTAGTGGTTAGATATGCAAACATCCACCATCTGATAACACGCATCATGTAGTATTCCATTTTTCAGTTCATGCACTCCTCTGAATGGTACCGAACAAATTTGAAATAAAAAAAGGGTAAGCTAAAGACAACATACAAAATGTGAGATAACTAGAGGAAAAAATTTTAAAACTCAATAAATAGAAGAGTTCCTTTCTGAATATTTAGTTTCAGTACACACTCATTAATTCTATGACAGTACCAATTGAAAAGAGACATTTTAATATGGCAAATAAAAAAAGAAAATCATGAATATCTGTACTTGATAAGAATCAAAATTATAAGTGTGAATTAGTTGCTTGTTTTTTTAACTCTTCAATGTTAAATAAAATGAATTCACCAATTACTTCTGTAAACCACCCTTTAATATAATTGCCTAGAAAAGGCAACTTTCAATGAATGCTTGTTGCCATTTTGCTTCATTTAATATATCTTTTCTTTTTAAAGGAAAAAGTATATAGGAAAAAGCAGATTTAAAGAATTAAGCTTTTATTACTGTAACTTGCCACTTGGCACTTTAGAAAATACAATCAGATATGAAGGAAATAAAAGGCAAAATCTTGGGAAAAGAGGGCAATCTCATTTTCAAATGTTTTGATGATCTAGCTTTATGATTCAAAAGAATAAAATATAAAACCATTAGAAACGAAGTTCAAAAGATGTTCAACTATAAAATTTAAAATACATATACAAGTAAATTCTCATTTACCGATAAAAACCAGTCTAAAAACACTGAAATGTCATTCACTACAGCAATAAAATTACTGGCTACATCAAACTAAACTTAATATGAAATATATAGAACATACAATTAGAAAACGGTTAACTTCAAAAAAGAGGGTCTTAAACAAATAAGAAATGCTATATCATGTATTTAAAGGTATAACATTTCCAGTGACTGTAAATCAGTTACAAGCAACTTCTGGCACGGGCGGCTCTAGTGCCATGGCTATGGGGATTTCAATCCAGGCAGTCTGGATTTCAGTCCTGGATCTGCCACTTCCTACCTATCATTGATGATGTTACTTAACCTCCCTCTGTCTTAAGTTCTTGTCTGTAAAATGGGGTTAGCAATAGTACTCAAAACTTTTTGTGTGTGTGATTTAAATGTGGTTATATATGTGAACCACTTAGAAGTTTCTTTACATAGTTTCAGTACATGCTGCTAACTATAATAACAATCATAATTATTGTTATTAATAGTCAGTGAGAATCTGATTTATGTTAAAGCTTATAAAGCACACAATGCTGGATGTGGGGTTTGAAAAGAAATTTGATCCAAAAGACCAACCACATACCAGAAGAAATAAGGCATATAAGTAAATGAAAATTATATAAGCAAGTTAAATATAAAGCTGTCTCATGAGAACATACCTGGAATAAAACATTATTAATTACCAAATAAATGCTATGTTCATGAAACAGTTTGCCCTCCTAATATTTGGAAAGCAAATACTGAAGTTTGATCTATGTATTGTATTCTTATTTTCTGGCACTACTAACTCCTCTTTAAGTTAGGGTAAGTATCCATCTCAATTGGTATTAGCACAGTTCTGGTTTGCGTGTAGCCTAATGTCATGGTTGGAAAGTTACTCCATTTCTGATTAATGCTTTTTTTTTCTTATGGATGTCACTGTGATGATAATGTGATATCAAATTCTTGCTTTGGCTGGGAGCAGTTTTGACAATTATTATCTTTGCTCATTTGCTCTGTTTTGGATTAATTTTACAGCTAATCTAGAGGACAACCTTACTTACAGATGCTCAGGGGAAAATTATTCTTGCCTATCATGTAGTTCTTACCAATGTTAGGAGAGAAACTGGAAAAAATAGCTTATTGCCAGGTTTTATATGACCCAGCATGCTTCGTATCAAGGTACTAGTTGAAACTTGATTTTTCTGAAACCAAAGGAAGAAATATGTCAGGATGGATTATGGCAGATAGGTAGAAAAATTGTATTTATATATAAAATAAATTCATTATTTTCTTAATGATCTAGTACATGATTTTGCAGTTTGCTTTTAACGCTACACACATTTTGAGAAATATGTCGCTCTCCACACCTTCGGTACAATTTTTTTTTAATGTTCTGAATCATTAACATCTTAGCCCATTTTTCAATATTTGATTGTCACTTGAACCTTCTTATCTGCTTTCCTTGCTACTGGTGTCACAATACTACTTTTAAAGGATTGAATATTTAGTTTTTAAATGATGACTGAACAGTAAAAAGAATAGAAAGGAATAGCCGGTGACTCTATGATTACTGACAAAAATGAAACACTTTAAGCTCTTAGATAACAAGTGTTTCTTAATTAGCTATTATCAAATGTTAGAGAAAAATGTTTATCGCATTTGGATTATGCAGGAAATTCATGTTCTGAATCATAATGAGTCTAATATGACTTTTTTCTAATCTAGGTGAGAATATTAATATCAGTGTTTGCTTCAATATACTTTGTAGTTCTTGTTTGAAAAATTGTTATGTGTCAGTGACTGTGCTTAGTACTGGTAATATATAGTTGATTATAGTCTCTGCTCTAATGGGCTATAAGACCAGTTAACAGTCATAGGACTTTAAAACCTCGCTGTTATTACAGAGTCACAGGAGAAACCACTAATACTTAAATGCATTGACTCTGTCAGTCTGCTCTAAGTGCTCACCTGTGTTAAAAGCCTAACAATTCTAAGAGGTGGAGACTATTATCATTTCTATTTTCAAATGAGGGAACCCAGGCACAAGAGATTAAATAACTTGCCCAATGTCATTTAGGTAGAACACAATTTTCTAACTCAAGCAAACTTTTTTTTTTTCAAAGAAGCACTTTTATTTATTTTATTTAGTTGTTCATCTTGGTTGATCCCACTGGCTCCAAGATGCCAAGGCAGGACCTTGGGGTGTATGCAGAGTGCAATCAACTGCTACTTCACCAGGGCGTGCCTCGAGCAAACTCTTTAGAGAAACATTATTCACATATCTCTATTTTATAACTAGAATATGTTATATGTAGGTGCTTGTATGATCCAAGAATATGTGAGAGAAAATTACTGAGTCTGATTTCATCTGTTGTTTACTATCCATTTATTAAATACCTACCATGGCCAGACATTTTGGATAGGTGAATAAGCAGAACACTTGGGTTCCATGACTCCACGGAATTTATAGTTTAGCAATACTTGCCTCTGACATAGTCAAGGAATTTCTCGATAACTCGTAATTATTTTGCCACTATTCATTTTCATCATTTCTACTCAATCCTAACTTCTGAGCACACACTGAAATCTTTGTTGTTTTTATAACTGGGGAAATTAATGGTCTCCAATTTGCATGTGTGGATAGTTTTTAATTACTGTATATTATTACATTTGAAGTAACCTTGAATTTTCACATATTGCATGATGACTTCCTTACACTGCCTTTTACATAGCAAATTTCATTGCTCTAGCTGCTGAAAAATGGTCCCTGGTTCGCACTTAGATTTTCTAACATATTTTCAGAGACTAACAGGGATATACAACCTAACTAAAATTCCTATTGCAATTATATTTCCTTTTACATATAGGGAATACAAATAGCTTTTGCTATTCTAATGAGAAAATAATTCTGGGTCCTAAGTTAATTTATCATTGTCCAGTGGTACAACTGTTTGACAGCTACTGTAGCTGATGGGGAAGAGTCTGGAGGTCTTGGGATGCTAAGGGGTAGTAACTTGTGACAAAAGCTGATGTACTGGTCGAGTTTGCATTGTTTTTTCTTTCTGCGATGCCACAATTCTCTCCATAGGATCTCCCAGACAGGCAATCACTTATGCAGCTGACTGCTGAAAAAAAAATCCCTTCTCCTACCTTTCCTCAAGGGACCTCGTGCTTCCCACCATTGAGACTAAAGGGCTTGATTGCTGGCTGACCTTCCCCTGAGGCTCAGAAACTGGGTGGGAAAAAGAGAGGTTGCTTTTAGCTCCCATTTCAGCCTCAGCGTAGAGATCTCTGGGATGAGTGGCAACTGACTTTTCCCCAAGGCCCATGTCAAGACTCCTAGCTTCTGTTGAATTCTGAGGGTCCAAGGAAAACGAACACAGTTAGGGATTTCAATATAATTATTTTTAGGTCTTTGGGAATAAACCTTCTTTCTGATTCTGCCGTCCCTCCAACTGTACCAAATAATACCTTAAACTGTTTTTTAATTTTCAAACTAATACGTCAGGACTAATATTTTTATCATCCAGTAGGTTGACTACTTCTAAGCATATGAAAAAGGCTTTCTTCTGGGACATTTTTCCTTAGTTCAGATATTAAATCAAAGATAGAACATAATTTGTGAAAAAGTATTTCTCTTATTGGTGATCATTTTTCCCCAGTAGAATGCCAATCCAATTTTACTCCGCATTCTCAAAGCTAGTGACTGAGAGCTTTCTTCCTCTATTCTTTATTTCTGAAGTAAGTAGTGGTTTGTCTAATTACTGTACTATAGTTACAATTATAGAGAAAAGGTCAGTCTAGTCATTGCCAATTAAAGTAGGAAAAAGCTACATTTACAACCACTAAGAGCCATTATGTCAATTTAATGCTGTTCATCAGTGTGTAACCCCTTTTCTAGGATATATAAATCTAATCTTGGTATTATAGTACATTCACCCTATTAAAAGCCTTTGATGCTACAGAGAAGAGATTATTGAAAGCAACTTATATTAATTGTACATCCTTGCAGGTTATCTTATGATGGATTTTAGAATCTGGATTTGTAAAACTGGGCCAAAATAATAGGCACTTTTATTTTTAGGTATTTGATAAACTAAAATAACCTGGTGAGATTTAAGTTTTCTAACTTTTCTCAGTGACTAACTGGGATATATGATCTAAACAAAATTCTCAATGAAATCATGTTTCATGTTAGATGTAAGGAAAATGTATAAACTTTTACCATTCTAATGAGAAAAAATAACCCGGGAATTTAAGTTGATTACTACTGCTGTTTTTGCTTTTATATTTTTACATAGTATTTAAAAACTTGTAACTTAAGAGACATCATGGTTTTAGTACAGTTAAGAAAATATGATTGGAATTAAGATATTTTTTAAAATTTCACTCTTTATGAAAAGAAATCTATGAATGCTTTTCAATATATTTTTATGTGCACTGCAGAATACATCGCACATTAACATATTTTTACAAACCTGAAAAATCTCTACGTAATCCTCCTGCTTTAGTTTTTTAAATCAAATTTCCTAGTGTTTTGAATCAGGCAAAAAAGGAGAAAGTGAGTTTGTTGGCTTACACTTGTGAGGAGTATGAGAATACACCTACAATTATAAAAAGAAAATACACTTTCACCTAAATAATTTATTCTAAATTTTCTAGTTAGTAAACCTTAAAATAACATTTAAATGGTCCAAAATAGTTGATGGGAGGGTCCAGAGTTGGCATAGAATCAGACACTCTTCTACAGGGATATATGTAGACTATATATTGACACAATTTTCTATAGTGAATTAAGTAAGAAGCACATACAATAATTTAGATATGTACACCCTTAGCCACCGAAATTCCATTTCGGGAATTTAACCCTAGAGAAAACAAATAAAAATATATAAAGATATATAAATACATAGACATGAAGTTTATCATATAGCTATTTATAGGAGTAAAAAATCAAGATGATTAAAATATGTGTCAAAACCCTTCTGTAACTCCACGAGATATGGTAACTTAGATCTATATTTATTTTTTAAAAAAGGAAATCAATAATATATTGTGTTATAGACAGATTACAAAATGCACAATGAAATTCCAAAAGAAGGTGAAAGGAGTACACACACATATGTGCACATCTGTAAAACTGTTCAGCAAAATGTCTAGATAATGGGATTTTATGAAGTCTTAAATTCCTTTCTTAAAATAACTCTGAGAACCTACTTGTATGTATATGCGTTTCTTTGCCATTCAAAAGGACATAAGAAATACAATCCAAAGATACTCAGTCTGTCCTAGATCATCAAAGAAAACAAGTGTTGGTGAAAATAAAGGGCTAGTAAAGATGAGGGAGGGAGGGAGGAAGGAGGGAGCAGCCTAAGAGTCAGAAAGAAACAATTCTTAGGCTCTATTGTCATGACTAGCAAGCTGCATGTACCTGGACAAGTCTCAGATTGTGAGCCTCAGTTCAATACCAACAAAAGGAAGGAGTTTGATGGGCAGTTCTTAGAAAAATTTTGCATATAGGTTCTGTGGTAACAATTTTCAAAGAGTAGATAGAAACATGACGATTCCTCAATTCCTTGCTAGTCACAGGTAGACTATTCTGAAATTTCTTAAATCTATACTTTAGTCAGGTTATACAAGATGTGAAAACCAAAAGCCAAAAAAAAAAAAAAAAAAAAAGAGGAAATTCACAAGCACACTGGTGCACTCATTACTGGATTATTAGCCTGAGAGAGTAGGACAACACACTCACCTCAGGAAGGGGCCCACCCCTCACTATTCCAATATAAGCTTATTTCCAAACAAATGACAGTTCTCTTACAACACTTCACTTTATACAGATAAAGAAAGATACAGTTATCTATCTGACATTGTGATATGTACATTATACTGACAAAATAATCTAAGGAAAGGAGGCAAGAGAGACTTTGATGTTGCATTCCAGTTATTCAGACATATCAATAATCAAATCTGGAGAGCTGCCAATGAAAATAGAATAAACATCATTAGCATTTTAATAAACCAGAAAGCCACAGGGCTGGAAAAGCAAAACAAAACAGTGCAGAGGGCAATCAGCAGTGAGGTGTCTTCCTTCTAAGCATCAGCCTTTTGGCCGTCCACAGTGCCCTCCTCCACTCCCACAAAACACACACTCCAGGGAGACATCTCTGCAATTTAAAACTGCTCAGAAACCTGCCCAAGCTCTAAAATTAAGGGGATGTGTCACAGTCTCTTTTTAAAATAAAGACTGAATAACCTGCATTTTAAAATATTTTAAGTGCTGGTCTCTGAGCTGTAAGAAGCATTTCGAGTGTCAGATAGTCAGGGTGTAAGCTTATATATTAAGAAAATGGACCCAGATGACAGATAAAAAGTGGTAAGAAGATGGAAGAAAGAAAAAAGAAAAAGAAGAAGAAAAACTGCATGCTCCAGATAAAGAGTAGAAGACTGAGCTAGAGGGCATTTGAAATGACTTCCAAGTTCTGTACTTCTTGGGCTATACCAAAGTCAGAATTACATATCAACACTCAAAGTCAATAGATTATTTTCCTTAATTTTCAGTCATTACATTTTCTCCAATAAACTAGAAATTGAATGTCCTGCTTCTTGTAATATTTTAAATTTCATTTAATCTCCTATTGGTCATGCACATGTGTTTGTATGGGTAGAAAACATTAAAGCATTCTTTGAAAAGTACGTCATTAAAATATATTTGGATGAAAAGTGTTGGTGAAAAACATTTCACAAAGGGCCGTTCTATATTAGGAGCTTTATTTTACGACAACGAAAGTATTACTGTGTTTGCCTTTCTTTTTGTAATCTCTACATATTAAGATGAATATACTTTCTTCATTTAATATGAAGAGATGTTTATAAAAATAAATAAAAGTGAGTACACTAATTGTCTTATTTTCTTCAAACACGGATTGCATATGAACACTTCGGTGTTACTATACAATAAGTAATAAGTAACCTTCAAGAATCTGCTAGTGTCTTTAGGATGATTTAAGACCTTCACTGTCAATTTGCAGGAAACCATAAGGCTACAGTGGTGATAAAGCTTCGATGATGGATGGTAACACCCAAGCCACCATTCTAATAATGAACTAATGATTCATACTCAAGGTGCTTTTGAAACATGATTAAACCTCCAAACATTTCACTAAGGTAGGTTTTCATTACCCCAATCTTATAAAAGAGAACTTACATAAGTTTATCAAGGTTAAATAGTGAAAGACTCTATTATAAAAGTTTGGAACAAAAAAGTAAAAAATACCCCACAAAGGACCCGATCTCCCCATTCCCACTGCATGCCATGTTCATGAGTACTGTAGAGAAGGCTTTCAGGGTAATTTATTTCATTGCTCAGAGTCTATTTGACCTTCTATGGTGGTCACTAGCAAGTATTTGCCAAAATGTCACTGACCAAAAAACTCCTTACAATACCAGGTATTATCAAATGAATATGTCAAGAATCAGATGAAAATGTCATCAGTGACACTGACAACAATAAAAGAAAACACTCTACACATTCAAGGAACAGAAAAAATATCCAGGGTAAAGGGAGAAAAATTACCGGAGAAAATGTCATCAGTGGCTCCATCAGTGAAAAAGTAAAATAGACCACAGCTTTAAAAGAAAAAGACACAAATTAAAGGGGAAAAAGTTACCTGAGAATCAAATGCCCTGAAATGGAACAGAAGGGAGAAGAGAGACTCCTTTTATAAAGGCTGTGGAAATCCTGTGTCATTTAGAGATCCTGCTGTTCCTGAGAGAAAACTAAATGAGAGATGGAAAACAAGCCCTAGAAGCACCTGTAAGAGTTCTGCAGCTTGGAATCCCAAAATCATTCATTTTCTAACTTGCATGTCAAAACAAATGATGTAATTTGTGAATGTTCAAAGTAGCCATGGCAAATTAAATAGAAACTGAACAAAAATTTCTTCCTTATTGTCCTTAAAATAGAAAATCAAAAGTTCTTGTTTTCTGCCTTTGAAATCTTTGGAAATAAGTTTTGCTTGTACAAATATTTAAAATCAAAAAACTCAGTTGGATATATCAACTCTCTTAAAATTGAAAAAATGTGATTTCACTTAGAAAATTCGTTCTCTACTAGATTTGGCATATTTATTTTAAATAGACCTAGCTTACAAGTATGATTATTGAAAATCAATCATTGTGTCTCATTATTAATGATTTTTTTTTATTCTGGAATTTTCATCTGTATATCACTGACACTTTTAAATAATAGCTTTAATAGAATTTTCAAAATAACATGTGTGTACTTTTGATTACCTGTGGATGAACTGATCTTGAAGAATAATCCTAGTCCAGGGTTTATTCCTAGGCACCACCTTATATGTACAGGACACTAGTCTTCCAACAATAAAGTGAAGTCGATGTTAATATGAGGGTTAATAAAACAGAGAGAGGTGCATGTTAGGATTTCCTGCTTGCCTGGATTACTATCTGATCCCCGCCTATGTATTCCCAAGTCCATCAATGTGGATCATCACAAATTCTGAATACTTTTCCTAGTGCAATGTGGACATACAGAACCTATTTAGAACACTGGCATGCAGTGTGCCACTAACAATGATAAGTTGCAACAACAAATATAACCATTCAAATTGAACATCAGAAAAATACTGTCAGTGGGAAAAGAACCACATAATCTATGTGCATATAACAAACAACTGGAGTGTAGCATTGTAAAGTTATAGTGAGCTTGTCCCTTCTTAAATGCTACGCTTTCAAAATTAGAGAGAGCCATCAGATAGCAATAATGTCGATATGAATGTCTAAATGTCTGTGGGCCTGCTTGGTGACTCTTCATACTTCTCCCCCTCTAACAAGTTCACTAACATATCCAACTTGGAGATGGATGGCTGCCAAGAGCCATCACCATAAAAAAGCTCCTCTGAAACATAATGATGTCTCAGAAGTGGGAATAAACTTGTAAAAGAAAAATTTGGAAACAAAAAGAAGATAGACATTTATTTAAAGATATAACATATTATATGTTTCTAATTCTAATAAGATCACAATACCCAAAATACTAACTGTATGAAAAGTAACATATTTCCTAGAAGACAGTTATCCCATAAATGTTTATAAATCTGTAAGAAAAAGTGTTATAGAGAGAACTCATGTTAGCTTGTTTTCAATTTCATTACTAAATTAAATGACAAAAGTCAGGACACTGTCTTGACATACTGTTTCATCCCCTTTCTGAATACATTGTGCCATAAGGACATCATGTTTTCCAGAGTTTATCTCCCCCCATCTTCATTTGGCTGTTTGTTTGTTTTTCAACACAAAGGTCAACATGCTGTCAGCCTGAAACTGTACCCAGGCACCTCCCACACTCTGTTAGAGGTGGTGCCTGTTTAACTCTTCAATTAAATGTATAAGGCATTTTAAAAGGCTATGTTTATACCCATTAAATAAACTTGACTGTTTCAACTGATTTATTTTGATTTTATTTCTTGACAAACTCAAGTAGTTCATTTTTTTTCCCTTACCTGGAACAGAAACTATGTTCACAAGAATTTGGCTGTCTTCTAATCAATCAACATGCACTTACTGAGCTGCTGGAAAGGAGCTCAGGACTCTAGAAAAGTCACAATTTCCAATTGTAGCTTTGATCCTAATCTGTTATCAATGTAATATTCCAAGAAATTTATAATCCAAGTACATTAATATAAAAAAATGCAACTTTCTCCTCTCCCCAGATTCTCCAGATACATAGTCACACAAAGCAAAATATTCCTGTCTGTGTAATATAATGAAATATCAGAAAACTAAAATACACTGGCAGTTTATTAAAGGGATTAGTCAAAACGAAAAATAATAATTCAATTTAAATTCAAATTAAAAAAATTAAAATTGTATTTCTCGAATGAAACTAGTTATCAAAATACCATAATAAATCACAGAGTAAATACTCCTTGGCTTTATTTAACAGGCAATGAAACCCTGAGGCAGGTCTAATTAGTCTATTACATGGTAAATGGCAAAATGAGCTATAATATAGATACAGATATATAGATACAGATAGATATAGATATATCTATTTCCTCTACCTACATATTTAAGCATTACATACCAGTATTTACTGGCTTATTGATGCCTGCCTATTAAAGTGGTAGTTAAAATAAAAAATAAAAGCATTTCAAAATAAAAATACTATCACTTTTATTTGTGGATTTTTTGTGGTAGATATTATTACCATTGCCTACACGCCACTGAATGAGATCTCACAGGCTTATTAGCTATTGATGGCATTAAAACAATGGTGATCTAAGAAAGTGTTCCCGCCTTTCCATTTCTCCCTAACTTGACAACAGAGAAGAAAAGAATACATTTTTAATATTGTAAAAAATCAAAAACTATTTAACATGCACATAATTAAGGTCTTATTATTTAAGTATTTTAAAATGTGTATTCCTTTCAGACTCAAGGGCCTTATAAGACCAGAAGAGCTTTCCTTTTTTCCCCCATGCATTCATTAGACGAATGCTCAAGATTAAACAGTAACTCTAGAAAATACAATGCATATTTTTATCCTAATATCTATTTTATCCTAATATTTATTTTATTTAATAATTTATTATATTAGAATATTATTAGAAGGCTATTTTGCTAGTACTTATGTTTAATGGACTCCATTGGTAGGTTCAATTACTTATTGTAATCAACGCAGAATAGTCTCAGAAAATTTTAAACTCAGAATAAGCAGCTGAAAGCCTTTTGATAGACAGGATGGAGGGCAGGCAGATCTGCATTCAGTCCTGACTGCACTTATTTGCTATCATCAGCAAGGTATTCTATTTTTCTGAGCCTCATTTTACCTCATCTATAATATAGGGCATAGTGAGAACTATGTCACTGAGCTGATGTGATAATTAAATATAATGAAAATTAAATTCTTGGCAATTTGCCAAAGAGATAAAATTATCTATCAGAGCAGCTACAAAGTATGTATCCTGGTTATTGACTGCTGTTTAATAAACCTCACCATAATTTAGCAGCTTAAATAAAACAATACACTTACTTGCTCACAACTCTTGCGGCCTCACAATTTGGACTGGGTTCAGCTGGTTTGATTCACAGGATTGCAGGCATCTGAAGGTAACTGAAACTGGCTGATGCTGGCTGTTGGCTAGACTTCTATCTCCAGGCAGTCTCTCATCCTCAGAGAAACTAATCTAGGCATGTTCTGATGGTGCCAGCATTTCAGAAAGGCAAGAAAAGAAGTTGCATGGCCTCTTGAAGCCAAAGGTTGAAACTCCCACAAAATAATTTCTACCACATCCTATCAGAGCAAGTCATAAAACCAAGCCAGATGCAAGGGATAGAAAAACAGATGCCATCTCTTGATGGGAAAATAGACAATGTCACACTGCACAAAAGTATGCATAGATAAAAAAAACTTGTAGTTATACTTTGCAATGTTCAAAAGTCTGCATAACAGTGACACATTTTTTAACTCCGGTACTATCATTCAACTAAAAATAATTGCAGAATGTAATGTTTGAAGGCCAAAAAGAAATAATAGCTTGAGTTTTTTCCCAAATTAGAGTAACACTGTCCTACTACTTCAATGACAAATTTCAAAAGAAGATCAACATCCATATTTAGTGACTGATACCATTATGTAGGCTTCTTTGTTTTTCTATGTTCTAAGAGTCCTCGACATGTTTTTATTTGATCTAATCAACTAATTTAGTTTCATTTTTACTTGATGTTTTTACCTTCAACAAGCAATTTTCTAATTGAACATTCCACAACAAACAGCATCACATGCACAGAAAATCACAAAATGATTACTACCAGAGCTTCCTTAACAAGGATCGCTTCAAAGAATTTCCTTCTAGAGATACAGTTCTTAATACAATAAAATACAAAATAATACAATACTATATGATGCAATCTATTTGCTCTACAGAATTTAAAGGGATATAGGATATACCACGAAAAACACTGCATGGTAAGAATTTCTCCCAATGAGCGCACCCTGGTGGCCTAGTGGGTAAGTCCACTGCAGCATACTCCATATACATCCCAAGGACCTGTATTTGCAACCCAGGTCAGGGGGCAAAATACAAAATGCACAACTAAAGTGAAAATAAATAAAATTCTTCTTCCTCCTCTCTCTTCCTGCCTGCTGCTTGCCTATTCACCTTCATTCCTGCCTGAACCTCTCCTTAAAAAAGTTTCTCCGTATGGGCCAGCCTAGGTGGAATAGTGGTTATGTCTTCCACCTCTAGCCAAACGCAGTCCACATACATTCCAAGGACCCAAGTTTGCATCCTTGGTCCAGGGTTGAACAACCAAAATGAATAACTAAATAAAAATAAATTAAAATCTTTCTTCATCTTCTCTCTTCTTCCTTGCCAAATGGCCTTCATTCCTGCCTGTACCTTTTTGTTTTAAAGGAATTTCTCCGATGGAAGGAGAAAGGTGAAACAAAGAGCTATTTGCTGGCAAACAGAAAAGCAGTGTGGGGAATGACTAATTCCCCCAAGAATGACATTGCTACATTTTCCAATGAATAACAGATTCTGAAGCTTGCCCTCCACTTTTTTTTTAAGCTAAGGATCTTTTAAAATAATATTTCACAGAGAAACAGTTGGAAACTCAAGTAATTTTCAGTGTTGAACAAATTGGTGCTGTCAAAATTATAATAATAATGGAAAACTTCAGTGACTTGAAAGATGCCTAATTTGGCTTTTAAGACATTTTAAATTCCCAATTATGCTGTGAAAAGTCAAATACACATTTTGTCTAAAGAAATGACTAGTGAGTCAGTGCCATTTTTGGTGGCAATGTATTTCCTCCTGTGTGAACTCTAGCATTCAGTATTGAAATTAGATAATTCTAATTGATCACTATGGGTTAACGCTAACTTCATGGTATAATTAAAGAATAGGTAATCTACGCTTCAATATATTCTTAAGGCAAATCATATAGATGTCTAAAATACTCTTATTACATGGAAACAATCTAAATGCTCATCAACAGATGATGGGATAAAGAAGCTATGGACTATATACTCAATGGAATTCTATACAGTTGTTAAAAAAGATGAAATTATGCCTTTTGTAAAATAAGCCAGAAACCACATATGGTTTCACTCATATGTGCATTACAAAGAAAGAAAACAAACAAACAGACAAATCTCTACAAAATTCACAGGATGAAAAACTGGTTATGGAAGAGGATGACAAGGGAAGGAAGGAGTTAACAAGGTGATGTGGTAAAGAACCTTGAGACTCTGGTGATAGGTATGGTGTGAAATGCACAGATAGGTTCCATATTCTAAATAGCATTTATCAATGTAAAACAGTAAAATCATTTAATATAAATAAAGTTATTTTGGAGGAAATAAAATACTCATATTTTGCTTTAATAATTTCAAAGTCCTACATGGGTGACAGATAAAACTACACAGGTTCAAATATTCACTGTTAAAAGAGTGACTATTCTAAAATTCTTTAATTATATTGCTTACTAATCTTAATTGCCATGGATTCAAAAGACAGTTCCAAAGTGCATCTTGAACAAACAGAAAAGCAATTAGTCTAAATTAATTGCTTTGCTGATGTGATTTGCAGTAGGTATGCTTGGTGGTTTTGAAACTCCTGCCAGTGCTTTCAGAACTTGATGTTCTGATGATTTTTTAGCCTATTTTTGCACCAGAGCAATTAACCAGATAATTGTTCAAATGTGAACCTGGCTTTAATAAGTATGTTTAGGTTCACAGTAGCAATTCACTAAACATTAAACATAAATTTAAAGAGTAGCACTTAAAAGCGTTACAAGAGTTAAGGAAAAATTTGAAACAGTTTTTTTCAGAGCCCTGTTTTCCTCACTAGAAGCAGGAAAAAGTTTTAACTGTCTCCTATGCCTCTTTTCAGTGAATACAAAGTATCATTACATATGAAAAGCAATCAGAGTTTCTGGTTCTTTATTTAAAAGTATTCCAAAGACAGCATTAAAAAGATAAAACCCAATGATCCAATAGTAACTTCTATCTTTGTTCAAAAAATGAGGCTCTGGATTTCAGATGAATAGCATGCAATACATAGAGCAAGCTCTATATGAATCCAGAAAATGACATTAAATCCTCATTTTATTAAGTATCAACTTTATTCAGGAAATAAATAAACTTGGAAGAAAGTGTGCATGTGAACCAATTGTCTGGATTTCAGTTAGAGTTGAGCCAAATTTAAAAGCAGATTTTTTAATCCTACAAAAGCAGCCTTTATAATTCTCCCAACACACGTGTATTAAATCACTCTCCTGAGCCGCAGCCTGTTCCAGATGCCAGGGGCTGAGGTGGGAGCAGAGGACTAAAGAGGAAGACACAGGTCCTCCCTAACAAGGAGAGAGACTCAAAATAAAACAACAGAGCCACACAGCAACGTGCGCCGAACGTGCGCCACCGACGGAGGGACGTGTGTGGAGCCAGCCAGACAGCAGTAAACAGGATTCAGCGTTCACTACACCATCATCATTTCAGCCTTTCTTTAAATATCATGGAATTCACATTCATTTAAGGAAAATTATTTGCAGCACAACTACAGCATTAATGGAACAAGTTTCCTTTCTTCAACCTCAATAAGCGAGAAATTATTTTATACAAGTTCAAATTAAATATTTTATCAATAAAGGAAAGAGACACATAAAACCTCTCTGTTTTCATGAGGCAAAAAGTTATTGGAAAAAGTTGAGAGTTTTCTGTCATTATCCATGTCTTAATATATTCTTTCTTAATTTCTGAAAGGACTGTCACACAGAAAATAACCCAAGCACATACGCATCGAATTCTGCCATTTTTAATTATTACCAGTCAAGTTCCAGCAATTTCTCCTCTGGTTAAACATGTGTGTACCTATCTTCTAAAATATATTTTATGCCAGTGTTCATAAGATATTTTAGGTTGAAGCAAAATCCCTTGCACTAAATTAATAACTAATCACAGGAGATATTTATCATCTCAAGCCTTTTACAAGAAAATTGTCAGATTTAATCACCTTCCTCATATTTTCACTATTTACTGGGCTTCATTTATCACACATTTAAAAATTTTGACAGCGAGCTATTTTAATTACCATTTCTGTTTGGGGATTAAGAGTAGGACAACTGCTGAGGAAGTGGGGAAGGAAGAGAGGTCATAAGTTTGACCCAAGTGGTCAATAAACCGTCATCATTTTCATTAATAAATGAAGATTTTCTTCATTGTTGGAGATTTTAAAACATGTTTGAGGTTAGGAAGTCTCCACCTGCATGCACCATCATATTAAATATGCCTCATTCTCAAACTTTGATTATAAATTCTGATTTCCTAACACATAAAATATATGCTTTTCAATTCTCCAAACTTAATATTACTTACTAATTACTATATGTAAAAAACAAAAGCAGTAGCACCATTTGGAGTAGTAGATCCAGAAATACCAATAATATAATTCCAGTAAAGTTCAATTATTATTATTTGCAGAAAGATTTACTTATGCTTCATGGCTCACTAGGAATCAAAAACAAAGCTTAAATTTGAAATTGCCATTTCACATTCTTCTATAAGACAAAATAATGTGAACAAAGATAATAAGTCTAACTCATTCAGTTTCTATTTCATCTCCCATATTGAAATTAAAAAGCAAAACAAATTCTCCTCTGGCTAAATACGTGTGTACCACCATAATTACATATATAGACGAGACATATAGATTCCTATTGATTTTCTTTTCAAGTACATTTGCCAGTGTTATATATCAATTAATATTTCCTTTAAAATGTTATTTAGTAACTGTAAGTACTAAAAGAACCAGTATCAGAATCCAAATCCAATATCACCTACCAAACAGCTACAAAGTTCATATGGACTTTTTATAGACTATAAATTACATTTGAGAATAAATGAACAAATCATTTTATCAGAGAATCTTTACCTTTTGTAGAAAAATATCAACTATTTGAAAAATCATATATATGAGGTAGACTGTATAGATTAACTATGGCAATTACTTCTTACCAAACATACTAAAACTTTCACCAGTTAACTTCCTTCTTTTACATTCAATGACAACTTATTCAAAGTATACAAACAACAGTCTCCTTTAATGTACAATGGTTTAGGTATTTGCTACAACAAAATTTATTGATAAAAATATTTGTAAAAAATAAATGTGTAGCATTACATGTTTAAAAAAATACCATTTCAAAAATTAATTTGTGAAATTCTTTTTAATACCAACTATTAGCCAGATATGATACAAGTCACAAAATGGGAAACATCGTATTTTTCCTCAAAGAATTCTGTAAAAAGGGTATTTACAAATGGGGTTGCTGGGAAAAATTATTACAACTTTAGCTGTTTAAAATTCTACAACTATGTATATTCAGTAAAATATCCAATACTCATTATCTAGGAAAAAGAGAAGGTAACGTTCTAATAAAGTTCAAAATGATCAAGCATAGTGTGAAATCTGAGGTATGATGACCATATAATTTATCATCTAAATCAGGATACTTTAAAACACAAAAGGCAGCAACACAAATACTAAATTTAACAGAATTTAAAACAACAGGCATAGTCTGGGGCTATCCTAAACTAATCAGGACAGTAGGTCACTCTAAATCTAAGGCAGAATAAGGAGCTCAGGGACAATATACCTCTCAGGGTAAGAGCTTAGACAGTAAAGACTCACAAAAATGGCTTCAAGTGTTGGTTTCACCACTTAACTATTTGTGAGCCTTCTAATCATTTCTTCATTTGAAAGTGGGGTTAATAATTTCTTCTTCAGAAGCTGTTGCAAAGATTAAATGAAACAATGTGTGTAAAGACTTGCAAGCAATGGTAGCTATTACTAGCTCTTGTTACCATCCTTAGTCCAAAAACCAAAGACAGAAAATATTAGATACCTGGATCTCACTAGCACTACAAAAAACCAATTATGGTTTTTAAACAGAGGGTCTAATGGATACAAGGACGCAGAAGACATCATTTTTGCAGGTAGTTAAGAAGCCTGGAAAGTATTACTCCAATATCATACTATCCTTCCAGGGATGGTCATAAGTAATTTTGAATATGTTAATGTAAAAGAAGAGTATCAAAAATATGCCAACTTCAAACACACATCAGTAACTCAGAAAAAGACTCCGTATGTCTCAGAACTCAGTAAACTATATTTCATTAGTCTTTTTGTAAAACTATGAGTAAGTATCATAGAACATACATAAAACTATGAAGTAAATTACAGAATAAGTTAAAAATGAGTTTTACTAAAGCTCCACCTAACCAGTCAGCTAACATTATTAGACACCAAAAGAATACACACAGACTGCTCCACATTTTACAGACATGGGATAGAGCTGTTAAAAATACCACATGGAACTATCTTAATAATAGTTATCATTTTTGCTGCCTTTTTATTTTCAAGTTTTCAGGCTTTTAAAGAAGAAAATTGTTCAAACTTCACACTCAATACTTTAAGGTGAAAAGCATTCCTCTCCTCCAGACCACTTAACTTTAATAGAAAACAAAATATTCTCAAACTCAAATTCAACTATGCCTGCTGGATTTAATGGATAGGTTTGTACCCCTTGGGCAAACTTTAAACCTCAGTCTCTAGGAGAATTAAGTAATATTAAGGGATTGAAATAAAATAAAATTCTAAGTCCACTGTGACATGACATTCACAGAAAGATAGTAGATTATCCACCTAGTCCTCGAACACTTATAAATACAATATGTAGCATATGTTCACAAAACAATTCTTGGAAATAAAACACAATGGACACTCAGCAAATATTTTATATCACCAACACCTGCTCAAATCCTCTTTGAACTTTATTTCTAAATGTCACCGTTTTTTATTGAATCCACGGAAATTTGAAAGAAGAAACAGAATAAACATCCAGAGAAGATCAAGGGAGTTAGAAAAATCTTTATAGAAAGTCTCATTGAGTTTTACATGAGCCAACGTGCTGTCACTCTCCCTGAAAGGGGTGGTGGAGTAATCTGTCACTACAAATTCAACCTGAGTAAACTTAAAGGACTAAAGAGATCTCTATACAAAAAAGAGAGAGAGAATATTAGTAAGAAAACTCTTAAATGAACTTATTATTAATTGCATTACCAATAAATTATAGATTATATTATGCACAAAATATATTAAATAGTACACTATATAGTATAAATATCATAAACTTTAATATTAATTTTTCTTTATATTATAAAATATGTAATCATGAATCAAATACTAAACACTGCAAATAAATTCATTTTAAAATAAATAATTTTAACTCACAGGCTTGAAATCAGACAGAATTTAGTAAACTAGTTCAACTCTTTATAGTTCAGGAATAACATTCTCAAATGAACACTAAATGAGAGTGATATTTCCATTTTGGAAGACAGCAGTCAATAAAAAAGAAAGTTTTAACTTATTTTAAGCTGAATTCTGTTCCCCACTATAATTTTCACCAGTTGGCCAAAGTTCTCATGTCTGAAATAATGAAGAACTAGTTTAGTCAAACCAATTAACTTTCTGTTATCTGTTAAAATATTTTAACAAATTCAACTAAAAACAAATGTATATAATATAAGAAAATTAAAATACCTCTACATTCTGGATTTTAGAAGGGAG
Organism: Solenodon paradoxus; assembly: GCA_004363575.1. Classification (NCBI taxonomy): domain Eukaryota; kingdom Metazoa; phylum Chordata; class Mammalia; order Eulipotyphla; family Solenodontidae; genus Solenodon; species Solenodon paradoxus. Next base: position 244,620 of record RJWH01001040.1, read on the forward strand.
AATATAGTTTGTAGACTGGGGACACACAGATCATCTAAAAGGACGGATGGTATCTCGTGGGAACAGTGGAGGACCAGAGAAAAACCAAACAGAACAGCATATTCACATGAGATCCAATATTGATAGATCTCTAAAACTTTTCCAAGGAAAGACTCAAATTCTGAATTTTATATGAACTATACCAATTTTTCAATTTTTCAAGTATTGACAACAAATCAATTCTGAAGGACAAACAAAATAGCTTTATGGACTGGACTCAGTTATGGTCCACCAGTTTGTGACTTAAAATATTCTCCTTTAAGAGATTCACACCTTAAATCTATACAATGTCATGATGTAAAATCCTTCAATAAAATAAATATAAATATTCTTATTTAAAAAAAAATACCTGTAGCTACTATTCTAAATAATAGCACATATAAAGTGAACTAGCATCATATTACAAATGTTTTTTTAAACTTAAAATAAACTGGTCACAACAGTCTACAATTTATGATTCTCCAAACTTCAGAGCATCTACCAATGCAATCGCTAGCCCCCTTAACATAAAAATATAATATTCCCATAGCAAATTAACCCCTTAAAGAAAGTGTCCTAAGTTATCTATGTTTGAAGAAATTTAATATATTCAATTTTTAAATGCAAATTCAAAGAACCAGTTTGACAAGTTCAACTAGTTGGCCACATAATTTACTTTAACAGTCAGTCTGACTTTTGTTATATTTGGTGACTTTAGCTGATGGATGCTAAAGACGCTTTCATTTCCTTATATTTTTATAGACCTTTTCTGTAATCCTAATTCATGAGCAAGCACGGTCAACTGTCAACGAAAGGATCATAGAAATGATAATGGGCAGATAGATCATATGAATGAACTTTATTTTTCAGGGCTAATGTTAAAAGCCGAAGATCGGGAGATTAATTCTCACTTTGATAGCCAATTTAAAGATTAAAAATAGCTTTTTTGAAGATCTATTAAAATCAATTTGATCTTATTTCATTATTCTAGGCAAAAAAGAACAAAAGAATCTTTTAAAGCATATCACTATAAAGATGCTCAAAACCACTCAGTTTTCTACAGATCAGCATTTTATATCCAAAGGTTGCTGCCTCTAGACTCTGTGCCAAACAGACAAAAACAATGAAGACCAAACTGAATATGAAATAACCAGATTTATATCAACTACAAATAAACATTTCAATAAAGTTAAGATTCAGAGAAAGTGGAGGAGATATAACCACCAGATGTTTAATTTAAATCATTGATAGAAATAGTCAGTATCCTCTTTTCATAAAACATTTGAATTTTATTTGTATTCAAAAGCAACGGTAAATGTCAAATGACTGCTAGCCCACCTTCTGAATACAAGAATATACCGTCTGTTTAACTCTCTAAACACAAAAAGTGCTTTCAGAAAAACAAAGATAAAGAACAGCATGTCTTAGTCACACAGATCAATTCAAGAACCACGGAATGTTAAAAGGTACCATGAGAATAACAGTAAAGACCTTCAATTACTAAATATTTTTAAGTTTTGATATTAAAAAGGGTTTACAGGTAAGTTCAATATCCAGGATAAATCTTATATCGAAAGATTCAAAAAGAGGATCAAAGTTTATCTTCATCTGAGGAATTCTTCATTAATGTCTACAGCATTAAGCATAGATCCTTTTCATGTGCACTATGTGAAATAATAGCTAAAGATTCTATTCTGCCTTCACTATTAAATAAAATAATGATATTAGTCTAAAAAACCAAAAAATTTACATATAAATGTCAATCGTAGGTGGAACCCAGGTATGAAATGGAAAACTGACTCATTACTCATTTGCTTTTTCTTGTTTGTTCTAACCCAGTTTTTACTGCAGCATTAATGGAAAAAAATCACATCCACCAAAAAAGCTAAAGAAAAGTCAAACAACTGATGTAAACTTAATAGGAATAGTATGATCTTCCACTGAACAAAAGATGTTGAAAGGATTAAATGAGAACACGTGTAAAGTGCCTATCAATTACCTGGGTAATAAAGGTTACTTTCCACCCCTCCATCCTTATATGGTTCACTATTAGCTCACTCATTAAGTCTTATGTCACCTAAAGAGAGCAACCTTTGAAAGCAGCAGAGACTCAGAGCCACACAGTCCAAGACACAGTACCAAGTATTTGGTAGTGGGTTAATAAATGTTTCCTGATTTACTAGAGGATAATAATAATGAACAAATGTAAAACAGATGCTAATTGATAGGCTAAACGCATTAGTGCATTCCAGTGCCCTCTATACGAAAGGTTACTAACCCATCTCAGCTAAGTGCTGAAGTTATAATTAAGTCTGACGGAAAGTCCTAGATTTATACCTATATAATTACAAATATTACTTAGCTTAGTGATAGAGTATGCCAAGAACAATGAGATGAGTAATTTAGATGATACTGCAAAGTGGGTTTTAATGTTTGAAACTTCTATTCCAGTACACAGGATAAGTGCAAGTAGTGTAATTAAAACCTGAAAGAGTCTGATCTTTAAAACTCTACTGCTCAACTTCATTAAAATGCATGTTTTCTCAATTAATCCAAACTTTTCCATTAAAAACATTAAAAAAAAAATACACTTTCATTCCTTGCAAATAAATCTCTACAGTACATATATTTAGGATCAAATAGCAAGTAACTGTTACATTTAAATAGGAAAATAAGAAGATTGAACTAGCAAGAGATTTGAGTTGATAGAGTCTAACAAAGGGAGTGCAAGGCAAAGTGAAGGTTGCCCAGTTTTCATTTGTAAATACCCAGGTATGGCTAAATAAGCATTTGAAGAGTGAGAATATTAGAAATCTCTGAGTGTCTTTGTTTAAATGATACATATCTAAGCAAAGTGTCTACTTAGGAGGTAATCCTTGTAATCACAGATGGACTGGGTTTTATTTACTGACTTTTCTACACATGTCAGTACACAGAAAATTGTTGCAGAATGCAAGTCAATAATTTTCATAATGATTTTGCTACAAAAGAGTTTTCTCTTTCAAATTTGATGTATTACTAAGTTTATCTCAATATTAAACCAGTGTTAAATACCTAAAGTCACAAGATAGTATTTCCTTATGTTCCTTATTTTAATTAGTTATTATGAAAACACTTGAGATTAATTTAAATTGTTATATAATTGACTATGTAGAATAATACCTATAAAGAGAAAATACCTTACATTTAAAATTTTTATCAATGTCAAATTTCAGCATATATCCTATAATAACTATTATTCAAAAACAAAAAAACACTCTTTATAAATGAAGACCATGTGTTCATTGTAGAACAATACATTTTTCACAAAAATATGCTTCTAAGAAAGAGTCAATTCAAAGACCATCACATAATTTAAAGAGCAATTCAGGATAATTTAAGAAAATGTCACTCGAATTTACCAGAACTTGGAAAAATAGAATCTCCATGATTTTATTTTTAAAGTCTAAAAGGAATTAAAGGTGAAGAGGGGAAATGTCTTGAATTTAAAGCATTTTCTGGCACAAATTTAATAAACCATTGCTTCTGTTTATGAAAAAATTTAAATATAAAGAGGTTCTAATTTCAGCTGAAACAGTGCTTTCTACTTTGAAGGCAAAATAATTTTGGTAGTCTATCTTTAAAAAAAAAGTCTCGACAAGTTCCTGAGCAAGAATCTTGTCTCATGGCTGTATTTAAGAACCCATCAATAGTAGTAAAGTCATGTTACTCTGTAGTAGTTCTCATTATATAAAAGTCTATTTCAAGGGTTCCTGCACTGCTAGAAAGAAAAATCAGTTTATTATTGTTTATAAAAAAAGCTACCCATTTTATACTATATATTAAAAACTGTCCATCATATAGCTTCCATTTTAAAAATATATTTATAATGAGAAGAAAATGTCATCTGTGGGAAAGGATTCGAATGTAAATGTTTAAAATGGTTTCTCAAAATGATTTTCCTTGACAAGTGAACAGTAAAATCAACCACAAAAGTTCCAAAATATTAAGATGATAAACAGTATTTCCTCCACGAATTACAAAAAAAATTAAGCAGAATGCTGCTGTTATAGTAGTTTAGGCAACAACTGAATCCTAGCATATTGAAATCTTGTTGTAAACATAAGCAATGAACAGATTAAAAGCATATATCTACAGGATTTCAAATTTAAACATATTTGAAAAGGCATAGATACATTCAGTTTTCCTTAAAGGTGACATGAATCATTATAATGATAATTAGTATTTGGTTCATAAAACACATTTTCCTCTGAAGAAGTGGTTTTAAGATATTACCTGTCATTTATGATCCAGTTCAGACAGAGATTGAGAGAGCTAAGATTTTTGCACCTCTTGACAATTTCCATCACAGTTTCATTATCCAGTTCAGTGATATGACGTAGGTCCAAGCTGGAAAGATTTCTTAGCTAATGAGATAAATAAAATGAAAATTAAAAAAGGCAAACGTCATTCTTAAAAATTAGGAATTTAAAATTTAAAATTAAAGAATATTCATTCTTAAAAATTATAAATACAGCCTATTACAAAGTAGGATATCACTGTACATATTTTAAATGGATAATAATCTAATTAAGCTCATTGCTTATATAATATTTCATATACTGAATTGGAAATTAATGCAGATTCTATGGTGAATGTATGAATGGCAGTAACATTAAAATCAAAGAGGTTTTATTGAGGCACCATAAAAATCAAAAGTTAGCAATCTAATAGTGGGGAAGCTTTTCACTATATTACATTGAATAACATAATTTGATAAAATTATTCTCTAACATTCAACTACAGAACTTTATGTTCATTATTTTAATGCATTTTGAATACATTTTCTCCTTTTTAAAAGATGAAATATGAGTATGTGGTTAATTCAGAGATATATTGTTGACATTTTATAAATTTGTTCCAAATTGTTCTATTATGGGTTATGTGTTTCCCCATGTGGAAAATAATATAAAGTGTTAAAAAGTAAAGATTTTCTTCAGGTGCCACCTTTCCCATTTCTTCATTTTTTTTTTCTATTCCTTTCCTGATGTTTCCTTTGTTCCCTTGGTGTTTAGTTTCCAAAGAAAATTAGTAATGTCACTTATACAAAGGTGGCAGGCTCTTAATTATTTTCTTCAAATAAACAACATTTTGAATAAGCTATTTTTGATTAGTAACATGCAAAGAATAATTCTGGAGGCATGTGGTAACCAAAAAAGCACCCCTCTAAAGATGTCTATGCCTTAATATAGTACCTTATATGGCAAAAGAGACTTTGTAAATACGATTGAAGTTAAGGATTTTTAGATGTGGAAATTAGCCTGGTTTATCAGTATAGGATGAAAAAATGGACACTCTTTCCTAGTTAAAGTCAGTGAACTGTGATAAAGATGATAATTAAATTGTTACAGGAATTCAACTTCTCCTTAACTAGCTCTGAGCATGGAGAGAGAGGGCCAGAAGCCAAAGAATGCTGATGGCCTCGAAAACTGAGAACAACCTGAGCTGACAGAGAGCAACAGGGGCCTCAGAAATGCAAATCTAAAGAACCGAATTCCATCAAATACCTGAAAGAACAAGAAGAAAGCTCCACATCTCCAAGCATCCAGAAAGGAACATAACTCAGGCAACAGCTTGATGTTGGCCTGGTGAACTCTAAGCCAGCTTTCTGACTTAAAGAAACATGAGATAATAAATCTCTGCCATGGTAAATTGCTGACTATGTGGTAAATTGTTATAGCAGTAGGATAAAATGAGTACAGGGCATTTTCAGCACCATTAGGTGCTGAACTGCTCGTCTTTCTAGGCCACCCTCAAATCCTTTGGAGAGAGAACAGGCATTTCTGAGGGGTGCAACCCAACCAGCAAAGGCCTCAGAGAAGAGAGACAGTCAAGGCAGACCCACTAATCAACCCTGAGCTTCAAACCAAGAGAAGATAAGACACTTGAATCTCCAGTGCTGTAGGACCAGTGGGGGCCGGGCAAAAAAAACCACTCGAAAACAGAACCATCCCAGAGCACTTTCTTAAATGGTAGAAATATTCTGTATCTCATTGTCCCCTAGGGTAAGCACTGCTAGTCACTGCACTTAAAATGTGACAGTGTGAACTGACTTTTAAAAATACTGTTCAATTTTAATTAATTTACATTTATCTGTTTGTTTGTTTAATATCTACCTATAGTTACAGGCTACAGTGTTGAAGAGGAGGGCTCTAGAGAACGGAATCTGCCAGACATTATCAACACACTTTTCCACATCAGCTCACAAAAGGTGAAGCTAGAGAGGGTGCACTAGAGTCACTTCTCACTGCTCTCAGAGGCTTGCTACAGAACTGTGGTGAGAAATAGAAACGAATAAGAGAGAAGAAACAGAAAGGGTCCACAATAGTGGGTAAATTCAATAGAACTCAGAAACCAGTTTCTATACCCAGAAGACTCAATTCTGAGCACTCAGAAAGAGAGAGATTTACGAAACCTCTCTGTTGAAAGGAATCCGTGATCCATTGTGGGACTCAATGATTCACCAGAATGGAGGCAGGATCATGAAAGAAGAAATGGATGTTGACAAAGTTTCCACTGACATCACTGTGGCAGGGGAAAACCAAGGCATGTCACAGAGAACTGACACAACTTTGTTAAAATAAAGTCGACTGCTCTGGCTATGTCAGCAGTTCTATCTGGCCAGTCAGAAACCAAGTTGACTCTCTTTCCCCTTCCTCAAGGGTCTCCTCATTCCCCTCTGTGATATAGTAAACAGGCCAGGTGTAGGGTTGAGCTGCTTGGGCTCTAACATTCTGTTACAAATATGGTCCCAATCCCTATTCTTTACCTCTCCTTGCTAGTATTAAACAAAAGAAAACAGAACAAGAAGAACGTTTTTGAAATAGCAAAAAGAACAAGAAATGAAATAACTACATAAAACAGGAATAAATCACAAAGCTTCTATACTTTTTTCTTATCTCATTAAACTCCATTTAAATAATCAAAGGGTTGATACACATCCTCTTGCTATATCTTCTCTCCCAATGCCTGACATAGCTCTCTGTATGGGAATGGAAAGTAAAGTCATCTAGGCTTTAAGCAAAATAGAAAGCCAAAGTCTTTTATGGAGGAGCAGGAGACAGACAGCAGGAGCATAGAAGATGGAACTGAAACAAGAGACAACGGTACTGCCTAATGGCACAAGTCTCAATGTTTTGTTAATTATAGTTGTTGGTTTTTCATGAGAGGTTGAAAAGTAATGGTCTGAAAGCAGCTATGGAGGAAAGAGAAACATGTCTCCGGTCTTGACATTGAGAAGTTTAATAAGAATATAAGCAGGTGTGGTAGGCAGAATTCTAAAATGACAACATTGAAACATGCCCAGGTGTAATCTCTGCCCCTTAAGTGTCGGCAGTATCTGTGACTATGATGGAAGAGTCTCCTTACAATGCAAAGGTAAAGAGACTTTGCTGCTATAATTAAAAGTCCTGACCATTTGATAATAAATTCATCAAACAAAAAGTTGAGGCCTTAAAAAGGCTTTAGAGGTGAGTCTCCTGTGACCTGGAAGGAATAATTGGCCACATTTTGAGAGGGACCTCAGCAGGCTCTGTGAGATGGTCAAGTGGTGAGGGTCTATGCCTGTAAGAGCTTAGCATTCCCTGGCTGATGGCCCACAAGAAAATGGGACCCCAGTCCTACAACTATTAGGAACTGAATTCTTCCAACAACTGTACAACTTTAAGAGGAATGAAATCAAAGAAAAGCAGCTCCAGCTGAGATCCTGAGTGCAGTCATATGAGATCCTGAGCAGGGAAACAAGTTGAAGTATCTAGACTCTTGACCAACGTAAATATTAAGATGTTTAAGCTACTAAATCTGCAGTGATTTGTTGTGTAGCAATAGAAAACTTACATAGAACAGCTGTAGAGGACTCTGTGTCCTTGAAGACAAACCAGGCTTCACTTGATACAGGGGGAATATCCTTAGCACTTTAAACTCTGCAGCTTGTGCCCCTCTTTCAGTGCATATACTCACAAAAGCATAAAGAGAGACAGTTGGTCCATTCAGCTTCTCATCCAGGAATATTTTCAGCTGCCAAGAAAGTACTTCCCGGAGAGAGTTCATTCTGATTGGGCCATTCAAAAAAAAATTTTTTTTAAAAGGGAAGTGCAGGAAGAATGAAGGTAATTAGGCAGGCAGGAAGAGAGGTAGAACTTTATATACTTTAGTTGTTTACATTTGTGTCAAGCCGTAGGTCTTGAACCCAGGACTTTGGGATGCATGTGGGACTGCCACCAGGGTATGTCCTAATGTGGCTACTTCATTGGAGGGCAGATGGGTAGAGAAGGAGGAGTAAGAAGGAAGGAGAATCTTGCTAAATGTCTCAAACCAGTCCTCATGGGAAGGTGGGTCTCACAGAAATGCTTCATGAAAATGTTTTCACAGGTTTCCGGTTCAAGGCGGCGATGTAGGAGGACTGCTGTCTTACCTTCTCTAGGAAACAACCTGAATCTAGATATATATGAAACTTCCACTGAACAGGTTCTATAGACTTTACATATCTGACTGATGAGAAAAAGTCCACGTCAAAGAGGCAACTTGGGGAAGGAACTACAGGATAGCAGCCCAGACCTGGAAAATGCAGACAGACAGCGAGGACACTGTGAAGACCATTCAGACTCCATGTCCTCACCCCCAGCCAAAGGAGAGGTAACCAAGCATGCTCCCCACCCTGACTGGCAGAGGGATAATCACAGCTGGCAGGAGACTGCAGGCACAGCACAGAGACCACAGGCACACATGCCCCCCTCCTCTCCACCTCCTACCCTCACCTGAGGGAAAGATCTCCCTGAGTTCCAGCACAGACATCTGTGCATCTCTCTCCCCACCCATTGAGAAAATGAGCTTTCCACAGTCCTCAGAATGAACACAACAAACCTGTGCAGAAACCACAAGCACATACAAGACCCTCCTGTCACCAGACAGTCAGAAAGTACCTACCCTACCCCATTCCAAAGTAGGAAGAAAACTGAAGTAAAAGAAAAAAGAGGCACAGTACTGAATTCAAAGCAGAAAGAAAGTTATGCCAAAACCGTAGTTGCCAAAGAAAACATGAAAGGCCCCAACAGAGGAAGAGACCAAAGCTCAAGAGAGAAGAACTCCAAGGACGTGGACTAAAACCACCTAACAGATAAAGAGTTCCAAACAATAGTTACAAAAAAGCTGAATGAGATGCAAGAGGTGCACATGACTACCCAAAGGCAATTGGAAGACCTCAGAAGTGACAGATCATAGGGAACATGTCACCAAAGAGATTGAGGACATGGAAAGTCCAGCAGAAATGGTAGAAAAGAAAAATACAGTCAAGGAATTAAAGGTAAACATGGAGAACTCCATAAACAGACTCAATCATGCAGAGGAACAAATATCAGAAATTGAAGACAAGATAACTGAGGTGACCTTCATGGAAGAGGAGCGATAAAGAAGATTTAGGAAAATGAAGAGAACTTACAAGAAATATCAGACACTATAAGAGGAACAAGCATAAGGATCACAGGTATCCCAGAAGGAGAGCAGAGGGAGAAAGGATCAGAAAAACTATTTAAAGAATTAATAGCAGAGAATTCCTCACATCTATCAAAAAGAGTAACCACAGAGGTTCAAGAAGCAGAGAGAACACCAAAATTTCTAAATGTAAATAGACCTATACCATGACATATCATAGTAAAATTAGCAAAAGTCAATGACAAAAAAAAATTACTCAAAGTTGTCAAAAAATAAAGAACATAAACTACAAAGGCACACCAATCAAGATAACATTAGACTTCTAAAGAGAAATCCTACAGGCTAGGAAAGAGTGGAATGACATCTTCAAAATACTAAAAGACAAAAAACTATCAGCCAAGAATACTATACCCATAAAATTATCATTTAAATATGATGAAGAAATAAAAGTCTTCAATGACAAAACAAAAGTTATTGGATTTTTCCATCACGAAGTCTACCACTCAGGAAATCCTGAAAGGGGTCCTGCAACAGGGAAAAACAACAACAAAGATACACCAAACTTAGAGGATGGTTATAAATAGAAAAGCAAAAGCAGGAACAAATATAAGATCAACAGAAGTAAACAAAAAAAACACTAAAGGGGGGAAGTAAAAGAGATATCCATACAAATATATAAGGCATGGCATCAGCACTTAAAAGAAAGCCATAGAACAGGTTAGTTAGAGTTAACTCATGGGACAGTCACAAAACCCAAATCTGAAGAGTAACAAAGCTGGGAAGAAGACAGAATTGACAAAAGAAACATCCAAAGGAAAAAGCAAACCTAAACAAACAGAAAGAGAAGCAACAGGCAGAGAAAATCAACAGAAAAAAATAGGTTCAAATGACAGCAATAAAGCACTGCATTTCAGTCATGACCTTAAATGTGAATGGACTAAACTCACCAATCAAAAAACATAGAGTAGCTGGATGGATCAAAAAACAAGACCCATTGATACTATGACTACAAGAAATGCATATCAAAACCAACTATAAACTTAAGTTAAAAGTCAAGGGCTATGAAAAAACATATCAAAGCAACAATGATGAAAGAAAATCAGGGGCTGCGATACTAATATCAGACAACCTTCCAACTAAAAATGGTATCACAAAGCAAAAATGGACACTACATTATTGTGAAAGGGGCAATTCATTAAGAAGAAATAACTATAATTTATACACACACACACACACACACACACACACACACACAACACCCAATACAGAACCATCCATCTAAAAATATATAAGACAAATACTGACGGATATTTATAGTAATACGATAATAGCAGGGACCTTTAATACTCCACTTATAACCACAGACAGAGCATCCAGGTAGATAACCAACAAAGAAACACAGACCCTAAATGAAACAATAGATCAAATGGACCTAACAGACATAGACAGGGCATTCTATCCCAACAAATTCTTCTCAAATGTTTATGGAACAGTCTCAAAAATCAACCACATCTTGATACAAAAGTCTGAGTCAATTTAGCAAAATTCAATTTTTAGAAAACATATCTCTGATAACAAGGGAGTAACACTAGAAATAAACCAAAAGGAAAAAATAGAAGAACCACAAAGATGTAGCAATTGAACAACATGCTTCTGAACAACTTCTGGATCACCAGTGAAATTAAACATGGAATTAAGTCTTATTTAGAAGTAAACAAAAAATTCAGAGATGAAAATACCAGGGCATATGGGATGTGGCAAAACAGTTCTGAGAGAAAAGTTTATAGCTATACAAGTGTACATCAAAAACCAAGAGAGAGCCCAAATTAAATATCTAGTCACACTAGAGAGACTAGAAAGGGAAAAACAATCAAAACCAAAAATCAGAAGAAAATAATAAAAATCAGAGCATAAATAAATGAAATAAAAAACATCAATGAATCCAATGCTGGTTCTTTGAAAACATAAACAAAATAATAGCAAGACTCATGAAGAAAATGAGAAAATTTTAATAACAAAAATCAGAAATGAAGATATGAGATCACAACTGACATCACAGAAATAAAATATCTTGAGAGACTACTATGAACAGTTTCATGCCAACAAATTTGTCATCATTAAGAAATGGACAGGTTTCTAGAATCCTAAAGCCTCTCAAAACTCAAGCAAGAAGACATAGACAATTTAAACAGACCAATCATAAGAGCAGAAATCGAAGCAGTAATAAAAAAAATCTCCACCAAAAGACAGGGGCTAGATGGATGTACTGGAGAATTCAAGCAAACATTGAAAATCTAATCCCCATCCCCCTTAAAATCTTCCACAAAGTTGAAAAGGAAGGAAAATTCCCAAATACATTCTATGAAGCTAATATTATCCCGACTCTAAAATTAGAAAAAGACAGCAGCAAAGAAAAAAGAAAGAAAAGAAAACTAAAAACCAGTATCACTGATGAACAGAGATGCAAAATCCTCAACAAAACCCTGGCAAACAGAATTCAACAGCACATCAAAGAAATTATAAACCACAAAAAATTGGGTTTTATTCCAGGGATGCAAGGATGGTTCAACATACAGAAATCAATCACACACATCATACACATCGACAAAGAGAAAATCAAAAAACACATGATCATCTCAATAGATGCAGAAAAAACATTTGGCAAGATTCAAAGTCTATTCATGATAAAAATCCTCAGCAAAATAGGAACAGAAGATACATACCTCAATATAATAAAAGCAATATATGACAAACTCACAGACAACATCGTAATCAATGGTGAAAAACTGAGAGCCTTTTTCCTAATTACTAGAACAAGACAAGGTTTCCCACTATCACCATTACCCTTCAGCATAGTTCTGGACATCTTGGAAAGAGCAATAAGGCAATAAAAATATATTCAAGGAATCTAAACTGGAAAAGAAGAAATAAAACTATCATTACTTGCAGATGATATGATAGTATACCTAGAAAAAGCCTAAAAACTTCACAAAAAAACTGCTGGAAACAATACATAAATGCAGTAAAGCAGCAGGATATAAAGTCAATACACAAAAATCAGTAGCATTCCAATAGGCAAACAACGAAGGAGAGGAAAAAGAAATTAAGAAATAAATTATATTTACAATAGCACCAAGGAATATCAAATACCTGAAAATTAACTTAACCAAGTAGGTGAAAGACCCCTACAATGAAAACTACAGGACCTTAAGAAAAAAAAAGAAGGAAATATAAAAAAGACGGAAGACGATTTCAAAGACAGCATCTTATGGGGAGCGGGCACAGAGACGCTGTACAGGAACAAAAAACCAGTTTTCGGAGCTAACACACATAAAGTGATTTTCCTGCTTCAGCATTGGCCAGAACAACTTGGAGAACAGAAGAAGTCTAACAGGTGGCTTTACAGGTGGGAGAAAGGTCCAGTGATTTAATAGAGACTAAAGCAACAAAGGGGAGCCCCCCAGAAAGGAGAGTTTGGTGGTGCAGACATGATCTGCCTTCCCCTTTCAGGGCCCAGCTGGAGCCACACGGGCCTCATGGACATTCTAAAGAGTGCAAAACAGTCAGGGTGATCTCCAGCACCCACCCGGGGTTTGAGATAGTAGGACCCCACTGCTGAGTTCCTCTTCTCCTGGTGCAGACTGCAGGGGCAGCCCCGCTGATATCTAGCGGCAGGAACTCAGAGAAGGGAGCCACAAGCCAGAGTCAATCTGAGCAATGCTGCTGGCAACTGTTGGCAAGAAATAGCCCAGAAGGAGAAAATTGGAGACAGAAAGAACAGGAGCATACAGGTGCTGCACACCCTCCAATATACACCTGGGGGATTGGGTCCCCTGGGAATCAGGGGCTAAGTGGCTAAGACACTGAAAGAACCGCCCATGGAAAGGACTTGACCCTGATGGTTAGGTGAATACAAGGGACAGAGCAGACTCAAGTCACATAGCCACAGCCAGCAGAGTTCTACCAACAAAACAAGCCTACCTCCCCCACACCAACAGGTAGCAAGACTACACACTCACAGATGACCACTACACCCACAACCCCGTGCCAACCCAGCAGCCATCATCAGTCCCTGACAAAGCAAGATACACTACAGAAGCCTTTAAGGTTAAAAAACACAAAATAAAACAAAAATAGAGTGTCCCTAGTAGAAATTAAAACAAACTAAAAAACTAGCAGATCAACAAGATCCCAAATCATATGGTCGGGGGGGACCACGACATACCCTGAAACCTCAGGAAATGGAATCACAACAAAATGAGACCTCATCAGAAATTAACTTTGAAGATATGCAATATTTTTTTATAACAGATAAAGAATTCAAGTCTTCAATCATAAAGAAATTCAGAAAATTAAAAGAAAATTCAGATAAACGAAACAAAGAGCTTAAACAAATAATTAAGCACCAGCAGGAGGAGACTGAAGTTCTACAGAAAAAGTTAACAGGAACACAGGATTTAAAGGAGATAATTCATGAAACAGAATAGTATAGAAAGATATGGAACTAGAATAACCCAAATGGAGGAAAGGATTAGTAATATAGAAGACAGTAATGCAGAAAGAAGCCAAGAAGAAAAATAAAGAGAAATTAAATGGAAGAAGAAAAGGAGGGGGAGGGGGGAAGGGGAGGAGGAGGAAGAGGAGAAGGAGGAGAACTCAGAATTATCAGACACCATCAGGAAAGCAACGTTAGAATACTGGGTATCCCAGAAGGTGAAGAGAAAAAGAGATGAACAGAGAACATCTTCAAGGTAATAATGGCTAAAAACTTTCCAAATCTGGAACAAGTAATGAACATACAGTTCACTGAAGCAAACAGAACACCTAATTACATAAATCCTGAAAAAACTACACCTAGACACATAATTGTGAACCTATCAAAAATCCAAGTCAAAGAAAGAATTACAAAAGCAGTCAGGGGAAAAAAAGCAGAAAACATATAAAGGCACTCCTATCAGACTAACCGCAGACTTCTCAGCAGAAACTCTACAGGCTAGAAGAGAATGGAATGATGCTTTCAAAATATTTAAGGACAAAAAAATGCCAGCCAAGAACACTATATCCTGCAAAACTCTCTTTCAAATTTGAGGGAGAAATTAAGGTTTTTCCAAACAAACAAAAGCTAAGAGAGTTTGCAACCAGGAGACCTCCTCTACAAGAAATGTTAAAAGAGGCTCTACTAGCTAAACTAAAGAGGAAAAGCTTTACAAAAATACAACAAAGTAACAAAGAGATCAACATAACCAGAAAACAAAAATCAAAATGGCGGTAGCAAGTTCTCAAATGTCAATAATTACGCAAATATAAATGGATTGAACTCTCCGATCAAAAGGCATAGAGTTGCTAAATGGATTAAGAAACACAACCCAACTCTATGTTGTCTACAAGAAACCCATCTTAGGTCAACAAACAAGCAATGGCTTAAAGTAGATGGATGCAAGGAAAAGATAAAGATGGACATTATATAATAATAAGGGGACCAATAAGACAAAAAGACTTAACATTTATTAATATTTATGCACCCAATAAAAGCGCACCCAAATATATCAAGCAAATATTAACAGATCTAAATAAGGACAGTGACAGCAATACAATAATAGTAGGGGACTTTAATACTCCTCTTTCAGTAAAAGACAGATGATCCAGACAGAGAATCAACAAAGAAACAAGATCTTTAAATGACAAAATAGAAGAGCTGGACCTAATAGACATATATAGACTACTTCACCCAAAAACTATAGACTACACGTTTTTCTCAGGTGTTCATGGAACATTCTCAAGGATAGACCATATATCTGGATACAAAACAAGTGTCAGTAAATTTTCAAAGATTGAAATCATATCTAACATCTTTTCAGATGGCATCACACTAGACATCATCCAAAAGGAAAAAGAGAGGAAAACCTCAAAAGAGTGGAGATTAAATGACATATTGTTGAGCAACCACAGGTAAAAGAGGAAATTTAGGAAGAAGCTAAAAAATATCTGGAATCAAATAAAAATGAAGAAATAACATATCGGAATCTATGAAATGCAGCAAAAGCACTAATAAGAGGGAAATTTATAGTGATACAACTCTACCTCAGAAAACAGGAATAATCACAAACAAAAAACCTAAGCCAGCACCTACAGGAACTAGAAAAAGCAGAAAAATAGAAGCCTAAACCCAACAGAAGGAAAGAAATAACAAAAACTAGGTCAGAAATCAATGAAATACTGATCAGAAAGACTATTCAAAAAAATCAATGAATCCGAAAGTTGGTTTTTTGAAAGAATAAACAAAATAAACAGGTCATTAGCCAGACTCACAAAAAAGAGGAGAGAGTAAATAGAATCAAAAATGAAAAAGGAATAATCACCAGAAATACAACAGAAATACAGAAGTTTATAAGAGAATACTACATACAACTATATGACAACAAATAGAATAACCTACAGGAAATGGACATATTTCTGGAAAGGTACAATATCCCAGAACTAAACAGAGAAAAACTAGAAACAATGAGCAGATCAATCACAAGCAAGAAACCTGAAACAGTGATCAAAAACTTTCCTCCCAAAAAAAGCCATGGACCAGATGGTTTCACCAGCAAATTCTACAAGCATTCAAAGAAGAATTAATTCCAATCCTCCTTAAAACAAAAATGTTCCAAAAAATAGACAAAGAGGGAAAACTTCCAAGCACTTTTTATGACGCCAATATTATGATGATTCTAAAACCAGATAGACTATATCAAAAAAGAAAACTATAGACAGATACACTTAATGAATACTGACTCAAAAATTCTCAACAAAATACTAGCAAATCGAATTCAACATATAAAAAGAATCACACACCATGATAAAGTGGGATTTATTACATGGATGCAGGAATGATTCAACATACACAAATCAATAAATATGATACACTATATCAATAAAAAATGACAAAAAACACGCACTCATCCTAATAGATGCAGAAAAATCATTTGATAAGATTCAACACCCTTTTATGTTAAAAACCCTCCAAAAATAGGTATAGAAGGAACATACCTCAATATAATTAAAGTTATATATAACAAGCCCACAGCCAACATTGTACTCAATGGAGAAAAACTGAAAACTTTTCTTCTAAGATCAGGGACAAGACAAGGATGTCCACTTTCACCATTACTATTCAATATAGTGCTAGAGATTCTGGACAATGCAATTAGACAAGAAAAAGATATAAAAGGTATCCAAATATGGAAAGAAGTGAAACTAATCACTTTTCGCAGATGACATAATATACATAGAGAACCCCAAAGAATCAAGCAAAAAGCTGCTAGAAATAATAAACAAATACAGTAAAGTGGCAAGCTACAAACTTAATATAAAATATCTGTTGCATTTCTGTATGCCAACAATGAAAACACAGAAAGAGAACTGAAGAAAACAATACTGTTTACAAATGCATCCCCCCCCCCAAAAGTAATACCTTGGAATAAACCTAACCAAAAAGGTGAAGGACCTGTACTATAAGAACTATAAGGCATTGCTAAAACAAATAGAAGGTGACACAGAAATGGAAATATATTCCAAATTCATGGATTGGAAGAATCAACATAATCAAAATGGTCATACTGCCCAAGGTAATATATAGATTCGATGCTATCCTCATCAAAATTCCAAAACATTCTTCAAAGACATAGAACACAAAATAATGAAATTTATCTGGAACAACAAACAACCCAGGACAGCAAAAAACAATCCTCAAGAAAAAAACCAACAATGGAGGAGTCGTGCTCCCTGACTTCAAACTCTACTACAAAGCAGTTATAATTAAAACAGCATGATACCGGTATTAAAAACAGAAAGACAGATCAATGGAATAGAATTGAAAGTCCAGAAATAAATTCACATATATATGGACACCTAATATTTGACAAAGGAGCCAAAAAGTTACCATGGAGCAAGGACAGCCTCTTTAATAAATGGTGTTGGGAGAACTGGTCAGTCATTTGCAAAAGGTTGAAACTAGACCATTACCTAACACCATACACAAAAATTAACTCAAAATGGATTAAAGTCCTAGACATAAGACCAGAAACCATCAAACACATAGAAGACAATCGAGGCAAAACATTATTAGACATAGACCTAAGAGATATCTTTGGTAACTCAATTCCCATTACAAGGAAAATCAAATCCAAAATAAACAAGTGGGATTACATGAAACTAAAAAGTTTCTACTCAGCAAAAGAAACTCACAAAAAAACAAAAAGGCACTCAAGTGAATTGGAAAAGATATTTGCCTCTCACACCTCAGATAAGGGGTTAATACCTAAGATATACAAAGAACTCAAAAAATTGGACAACAAAAAATACAAGCAATCCCATCAAAAAATGGGCTGATGATTTTAATATACATCTCTCCAAGGAAGACATACAAATGGCCAACAGGTTCATGAAAAAATGCTCTGCATCTCTTGTCATCAGGGAAATTCAAATTAAAACAAGGATGAGATATCACCTCACATCATTAAGAATGCCTATTATCCCCCAAAAAGAGGAAATAATAAGGGCTGAAGAGGATGTGGAGAAAAGGGAACTCTAATTCACCGTTGGTGGGAATGCAAATTGGCGCAACCATTCTGGAATATGGAGAGTATAGAGAGTCCTCAAAGAACTGAGAATGAAAATTCTATATGATCCAGTTATTCCTCTACTGGGCATTTACCCCAATGACACAAAAATATTTATCTGAAAAGATATGTGCACCCCCACATTCACTGCAGCACAATTCACAATAGCTAAGAGCTGTAAACTACCTAAATGCCTATCAACAGAGGAGTGGTACACATACACTAAAGAATATTACGCAGCCATCAAAAAGGGAGATATCCTGCCATTTGCAACAACATGGATGGACTTGGAGAGAATTATGCTTAGTGAGATAAGCCAGAAGTAGGACAGACATTGTATGATAGCACTCATATGATGGGTAAAGAGAAAACATATAAATGTCATAAATTAAACCATACCAAAAATGGGGATGGGGGAGAGAAAGAGAGAGAGGGCAGGAGAACACTACTCCAAACAACTATGGACTCTTAGAGATGAGAGACAAAAAGGCAAATCAGGGGGTACCAAAGGGACAGAGTAGCGGGGGAAATGGGATGAAGGGAATTAACTATAAAAGAAGGGAGAAAAAAAGGGGGGGGGGATATTAGTAAATCTACTATGCTATTTGTAAATGTAAAAATACTATGCTTACCTCAATACAAAACATTGTCAAAATACAATATTCCTTCAAAACAATAAAAAATAAAATTTTAAAAAAAGATGGACAAAAATCCCATGTTCATGAATTGGAAGAATAAACATAGTAAAAATTGCCATTCTAAACACAGCAATATCTAGGATTAATGCAATTCCCATCAAAGTCTCAGGGACATATTTCAAGGAAATGGAGCAAATAATACTGAAGTTTGCACAGAACCTTAAGAAGCAAGGCTATTCTAAGAAAAAAAAAAAGGAATACTGGAGGCATCACACTTCTGGACTTCAAACTATACTACAGAGTGATTGTTACCAAAACTATATGGTTCTAGAATAAAAACAGACACAGTGATCAATGGATTCAAATAGAGAGCTCAGAAATAAAACCACACCTCTATGGACAGATAGTCTACGACAAAGTTGTCAAGAGCATTCAATGGAGGAAATAAAGCGTATTCAATAAATGATGTAAATGATGTTGGGGAAACTGGAATACATCTGCAAAAAAAAAGAAAAAGGGAAAAAAGGAAGCATGAAACGAGACTGCTCATTATCACCAAGCATAAAAATCAATTCAAAATGGGTCAAAGATCTAGACATAAGACTTGAAACCATAAAATACCTAGAACAAAATGTGTGGAAAACACTCCATGGCCTCAACATCATTGAGGGGAGGAGCAATGACAGTAAAATAAACCAAAGCAAAACTAAATTATTGAGATTACATCAAACTGAAAAGCAAAAGAAATCACCACTAAAACAAAAAGACAACTCAGTGAACTAAAAAAGATACAGAAAATAGATCAGAAAAAAGCTTAATTTTTAAAATATACGAAGAGCTCACACACCTCAACAATAAAAAAGCAAATGACCCACTAAAAAAATGGGCAAAAGAAGATACATAGATGGCTTATGACACCTGAAAAAATGCTCTATATCACTCATCATCAGAGAAATCCAAATAATAACTACAATGAGATACCATCTCACAACAATGAGAATGGTCTATATCAAAAAGACTGAAAATAGCAGGTGTTGGAGGAGATGTGGAGAAAAGGGACACTTCTATACTACTGGTGTAAATGTATTTTGTGGAACCTATTTGGAAAACAGTATGGAGATTCCTGAAACAAATAAAGATGGATTTACCATTTGATTCAGCAATTACACTCACAGGTATATACCCTGAGGATACAAAATCTCTAATCAGGAAACACATCTGCACCGCTATGTTCATAGCAGCACAATTTACCATAACTAAGACATGGAAACAACTAAATGCCCATCAACTGATGACTGGATAAAGATGCTATGGAACATAAACATAATGGAATTTTATGATACTATTAAGAAAAATGTAATTGTGTCCTTTGCTACAATCTGGTTAGAACTGGAGGGGATCATGTTGAGTGAAATAAGTGAGAAAGAAAAAAATATACAGAATGGTTTCACTCATGTGGAGTATAATAAAGTGCAACAAATGAACATACAAATTCCAACAAAAATAATAGGACTCGAGACTGGTTATGTGGGAGAGGGGAGATGAGTGGGAAAAGGTATGGGTAAGGGACACTGGCACTCTGATGGTGAGTCTGGTGTGAAATATGGACTGAGATGCAATTTCAGTATACTAAATGGAATTTAGCATTGTGAATTGAAGAAACAATAAATAACAGTATTAAAAAAAGAAAATATTTGCACAGTCCCTGGCTTTTATTCAATTTGTATTTTGTCAACAGTCACATGTTCCCTATGCATGTCTTAATACAGCAAATTAAATATTTTTATTCCTATTTTACTTTATACATTTGCACTAGTGTTAGAGAAGCAGCTAATATAGCTTCACTGGTCAAGTTTTCTTATTAATGAAGCAAAGATGAACTTGTATTGGTCAAGGATGAAAGTCACTGTTAAGTGTAATATTCCTCTTATTAATGTTCCCCTCAGCAATGTTCCCTATACTTTTATTTATAATATACTTTTATTTAAAAATTCATCATTTTTTAAAATCACGTAATTTTCAGTTAGTATTCTTTACAAGCATTTTTTTATTTCAACAAGTTTTCACAAGTGCTGGAGAAGCTTGCACTGCTCTGGGGTCATGTAAGGAACCCAATAGCCTCTGAGTCACAGGAGCTAGCTTCTTGCTGTGCCCATGTTCTGACAGCAAACTCATGTCTTTACCACAGAAAAATCAGAATGCAGTGCAGAAAATGCACCACACTGTTGCTTTAAAATACTCTGAACCATAACCACTGCACCTATGAATATTAAGGATGAGTTTGCTATGTGCAAATATCTGCATTTGTGAACTATTAAACACAGTCACGTTTAAGACACTGACAAAGTCACTATCCTTTCTGAATTGGGGCACCCCTTATTATAGTCACGATAAAGATAAAAGGTCATACGAATTTTATGGAGCCACATAGATATCACTCACACATGCATATTTTGGGCTTTAGCACAGCTTCCGACAATGTGACTTCTTACACATCAATTCTGTCTCTAAACTATCTCTGCCTCACAACAGTGCAAGTGTACTTAAATACCACAGAACTATACACTTAAAAGCAGTTAAAAGGTAAACTTTTTTATTAGTGTATCTCTAAGTTTACAATAAACACACACCAAAATGTTATGCACATTTTACCACAATAAAAAGAATCACTTCATCAACTAGGACATAGTAAGAATACAATAAAGTACAATAAATGTTAAGTTGTGCCCATTCTGTCTCCTCAAATAAGGGAGGTTAACTGAGGACCACAGATGTCTGACTAACTTATTAGAGTACAAATAAAGAGAGAAGAGAGATTAGTAAACCTAAACTATTGTATAGACTTAGGAAAATCCAAAGATAACCTCCAAAACTAAGAAATAGCAATACAAATAGAATAAGTAACAATCCCGGAAACTATCTACATGTGATAAAACTCCAATTTCTTTGACTGACCCTTGAGCTTTTAAAATCCTGCACCCAAACCCGTTCCTCAGTACAAGGTGGATCAGATGATGGACTGGGCTGTCTTTATTGTCTATAAATGGAATACTTCCTACTCTTCCAATGTAGCACCAACTCATACAGATTCACTGCAACTCTCAAATGCATACCACTGAGGTCTTATTTTTCTCATCAGCTGACAGTCACTGACTGCACTCCTGTGGCCTTCTCTATGGTCATTTTGGCCAGTATAACTTGAAATGTGATAGTATCCAAAGGCAGTTCCAGGCCAATTACTTGTAACTGACATCTTGCAAGGCGTGTACCAAGCACCTCTGCGGAATATGGCATTTTTATTCAAAACCCCTTAAAGAGTTCTGTCAAATTCATCACATTCCTTTCCTTGCTATGGGAATTTCATAATAGTGCCCTCCAGTGTTTTGTAAAAAACTACCTAAAACAACAGTCTGAAACAAATAATTACATTTAGAAAACTGACATTTTAATTAAACTTACCTTCCTCATAAATTCACTGAGAGTCTTGGGAGGATCTGAATAAGCAAAGTCATACATCCAAGATCTTCTAAATGCTTCACTCTAATTTTTAAATATTATTAAAGTATTTTACAAGAAGTCCAAGTCAGGATGTAGAACATAAGTAATTACCTTTCAGTTTCATACTGCTTTTATTGCACAAAAATATTACTTATAACCAATTCATGTTAAAGGCTAAAATTAGGCAGCGGCTGGTATGGCCATGTATATTGTTAAGTATAAAATGAGAGACTAAAATGTTACCTAGGAAACACAGGCTTAGAAGATTATAAAAAGACCTAAAATGGGTTCCACATTTTTGTGTAACTTTGGAAAAGTCAAAAATGAAACAAAATCCTCAATTGTATAGGTTGACTCCAGGGGAAGAAACAACGTAAGAGGACCTGCAGTGCCTTGGTCAAGGCAGTGGGGATGCACCACCATTTCTGGCTGAAGAGGGTAATTCATATGGAGCCAGTTGGAGAGATAGTTTTCTAAAAGAATAAAAACTTCTGTATAGTTAAATATTCTCAAATGTACCTAGTACCTAAATTATTTCATGCCCACCCTGAGTATAGTATATTAGCTTTATAGGGTCTCTGGCACCTTCTCCAGGTATTCTGAGCATTCAGTTCTAATCTTTAGGGTGGAAAGTCCAGCACTCTGGCAGCCTGGCTGCTGTTGAGGTTCCTGGGGCTGCAGATCAGCACCACACACTCAACTTTCTAACACATGCCAGGTTGTCAAGATAGAGACCCCAGGAAAAAGCAAAGGCACAGGGAGACAGAAGAGTCAGAGAAAAGGGAATTAAAAAGAAAAGTGGGATGGGGCAGGAGCATCTCTTTCAGGATAGGGAAGGGAAGGGTCTTTGCAGGGTCAAAATAGAGCACATAGTAAGCTAACTAAGACTGTTAGGGATGGGAAGGAAAGGGCAGGGGGCAGGAGGTGGGGTACTAAGTGCAGGAAGGCCTCCGCACCTTGACACTGTCTGACACCCATTTAGAGTAGAACCCAGTTGGACGAGAGAAGACGAGGCATCCCTTCTGTTTATCAAGCAGGCCTGAAACTCAGTTTGGTTAAGGCTGGCGTTGGTGTGTGGAAATAATAATGGGAGCTAAATAAGACACATTTAGGATATCAGGCACATCTTTCCCAGTACCTCACAGAAGTGAGGACCACACCGTGGAACTGTAAGCTTTTAAGCAGCCTTAAAGCTTGGCAGAGACAACATGAATGGTAAATTGTAACCATGAAAACAGGAACGTTCTCAGAGCCACAGTAGCTACCAGTTGATTTCTCTGGCACCTTCTCCGTGTATGCCTTCCAACCACTGCCTTCTTAATCACATTGTTCTGTTTTCTCCGCATTATTTCCAAATCCTAGGACTGTTGGATTCTCTTCGCTGACTTCTTTCTCCATTTTATTCACATTCTGCTTTGCTCTCTCAAGACACTTTACCAAATGGCTTCTCCTCAAAGTTGATTCCGCTAACACCTTTGTGCCTCATTACAGCCAGATTAATCATCTTTATATAACTGACCATAACTCCTACCTTCTTTGAAACCTTTACAAACAAAAATAGTACAACTACAAAAAGGAATTTCAAAGGTTTTCTATCAAAGTCCTTCAACTGTCCATCCATACTACTCCCTGAAATCTGTTAAACTATCTCAATTCTCGTTCTTCAAATTCTGAGAAATTGTTCTCACTGTGCTCAGAAAGCAGTGCTCATTATTTCAAAACTGTTGACTTCCTGATCACTTCAGAGAGGAAAAATTAATGATTCTGGGAAAAATAATATACTTGCCTAATAGAATTCTTAACAGGCATTCCCCAACATAACAAATCCTTTAAATAGCAATCATCAATTTGCAAAGCTGCCAAGGAACAGAGGACTCAGGGTACGGCAACCTTCCCTCCCTGTTACAACTTCTTGGGAGGCCCTCCTTGTCTTTCCCTTCTCCTTTTCCTCTCCCCCACCAGTCCTTCCTGGGCATTGTTGTTCAGGACTGATCTCTTGTAAATATTTGACATCTAATCTGATTGCTTGAGCTTGTCTAAATATGGGAAATTGTGATATTTTCATCCATACATCCATACATCCATTCATCCAACCATCCTTACTTAAATGTTCCCTGAGCACTTGCTCTAAGCCTGGCTGCACACATGGAGAACTCAAACAAACAAATGAAAAATACTAATGATCAGGCCCAGTCCTTAGAAATTCTGATCTAATTGGCCAGTCATTAATATTTCTGAAAAAGATAATCAAGTGATTACCAGCTTGAATTGGAAACCTTTTCCAAAACAGAGCTATTGAAAGCTAAACCCAGTTGCTAAAAGTGTAAAAATAATTTGTACGGCTCAGCTTCTTCAAGCACTCTATAAATTATCTATAAATATGTTAAATTCTTAGGTTAGCCTTTAAGGTCTTAGGAGTCTCACAATTTATAGTGTAAAAATAAATTATTAATTATTTAATAAAATTACTATGCATGCATAATACCTACAGTAATAAAACATAGTAGACTAAATGGTTCTAAAAAAGAAAAAAAAAAAAGGCATTAACAGCTACAGTGTCCCAAACCACCTGAGGCAATTACAAAGCAGCTTTATTTCCTACAGAAGCATAATTCAGCTTGCAGGTTCCAATACACATCCTCTGTAAAGCTATAAAGCCTCCTAAGATGTCCACAGAGTAGGAGACTTCACCCTTTGTAAATATACTGATGTGCTCATTCTCCCCCCATGGTCTTAAACACACTGCTTTATAATTTGGTCTCATTAAATGCTTGTTCTTCCCACAAGAGTCAAGGAAAAGCTACCATCGGTCAGGGATCATCTTAGTCAACCTTGTGTCACCAGGCCTAACACAGTAAGAGGAGCATGGAAGGCATGTATTAAATGCTTATTACTGAATGAGAAAATGTGAAATCAGGATCCAAACTTTAAATATAATTTTACTTACTTATTAAAGTGTCCAGAAATCAGTTCTCCACTTTTTTTTTTTAACATTATCAAATACAGGGTCTCTAGCTCTAAAGCTACATGTTTTAAAAAGTGACTTATTTGAACATAAACTTCACTAATATGTAAGCATTCAATAATAAAAAGAAAATACTCATTCCACACAATTAAAGGTCATTTTAGAACAAGAAGAATAATCAGCTCTCTATTTACATATCTGTTCTTAAAATAAAGAACATTTTTTAAAAGTTTCTAACTTTTCAGAATTTTGATGCATGTGGCAGGAATTCTGAGTAGTTCACCAAAATGCTAATCACTGTCTTCTGCTGCAGAAATGTGAATTTGCTAATTGGATTTCTGCTTCCTAGTGTACCAATTCAGGATGGATGCTCCACTCTTCCTCTTTTGCTCTGGCAGGCAGCACAGTCTCTAATTGACTTTTTTCTAGGACTTTTCTTTCTATCTAATCCTTTCTTTTCTCTATATAAGATTTCTAGAGCTCATAAGAACTACAAACAGCACTGAAACTTAACAGTACTAAAACGCCCTGTCACTTTTTTACTCAGCAGGAGCTAAGAAACAGAACTTCTCTTCAATTAAAAAATAAAATGTTCATACTATTTCATTTAAATAAGAAAAAAATATCAAAGCCTAAATAAGCTAAGGGTAAATTAAATCAAATGTGAATGTAAGCCAGAAAAGCTGACCCCATCTAATTGGACTGGTTGTATATTTCTTTTTCATTTTATACCAGGTTCATAGACTTATAAAGGAGAGAGACAGAGAGGGGGGTATAGTGGGGAGAGAGAGAGATTATGGAATTTTGAACCCATTTCAATTACTTGTATATCACATATCACACTCCAATGCATCAAAGTTTTGGAAATATCTGTTACATATATGTTATTCTTTAAGTAGTAAAATACCAGTAGCCCACAACAAAAGTTTAATAAATTCAAGTCAAATGACTTGGATATTCACTTGTTGTTTTTACACTACTAAAGCAAAAGATTCAAATAATTCCATTCTTTATTTCTAAACATGT
The DNA here is from genome assembly GCA_004363575.1 of Solenodon paradoxus. Lineage (NCBI taxonomy): Eukaryota > Metazoa > Chordata > Mammalia > Eulipotyphla > Solenodontidae > Solenodon > Solenodon paradoxus. The sequence goes on from RJWH01001040.1 coordinate 270,836, forward strand.
GAAACTGAAAAACAAAGGAATAATAATGATTTTAAACTTATAAAGATGTATTCTGGCATTACTTCAATTTTCTGGCAATATAAAAATGTTATAGAAATAGCGCACCTACTCTCTAAAGTAAAATGTCTTTTAAAAACTTTATTCCTGTTTTAGAATATGAAACTATCTGTACTGGGATTCACCTTCACATAAAAAAAATCTCTTAGCTATACACTTTCATTTCTAGGTCTCAGCCTCAAGCCAGAGCTAAGAGTAAAAATTTTCCAAACCTTAATTTCAGAAATTAGTCTTTTTTATTCTGTAACCAGGTGATGTTTCTGAAACTGTGAACCAAAAAACCCGAGCACATAGGATAAGTTATTGGCTGGGCCTCTTGCCAGTGGCCTCTCGTGCTACCAGAGAAAGAAGAAAGATTTCCTTATGTGTGGAGAGATACATGAGGTACTATCACCTGGCACCAGCAGCCTCTCGTGCTACCAGACAAAGAAGAAAGATTTCCTTATGTGTGGAGAGATACATGAGGTACTATCACCTGGCACCAGCAGCTTCTCTCTGGGTTTTACCCCATAGATGTGGACGTCCGGAATCATGGAGGCATTCATCAGCAACTTTTTGTCCTCCTAATAACTCAGTTATAGTTGAGAAGAAACATTGCAAAACGTATATGGTAGGAGAGGTTGATCTATCTCTGCATTCACGCTGCTCTGGTCAGAGGAATCAGCATATGGACACTTTCCTGGGAACCAAAGGGCTTGCCCGCTTGGCAGGTGCTCTCACACCTTGGGAAGTACCCTGTGAGTGCATACAACCTGACCTGAAAACTAAAGGAACTATTCTTTAGAGACCAACAGGACCCTGGGGAGGAAAGAATGCAGGACATAGAGCATGGAGAAGTGTTAAAAGTGTACACAGACCTGACTGTAGTACTTTCATTTGTTGAACCAAAAATCTCGGCATGGAGTGGGAAGAGAAGTAGCCTCATTGTGAACCAAAGCACAGCCAGGTGTCCTCTCCTAAGATTCCTTTGCTGCCTGGTGTGGGTGCTGGAAGTCCCCACTGCAGGAAGACCCCAGGATGAAATGCCCTGCCCACTGTACCATTAGCACAACTGTGCTGGACTGACTGTGCAGTTAAGTGCTTCAGGCTGCCAGAGACAAACAGCCAGGTTTGCAACTCCAGTACAGATAGCTGAATGATTACTAAAAAAGAACAGCTCTCTCAAGGACTATCATCATAGAAGCTCAATGAAACAGCAATTTTAGAACCTGGAGCTACTGCTAAACAGCTTTGCATATTTACTGGTACTTATAAGAGTTTTCACTCCCAGAGTCCAGGACTTAATGCTTGCCACTCTCTGCTGAGGCTGCTGCTCAGCTAAAGGACTGAGAGACTCTCACAAGGATGTGTGCTTTACTACACCAGTTTTCAACTCTCTACCACCAGTGGCCTCTGATGTGGACCATGGTCTGTTGTGACCTGAGCCCACATGACATGGGTCTCTCGCCTGGTGCCTTGTTACTCATACCTGTGACTCTTGGGGAAAGTTCTGTATTCCATACCCAAACTCCAACCTTGTAGACATGACTCTTAGGTGTCTCAACAAGTGCTAATTCTAGAGCTTCAAAAATTCTCTTTACAAAAGAGAAAGAGGAGAGGAGGTAGAGAAAGAGAGAAGACAAAGGTATGGTCTGCAACAACACTCAAAAAAAAAATGCAAAATGGCATTAAACAATTACATATAAATAGTCACCTCAAATGTTAATGAACTGAATTGCATAGAAGAGAGAGAAAATGATGGCTGAGGCTGTTCCATGCTTCACATCTAAGAGAAATAATAAATTTTTTTTTCCAGACGTAACACAGGCCCTAGCAACTCAGGAAAAGTGACTGCATTAAGGGATTGCTGGGGGAATTATACACGTCTGAACAAAATGAAGGTGAATTTGGAGGGATGTGCATGGCAGCAATCGTGGGGTGGCAGCAGTGGTAGCTGAGGCTGCAACTATGGGAGTGGTGGTAGCTGCAGAGGCAGCCAGGCTGACCAACTAACAGGACAGTGGGCCCAGCCTTGAGTCCCAGGAAGGGAGAATCAAAGATGCTGGTGGCTCATACACTAAGCTTACATGAAGTCCAGAGAGAAGGGGTTTATGTCACAAACCAATCCTCATACAGGCTGGAAGTCAGCAAAGAGCACAAAGGAGAGGAGTTTCATCACCACAACAGATAGACCACCAGATCTAGTTGTGGGAATCCTGAGAAATGGTTAACTCCACTGATATATGCACACCCTCTGCAGACCACAACAACAGCTAGTCCCCTCCCCAACCAGCAACCATCCTCCACCTCCCTGACTCAGTAAACGATCCCTACTACAGAAGCCTGCAAAGTTCAGAAATATAAAATAAAACCAGAGCAACACCTGCCAATAAAAAATTAAGCAGTCCAACTACAAGGATCCCATGATAGGGAAATAACTCAATATGCTCTGAAATCTCAAAGTATTATGACATCACAAAGAAATACTACCTCATCAGAAACCAATTCTGAAGAGAGATTGCTTCTCTTTAATGGATAATTTAAAGTAGCAATCATAAACAAATTCAAAAATACAAAAGGAAATTCAGAAAAAACAGTTCAAAGAACTACTAGAGGACTCAGTAAAATAAGTCAATATGCTCAAAAATGCAATTAAGAAAGAGGTGGCAGAAACAGAAATATTAAAAAAGAAACCAACAGAGATACAGGAGGTGAAAAATGCAGCAGATGAGATCAAACATACCAAAGAAAAGCTGGCAAAAAAGAATTGACAAAATGAAGGAAAGGATCAGTGATCTGGAGGATAGAAATGAGCCAGATGGAAGAGAGAAAAAGTAAATATAAAATAAGTAAACACTCAGAGAGCTATCGAACTCTGTTCTGAATAACAATATAGGAAATATTGGTATCACATAAGGTAAAGAGAAATAGAGAAGGGAACAGAGAACATGTTCAAAAAAAAAACAATTGCTGAAAATCTCACAAACCTCCAGAAGGAAATAAAACATATAAATCAATGAAGCAAATAGAACTCCTGATTAGATAATTTACAAAAAGACATATCCTTGTGAAACTATCAAAAGTCCAAAACAAAGAAAGAATATTAAAGGTGACCAGAAAAAAAAGCAACAACTATATATACATATATATATATATATACATATATATATATAAATATATAAGTTACTCCCATCAGGTTATCATCAAACTTCTCAGCAGAAACTATACAGTCCAGAAAAGAATGGAACAATATTTCCAAAATAGTCTAAGACAAAAATTGCCAGCCAAGAACACTACAATCCTGCAAAATGCTCTCTCAGAGATGAGGGAGAAATAAAAGTTTTCCCCAACAAATAAAAGCTGAAAGGGTGGGGTGGGGAGGACAACCAGTGCGAACAACTAAATGGAAATAAAAATGCATCTCGCTCCTCAATTCCTGCCTTCCTGCCTACTTGCTTTCATTCCTGCCTTCACCTTTCCTTTAAAAATAACAAAACTAAAACTTCCCTAAAGGAACAAGAAAGAAAAAATGAAACTGAACTCCAGTAGAAGAAGGAAATAAGAGTAGAAATCAAATGAAATAAAGATCAAAAAGACATATTCCAAAAAATTAACAAAACCAAGATTTGGTTTGAAAGAATAAACAAATTAGACAAACCACTAGTCAGAGTGATAAAGAAAGACTAATAAAATCAGAAACAAAAGAGGAGAAATCACAACTGATGCTACAGAAATACAGAGACTACTATGAACATCTTTAAGGCAACAAATTGGATAACCTGGAAAAAATGGACAAATTGTTGGAAATATTCAACATTCCAACACAATCAGGAATAAATACAAGTCCTGAACAATCAATCAGAAGCAAAGTATTTAAAAGCCCTGGACCAGATCATTTCATGAATGAATTCTGCCAAACACTCAAAGAATAATTAATACTAATATTTTTCAAACTCTTCAAAAATAAATAAAGACGAGGGTAAACTTTCAAACACTTATTGTATAGAAAAGAAGGAAGAGGAGGAAGTATTGGATGGTTGACTGGATGCATGGATGGATAGAAAGATGGAAGGAAGAAAGGAGGGAGGGAGGGAAGGGAGAATGAAACCCTTTTTATGTTTGTTTTCTTTATTGCTCCCCACCAACCCCGACCGGGACCTCAGACTTTAGATGGTACACACCCTACCTGCTGACTTAGCTCCTGAGTCACTAGGGAGCATCCCAAGCACTTTTTAGGATGCCAACATTTCTTTGATTTCAAAAATAGACAAGGACAATTAGAGATCAATATCTTTAAAAATATTGATGCAAAAATCCTCAACAAAGTCTAAGAAAACCAAATTCAACAATATTAAAAGAATCAAATCTCCTGATCAAGGGGCATTCACTGCAGGGATGCAAGAATGGTACAACATACACAAATTAGTAAGTGTAATACACATCAACAAAAGGAAGGGCAAAAACTACATGATCATCTGTATAGATGCAGAGAATGCATTTGATAAAATTTAACATCCTTTTTATGCTAAGAATCTCTAAAAATTCATTCTGGATGGAACATACTTCAAGATAATGAAAGCTATCAATGAAAAATCCACAGCTAATATACTCAAATGGGGAAAAAACTGAAAGATTTTCCTTTAAAATAAAAAACAAGGCAAGAATTATCTGCTCTTCCTATTACTATTTAATATAGTATTGAAAGACCTGGACTATGAAAATAGATGAGCAAAGGACATAAGAGCTACCCAAACAGGAAAGGAAGAAGTGAAACTATCACTATTTGCAGATAACAGGATAATATAGAGAGAGAACACCCAAAGACTTCAGAAAAAAGCTATTAGGAACAATAAACAAATATAGGCTACAAAATTAATATTCAAAAATCTGTTGCTTTTCTATATGAAAGTATGTTGTTCAGTTTTGACATATTTTGGAATTTTACAGCTTTCTTTTTGTGATTGATTTCTAGTTTTATGTCATTATGTACAAGAAGAAACTTGGTCTGATTTCTATCTTCAGAAATATGTAAATGCTTGTTTTCTTTTCCAACATACCCTTCAGAATATCCCATGAGCACTTAGAAAAATATGAATTCTGGAAGTTGTTAGATGAAGTGTCCAAAAAGTGTCTATAAAACCCATCTGTTCTAGTTTGTCTTTTGAGGCTGTTAATTTTCTGCCTGGTTGATCTGTCCATTATAACTGGGGTGATGAAGTCTCCTACCATTTCATATCACTGTCAATGTCTCCCTTCAGTTATGTCAACAATTGCTTTATGAATTTTGAGGCTCCCTTGCTTACTGCATATATATTAAGATATATAATAATATATATATCTTATATATAGATATATTATATCTTCTTGTTGAATTGACTCCTTATTTATTAGCGTCCACCCCTGTCTTTTTTTACCTTCTTCAGTTGGAAGTTTATTTTATTTGCTATATCTGTCTCTGAATAGTTTTAGGTTAATATTTAATTGTGGAATTGTCTCCCAACCTTTTACTTTAGCCTATGTTTACCTTTAGCACTTAGAGGCATTTCATGTTCGCAGCAGAAAGTTAATGGGAATGTAAATTTGTGCAACCATAATGAAAGCAGTATGGAGATTCCTAAAAAAACCTGAGAATGGAAATTCCATATGATCCCATCTCTCCCTCTTCTGGGTATCTACCCCCCCCCCAAAAAAAAACCACTTATTTGCAAAGATATATGCACCCCATGTTTACTGCAACATTACTTACAATAGTCAATAGCTGGAAACTACCTACATGCCCATCTACAGATGAATGGATAAAGAAAATGTGGTATATATGTACAATGGAATACTACACAGTCCTAAAAATATAAAATTCTGACATTTTCAACAACAAGTATGTAACTAGAAGGGATTATGCTAAGGTGAAATAAGTCAGAATAAGAAAGACAAATACACAAAATAGATAAAGAAGATGTGATGTATTTATATACAACGTAATACTATGCAATCCTTAGAAGAGATGAAATTCTGTCATTTGAGTCAACATGAATGGATCTAGAGGGGATTATGCTAAGTGAAATAAGTCAAAAGAAGAACCATATATACCAGATGATTTCACTCATAGGTGTAAAGTGAATAGACAAAACAAAGGACAAAACAAAAGACAAAACAAAACTAACCCTTGGACACTTGCAATAAAACTGAGGTTATCAATAGAAGATGGAACAGGGAGTAGTAGAGGAGCAAGTGGTGGTGAAGCCCACTGGACAATGGTGAAGACCACTTGGTGATTTGGTGGAGAGTAGGGTGTGCTGATACATATATGAGGAATGGGGAAACTGTACACATGGGGAACCTATACATATGAGTTTATTTTAATTTGTAAAACAAAGTTACTGCAATAAAATATTAAAAAAAGAAAGAAAGAAAAGAAAAATACTAGATGATCTCACTTTCACGTGGAATATAAAGAAACAAAGGAAAGGAATAGACAAAATAGAAACTGACAGTTGGGCACTGCCAAGAGAACTGAGGTTGCCAGAGGGGAAGTGGGTGGAGAGTGGGAGCAAGTGGTGGTTGGAGTCCAATGGACAAGGTCAAAAAAACATTGGCAATTTGGTACTGGACTTGGTGTGTTATCATATACTTGATGAATAATAAAACTATATCTAAACTTACTTTGTAAATCAAAGGTACCTCAACAAAAGTTGTTTAAAAAAGGAATCAAACAAATTACTCCTACCAGTGAGAAAGGAGTCAGAATCTTAGTGCAAAAGAAATCAAAATTCAGGTTTGAAAAATATACTACTTCTTCATTTCTGGCATTGTACTTGAATGAATTATTCATGAATTTATTAGTGCCTCAATCACCCTTTAAAATGAGGGCATGAACACGTCACAGTTAAGAAAAATACTAAACAACTCAAACTTTTGAAAGGGTACTTAATGATATTAATATTCAAAATCCAAGTTAGAAACTCTCCAAACACTGAATCAGATGCAGTATGTTTTACTTACCTTTGTTCTACAGTAACAGTTCTAAAAGACAACAGCATTCAGTGTGCAATATATCTGGTTAAGTTTTAATTTATGACTCTCCTAATCATACTCAATGTTAAAAGCTGGAAATAAACGATCTAAAATCTAGGTTACTGACTATACTGTAGGTGGTATATCAGTTATCTATAAGGAATGGTAATCAGAAAAGTTTTTATGATGTTTTCCTTGATATTAAATAATACAACCACAAATCACATTACTATTAGATAATACAATTTTTCTCAAAATGTACTTCAAAAATGTTGTACAATTGATTTACACTATTTCATGATAAAATAATATAGTCATTTGTAATCCTGCTCTGGCAACCAATTTTGTCCAACATTGATTTAAAAAGCTTCAACTAGTTGAGATGAAATTTAAAATGACAATATCTAGTGCACATCTAAGCTAAAACTTTAAATATCAATTTACTTTAATATTTCATACTTTGATCCACTTACACCTTCTCAGTCAATAAAGAGCATGACCAAGATTTTTGAAATTTAAAAAATAAACTGAAGTACTGACATGATACTAAGTCATTGTTTTAATTGCCAGTCAAAACCATCCACGAGTTAAATTAACTAGCAATTAATAACCAATAACTAGTACAACTTGTCTAGACTCAGGATGGTAGTATGGCTAGTGGTAGTCGAAGGAAAGGTCAAGTCTAATTTAAATCTTACATTAATCCGCAATTCTCTGCTTTGTGCTTTGATCTCCATTGTTACAAGATTCTCTGAGAGGAAAATATCAGTTCTATTCTCTTAAATGTGGTTTTAGTTAAGAAACATGGAATGACAAAGAACTGAATATTTATCATCAGGATGTACAGGAGAACAAAAACCACTGGAAATATTTATTAAGTTACATGAGGGGAATTTAATTAAAGAACTGGTTATTCTGGTGAAGTAAAAGCTAGGAGGACAAACTGTAGATGGTAATGTAAACCAGAGATTTAGCAACATCAGGAAGCTACCAGCACCCAATATTTGGAGGAACAAAAGGAAGAATCAGTACTACTGAAGTCCATGGGCCATGGCCATCTTATAAAAGCTGGAGCTGTTGGGGCTCTGTCCTGGGCTGGAGCTAAAGCTGTTGTGAGAAATGCTACCCAAGACAGAGAGAAAAGGAAAGAAATACCCTGGCATAAAGCTTCCTGCCCTTTCCTTCTCCCTTAGAACTTTCCTCCCATGAAAGGCAGCTTACAGAGGAAAGCCCCCTATGATACAGAAGAGCACACTTAGAGAGAATAAGGATCTGAGGGCAAACAGACCAAGGACTGCACAAAGCAAAAGAAAAGAAGGGGAAGTAAACAGCAGTTTCCAATAACAAAAAGAAGTCCATCTAATGGGACCTTTCTATACAACCCAGAAGCAGGAATAAGGTATTCCTGCACCTTGCCTGAGAAACCCACAGTGCTGTCTATCCTTGTTTGAGCCAGATGAAAGCTGTAAAAATTTGTAACTTGAGCAGCTTTCTTAGGCACAGAGGCTCTGTTCCATTTTTAAAGATTTAAGATTTATAGGCAATTGGATGTTGAAAAAGTACCTCTGATCAAACATAATAACCAAGCATTTCCTCTGGGGAATATAACAGAGAAAGCTCCAGTGGGAAACTTTTTCTTGGAGAAAAAAAAAAAATGTTGATAGCCAATCATCTCACTGGGATACAATCAATTGAAGGGAAGTCTACACAGCAAGGGAAGCAGCTATCTTCCTGAAGGTTTTGTAAATACACTGTCATCAACAGCTTTTGTGTAAATGCCTGTGATACCTCAGGGCTGGAGAGCAAACATGTGAGAAGCTCAATTGCCTTTAGTCAATGAACTCCATTGGACTCCAATATTGAGACAGTGTGTCTGGAGAAGGCGGAGCTCAGAACTAAATGTTAGCCCAAAAATCATTATGGAAACTGGGCAATATTATACAGGCTCAAATTCAGAGAAAATATTGTGGTTCCAAGCTAAAGTTTCAGAACATAGCCCCTACTATCTCATAAAAAATTTTTGACTTATAGAGAGCTATTTTGTAAAGGAATTCTCTTTTTTCAAAGAACTTTACTACAATAAAGATGCAACATAATTTTTCTTCCTTTCAGTATCCAGGAGCCCTATTAGATCTTGAAATGTTTTCTAGATAATCAACATAAACATCCCAGAACATTAAACAAAACTATAAAGAAAAATCTGATTATCTGGATTCTGTATGCTTAACAATTGACAAGCTGTGGGTGTGTACTGTGTTTAAGTATAAGCATGAATGTGTAATACATACAGATGTAGGCACCTACTTGTGGATGACAAGACCTGCCCAGGTACAGTAGAAACAGTTCTTAAATAAGACAGATGAATTAAAAATAAAGCATTACTAAATATCTTATAAATTTTCAAAACCACTAACTGTAACTGCCAATGTTTTAAGCCAACTGAATTTGGTTTTTAAATCAATTGAATTCTATTCAATTCTGTAACTCTCCATAAATGCTTATATTAAGTTAATAAATAAAATATACATACTTTTTTTCTACTCAGCTGTATATTTCTTAATTAAATTTCATTATAATTTATTCTCATTAAACCCTAAGTCTGGTTTCTCTAATTTGGACAGTATGTTCTGTTGATTTAGAATTGGGACCCCTTCCATGTCCAATGTCACTAGGTATAAATCACAGGAGAGAATAAAGTAGATTTACACTGATCCTTAAATGAAATTTCTGTCATAAAACAGTATGAATGAATTTAAAATTCTATAAAAGCAATATCTTCTAAAATCTTTCTTGGATAAAGACTGACCTCATGTGTTAGAGACCAGATAAATAAAGTTGAAATTCTTTTTTAAAAAGAATGTTTGTAGCAAAACCCACAATTTATAAACAACTGTGTGATGAAAATGCAGAGTAAACTGAGAATAATATAAACAAAGTAAAATAATATTTAACATATAAAGCCAAGATCTAAGAAAGACACTTTCAGAAAAGACTGCCAACTTTCTTCATTTTATATTTATATTAAAGCCTGAAGCAACCATTTTATCAAAGGATAGGTACAACAAAGAAACATATTTGTTCATTTTACTTGTTATGACTTCCACAAACAGTCATTTGAAGGATGAATTCATTTATTTTACTAGTGTCACATTGATACATCCTTCTATTGTGGTGGCTGATATGAAAATGTACTACAAACAAAAATACATTATAACCAGAATATAAACAACAGACTTATAAAATAGAAAAAGAGTAACCTTACTACTCAGGTACTGCTGACTTAACAATGAAAAAGAAATAAATGATATAAATTAATATCATTTATGTAGATACTGCCCATATTAATTTAGAAAAATCAAAATCACTAACTTTGACAATAACAATAAGGTAAAAAGTACATTCCTCTTGTTTGAACTGCTATAATAGAAAAGTGTTAAAATGATAGTATTAAAAATACTATTTCAGTTGTTCAGTGTGATCATTTAAATCATTTTTAAAAACCCAACTGGGGGTGCGCCCTGGTGGAACAGCATTTAAACCAATCGCCTCTGAAGGAGCAAGCCACATACCCTGGGTTTGAGTCCCAGGCCGAGGGGTAGGGATGAGCAACCAATGTGGAAAACTAAATAAAAATAAAATAAAGCTGCTTCTTCCTCCTCTCTCTCTCTTCCTGCCTATCTACTCGTCTTCCTTCCTGCCATCTTTCCTTAAAAAAAAAAAAAAAAGCCTACTGGGTTAGCAAAAAAGGGGAAAAAATGGAGATTAGATAAACATAGATATTAATCTTAAAAAAAGAGTCATAATATTTTTAAGTTAGATTAGTTTCACAAAACATTATTTTACATTTTTATTTTAATGAAAGAATGAGTGGATTAGACCTAATTATAAGAAACTTTTATACGACATGATGAATAGTTGTCTTTTTTCCTTCATTCCTTCCTTGCTTCTTTTCTTTTTCACTTGCTTTTTTAGTTATGTGCTAATACACTTTTCCTCCATAACCCTAGAGGTAGGTAGATACTATTATTAGCCTCATTTTACAGATGAGGAAACTGAGGACAAGGAGGTTAGGTGATTTTCCCAAGGCCCTACAATCAGTAGTCATACCATTGGCTTTATTGAGAATAAGTGGTTTGCTATCCGCTGCAAACTCCTAAGAAAAATCAACTAATAAATCACAAAAGGCCTAGATATCCATGGCCTACTCTCAACTGTTAAGCACTGAAAGGATAAAAAAGAACCAAAAACGTGATCACTCAACAAACACTCCTTCCTGTATTTACTGACTCAAAATTCACTAGAAAATATTTCAGAGTGAATGAGTTTAAGAATATAAATTTTCACATCTCAAAATATCACTCCAATACCTATAATTAATTAGAAACAAATGAAATGATAATCTATGGTTGAACAGCAATTGACTCTTAAAGCAGCAAAACAGTATGTTCTTCCTTTAGAACACAGCATTCTAAACTGATCAATTGTTTGGAAATTTGAAAGGCAAGAAAGTTCATCTTTCATTTCTAGTCCCTGAATAAACAAGAAAAGGAAGAAGAAAATTGAGTTAGCTGCATGAATGAACATTCTTTCGGTACTCATGTTAAATTGACTGAAAAAAAATCAATTTTGTTTTTCTTTAGAAAACATTTCATATTTTCAACCATAAGCACTTTTTAAATGTTTTTCTTTCAAGTTCTTTAAATGTGATTTTGGTCCAAGAAAATATCAAAAGTTTGGATATTTTGTTTAGCTACCCAAAAAAAAATCCATATAAAAATGAAAACAAACATGAAAAAGTTCAACCAAACTATTACCTGACTCTCATAAGAATTCAATTCATATTTATAAAAAAAGTAATGAAGATGAAATTAATAAGTAATAAGATGCAACTGAAAGTAATAAAATGCAATATAGCATCAAAATAACAACTTTAATATCAATATTTATATCAATAATCTAAAAAGGAAATGTATCTACCCCAAAGTTTTAACAAATCTGAATTCATACACAGCATATAAAAATCAACCTTTTGCCAAAAATTCTTGACTGTCTTCCTCAAGTCAGTTAAAATAAGATGTTCCTGATTAGTATTTAAAATCATTTGAATTGATTTGATATAAATTTGTGGCATTAAATTCATGAATCAATCACATTTCTGAGACTAACACTCCAACTATATGTGGAATCTGTAATTATGTTAACTCATCCGAACCATGGTAGAGACACTTTTGTATCACCTCTCAGTACTTTTTTTTTAATCATTCTAAATAGCAATTTATCAATTTTACCTATTTATCAAAGAACCAGTTTATGGTTTCATCATTATTCTCTTTTGTTTCACCACTTGATGCTTATTTTTAACTTTTTGCTGCTTACTTTGAGTTTAATTTTTTCTTCTTTTTCAAGTTTCAAAAGGTGGAAACTGAGATCACTAATTTGAAACCTTACTTTTTTCTTATAAAGGGATCTTATGCTATTAATTTACCTAAAGAGTACTTCAGTAACATCACATTGTATCTGATATAGTGTACTTTCATTCTCACTCAGTTAAAATACATTCTAATTTCTCTTTTGGTTTCTTTTATACTCTTGATTTATTTAGGATTGGAAGCACAAGGAATATTGTCCGTAGATCTCTGGGGTTCTCTAAGCAGTTGTCTCTGCTGTGCAATTGTATTCTGCACCCTGAATCCTGGCGGCCCTGGTCTCCAGGGAGTCCTCTTAGTTTAGCCCAAGTTACCCAACCCTATACCCTAAGCTGGAAACTCTTTCAGTGATTCCACAGAGACGTCCACAAGGGCTTCTTTTGTTTGTTTCTCACATCTCAGGAGTTGCTTTTCTTGGTTGTCTGAAATCCAGTGTCTTCAAGACCATAGTTTCATATATTTTGTCTGGCTTTTTGGGTTGTTGAAGAGACAAGAGTATCACTCCACCTCAGCTAGGTAAAGACCAAGCTTTGTTTTATGTTTTATATACTATTATAAATTCATGAGTTTTAAACATCTGGTTCTTTTTAATCCACTTGAGTCCTCCCCCCCCCACCCCCCACCTTTCTGATGCTCAAAGAATTCCAGTTTAGGCCCATAGGAGATGCTTTATATGGGCTTTTGGGTCCTTTAGACATGTTCCTACTAGTGGCAAATGACATTCAGGCACCCCCATCTAGACACAAAGGGTTAACTGTATATTTGGATTTGATGAACTCGTTTTTTTTAAAGAGAGAGCAAGATAGAAATATTTTACATGTATAGATAGGTACACTGAAGTTAAAAGAACATACCTGTGTGGGAAGAGACCCAATTCTACCACATATAACAAATCACTAACATTCTTAACTGTTTAAATAGAGACCTCAAAAATTCTTACCATCACCTCCTAAATACGGATTTTTAAATTTCCAGACACCAGTCAGTCTGACTTTATCTTCACAACCTGTGTGCATTCAGTCTTACCTATTTCTATACTCACATCTACAAAGTTAAAGAAGCATACATGGAAGACCTCCTGCTTTAATATTGTTTAATGTTAGTGGAATCTATCTGAAAACAAAGGGTGTACAGTCCATAAATTTTGCCAAGTATATGAGAATCCAGTCAAGACTGAGAACATTAAAGTAAAATGAAGTCCAAGGGATCACAGTAAAAGGGTTTCAATATTCTCCCTACTCTTCCCAATCTTTTGTCCTCTTGCCTTTGGTTTAAAATCTAAGATGTCAAAAATCCTCAAACACCCTACTAACTTACTAAAGACTTGACATTTCTTAATTTAGGTGAGAAGACCTTAAGTCCCTTCCAGGCCAATAATTCTTAAGTAGATTCTTCTGTGTACAAGAAACTCTAGAAATAAATCGTCTAACCCAGGTCTTCATAAATAGGAAACTAAAGCAGAGAGATTTTTATCCTCTTTTGTCTCTATTAGCAAACTTAGACTCAGAGACTTAATAAAATAATAAGTTGGAGAGATTTTCCTAATCATGTAAAATTAAACATATTTAGACATCTCTCAATAACCTCACATCTTCCTTACCATTTATTTTAAAAATATGTAGTACGATGAAAGGGGTCTCAACTTTACAGGAGTATTCGTTTTTTACAAACACTAAGTTAATGTCAACTACATTTGTATAATGCCTTATTATATACACTGCCAAAACGCAAACCTTTTAAACAAAAAAGAGTTTTGAGTTATTAGAACCTGAGTTCTACCCTGGGTTTTCAAGAGATAAAACAAATAAAATAACTTTATAAAACCTATGCAGTTTTAAAATGCAATCATATCCTTACCTGAAACAATATTATACCACAAACCAGTCTTCTTATGAGAGCAAAGACTTTGCTGAGACATAACAATGATCTTCAGAACTCCATGGACCAGTTTTATTATGAGTCTAGTAGATTCTAACTCCTGAGAGGCCACACCAGCAATCCTGGCCTATAATCTCCAGAAGAACCTTCTCAGCAAATTAAAGCTTCCAAGGCAGACATTTGCTATAGCTGCTATTTTGTCACAGAGAATAACTCTGATCTTTTATGTACCGGTGTACCATAATTTTTGGCCATCTCAAAATACTCAGGGAAGCACTTACTGATCTAATAAGTCTTGTTTTGTCTTTAATGAGTACAATTTCAAGTGATCGTAAAAATCCCACATACGGTCATTATAACACTTGTTGTGCACAATCTGTTCAGCCAAAGGAATTTCTACTCTACACCAGAAACAGCATTAAATGTGACTAGAAAAACATTCATCTTCCAAGATGTTAAGGCCAAGGTTATAGGAAATGAATAAAAAATTATTGTTACATATGGTCTTTGTTACTGTTCTGATAGAGCAATAATTGAGGATAAGATGCCTGCTATCCTCTCTGCTAGCTCCTCTCAGGCTCTGATACTCAAAATGAAATGAAAGCTCATCAGTCATTTAAGACACAGGACAATCACAGGTTCTCTTTCAGACATACTAGACAAGAAGAACAGTTTATTATATTTTTCTGAAAGTTTGCTCAGATTTTCCAGCAATTTAGAAATTGTATTTTCATATTACTATCTAACATTTACTTAGCACTTATTGTGATTTCAATACTAATATATGCACCTTGCACACATAGCTAATCAGTGGCCGAGTCAAGACTCAGACTCAAGCTAACCATAGAGCTCAGGCCCCTGCCCACTGTGCCTTATTGCCATACTTCTACCTGGATCTTACCTGCTCTATTTCAGCACTGTGCAGCTAACACAGCACTTTACTAACAGTAGTGAAATAAAGGAAGGTTCAATCCAAGTTTACTCAGCTATTAAGTAGAAAAGGCGAAACTCACATCCATTCTCCTAAATACTATGTAATACAGTTAAAATCTGTGTGGTGACAAATTTTAGATATAGGTAAATTTTATGAGTCAGTTTTCCATTACATATATGTGAGAATCAGTTCCTAATTATGTGAAAGTCTTTCTGGAAAGCAGTAGCAATGACCCCCAAGAGAGAGATTATGAAAGTATTGGCATTTCCATTATTATCATCTGAGATTTCATATACTTGGTATATAGGTGAATTCTCTGAGTTATAAGGTTAATTTTTGATATTTATCCCTCTTTAGAAGAAAAAAAAACATTTTCAGCTTAATCATACTCATTGAACATACTCACTTCTTAAAAGCTAAATGTTCAGAGAATCTAGTGATACTTGAGTGGTTAAAACTTCAATCAAAATATCTGAAACACAATACATTAACTTTTGTCATATTTATCAGTTTCCTTAAAGCATATAATTCAGTCATTAGCAATGAAAAAGCAAAAATTTAATAAACTTTTGTTTAAATGTGTGTTCTATTAGAGGAAAAAGAAATGTTTGTTACTTTTGCCTTAAATTGATTCTAACCTTATCAAACACTAAACACTTCTAGGATGGTCTGACAATTTAAGTACAATGGTCCTCATTCAAGTACATGTAACAATGCTAGGGCACAACAGGAATGCCACTTGGAAAAACTAAGGAGATGTAGCCATGGTACCTACCTTGGTTAGGTGAATGACTCCTTTAGAAGTAACTGAACAACCCATGAAGCCAACATACTGAAGCTCAGGACAGTGCTCGGCAAATGCTTTCACTGACTGATCTGTCACCTAGAAAAGAGACAGCAAGAAAGCTATTCATGGTGGCATTCCAGTACATTCAAGGACCTGGCTCTGGCAAACTCCCTCTGTCTACCTGGCATCATTAACATTTCCCTTTGCAGTGGATCTTGTGAATCAGTACACAAATACGCTACATAACACCTGTGTTTTCTAATCCTCCCTTGAGCCTGCATCCCCTTCTCTCTGCTTCTCTTTAACTTGTTTATAGAAAATGTCTCAAAGATGTTAACACTATTTCTTACCCCTCTCAACATAAATATATATATATATATATATATATATTCTACCTAAAATTCACAGCTATAAAATTCACCTCTTCAAAGAGTAGAGTTTAGTGTTTCATCGAATATTCAACAAGGTTGTGCAACCACCAGTAATATCTAATTCCAGAATGTATTCAGCACTCCAAAAAGAAAGCCCAGGCCCATTCACAGCCACTCCCCTATTCTACTCTTTGTCTCACCCTCTGGCAAAATACTATCTCTCTGGATGTGCATATCTGGATATTTTTAAAATTGAAATGACACACTGTGTGACCTTTGTGATTAGCTTCTCTCATTTAGCGTTTTTAGGGTTCATCCATGTTGTAGCACTAATCACTACTTCATTCCTTTTCATGGACAAATAACACCCATTCTATGGTTACATCATATTGTTACAGGTTGAACTGTGTCCCCTCAAAATCATATATTGAAGTTCTAACCCCTAGTAACTCAAAAAGTGACATTTTTGGAGATAGGACCATTCAGATGTTATTTACAACTCGACTATTTGTTAAGTTAGGATGAAGTTGCACTGGAGCAGGATGGGCTCCTAATCCAATATGACTGCTACCCTTATTAAAGGAGAAACTGAAACACAGATGCATACACAGGGGAGATGACATATGAAGACTGGCATTATAATGCCACACTCAAGGAAAGTCAATGACTGCCAGCAAAGTCACAGAAACTAGAAGAGAGGTCTGGAACAGATCCTTAGCCTTCAGAGGGAGCATGACACTGCTGACGTCTTGATCTCAGAATTCGAGCCCCTGGAGCTCTGAGACAGCACATTTCTGAGCCTTAAGCCACTAAGTTTGTGGTATTTTATTGCAGTAGTCTTAGTAAACTAATACACAAACTTTCCACTCTCTTGATTTCACTTTACTGATGTCACAGTCAGGCTTTGTCTCCATCATTCAACAGTCGCCATGCTATCAAATTAAAAAAATAATCTAGATTCTCATTCCAGTGCTCTCTGAAACATCTGACAGTTGGTGATCCTTCCTACTTACATCTGGAGCACCACAAGTTCCTGAGTTTCCTTCTTCTCTCCTGGAAGCTCTAGTCACTATGCTCAATGCAGTTCATCTCAGTTCTCAGCCCATTTCTCTTTTCTGTCTAACTTTATGCAAGGGTGATATAACCTCTCCTCAGAATTTTAAATACTAACTATATGATAATGCTTCTCAAGTTCCCATCTCTAGCCCAGACCTCTACTTCAAACATCTTTATCAAACTATAACACATTCCTCTTGAATATCCATAGGTAGTTCAATCTTAAAATGTAAAAAGAAGTAAATATTTATATTCCAGTACAAGTATGCCTTTCCCCAGGGCTCCCCATTTCAATGAATGGAATCACCAATCACGTAGGTGTTCAAGTCAAACCTTTTCACTCAAAACATCATCCAGTAAACTAATTGTCAGTTATTCCAAGTATATCCTAAATCTTACAACTTCTCATTTCTGCCACCACTAGTCCATTGTCACTGCCATCTGATTTGAACTACGGGAAACAACCTCCTAACTGCTGCCCCTGGTTCCACTCTTGTTGCCTGCATGATTTTTGATTCACATAGCAGCCTCAGGATCTAATTAATGTCAGCCTCCTGTTCAAAACTCTCAAGGTTTTCTCATCAAACTTAAACCCAACTCCTTAACATGGCCCAAAAGGCTCTGGATAATGTGACCCCAATTAGATCCCAACCAGATCCCAACTTCTTTCATTTCCCCTGTAACTCTATCTCTTTCACTTATTCCTGCCAAAATGGTCTCAAAATCTTTCTCAAACATGCCATGTCTGTGTCTGTCTCAGTCTTTGTATTTATTTTTCCCTCTCCCCTAAATGAATTGTTTCCTACACATGGTCACATAGCTCTTTCCTTCATTTATTCTTCACTGTTTCAATGTTACTTCCAAGACTCTCAGCGACCACCCACCTAAAACACACTGAACTCTCCAGCCATGCTGTTTCTTATCCTACATTGATTTACTTTATAACATTTATCACTAAAAAATTACATTCATACTTAATCCATTCAATAGGTTGTTGTCCATCATGAAGAGAAGAATTCTTCCTTTCCATTCCCCTCTAGGGTAACCAACAATTCTGATTTGCCTTGTACAGTCTCAGGAATAGTACCCAAAATCCCAGACCTGGAAGACCTCTCAATCCAAAGCACACTGGAACAGATGATCATCCTAACCAGGTTAGTTAGCTGTCCAAGCTCTCTCCGGCCATCAGTACTTTGGAAAATCTCTGGCATTTAGTAGGAAGCAATTGAATATTTAAATAAATGAGTCAATGTCCCTTCTTTCTCTCTCCCGCAACGCCAACATACTTTTCACTTAATTTTATTTCTTTTTTGAAGTAGGGCATATTTGTATTTTTATATGTTGATTTTTTTAAATGACAGTATAATAGTGGTTTTATTTTTTTGGTATAGTTAGTGTTTTTAAATGGGGAGAAGGGTAGGGCATTTTATACCAATGGCTTTTAACTTTGTTTCGTGTGATAGTTAATTTTGTATGTCAAGCTGACTATGCCACAAGGGGGCCTAGATATTTGGTTAAATATTTGGTTAACAATGCCTTGTCTGTGAGGGTGGTTCTGGGTGAGATTAATGTTTGCAGTGGTACACAGAGTAAAACAAGTTGCCTTCCCCATGTGAATAGAGGCCTTCACTAAAGGCCTGAATAGAACAAAAAGGCTAAGAAAAGGGGAATTTATTTGTTCTTTCTTTCTTTTTCTCTCTTTGTCTCATTATCTCCAAGATCACATATGTGTCTCCTACTTTCAAACTCAAATTAGAACTAGAAATTACAGCATCAGCTCTCCTGGTTCTTACGCCTTTAAACTCAGACTAGAACATACCATCAGCTGGTATGTATCTCTAGATTGCCAAATGCAGATCTGGGGACTTCTCATCTTCCTTAGTCAAGTGAGCCAATCCCTTATACTACCCTCTTCACACGCACGCACACTCCTACAGGTTCTGTTTCTCTGGATAACTCTAATGCAATACATATTAGAATCCTCTATTAGATATTCAGAGCCAAAAGGAATGAGGTCCAAGAATCTGTATTTTTAACAAGCCCCTGAGAGACTCTTAGGCATGTGAAAGCTTGAGGCCCCAGAGCTGTAAGGAAACTACACTGACAGTTTTTGGCATTCCTACCTGGTTCCATCTTAAAAGAAAGGCAGAATGAAATTCCTTTTTGTCTCTTCCATCTTCAAAAAATGCCCATATATAAAATTATCTTGTAATTGTTCTAAAATTTTCTTCACTACTCCATAAAATTATAGTTTATAGAAAAAAGGTCTAAATATTCTCTATCATAGGCTTAATTTCAGATTCACTTTCCTCACAGTCAAGAAGAAATCAAGTTAAACATCTTTGCTAGTTTTTCAAACAGCAGTGATTTACATCTCTTTTGCTTTAATATGGGTGATTCTTACTCTGTATCTTCCTTATCTAGTCTGAATAGATATTGGGAAATAAAAGTATGTGGGTAGCATTAATTCTAAAACAATTACAAGAACATTTCCTTAAAATAATGAAAATGACAGCATCCCTGGTACATCTGATAAAAGATTAATTCTGCCCTCAAAGTAAAGTATGTTTCAGCATATTAAGAATAATGGTGCCACTGATAAATTAAAAATGGGCCTTCCTGACACTCAGCCTTCTAAAAACACATTATGCTAACAAAGAACATTTAAAGCACTAAAACTGCTTGAAAATTCAATAAAAAACAATCTCTATTAAAAAAGTGGGACAAGGTAACAGAGGTTAAATACACATGATCAATTGGTTAGATTCCCTGCCTAACCGCATTCCAACATCTAGCCTTTCTTATATCTATCTTCAAGGAGGATAGAGGAACTCAGAGTAAGGACAGAAGAAAGCTCAGGTTCAAGGAGTTAAAACTTTCAGAGAGAAGCCAAAGGGTATTAAAATGTGATGGGTCTTTTCTCTTTCAGCTTAAACAATCAGAATAAAAGAGTTCAGAGAGGCCTCCAACAAAATCCAAAAGTTCACAGCAGGGAGGCGGGTGGTAGGGTAGGGAGAAACACTTTCTCTTAGTAGGCTTGGGTGTGTTTTATGAAACTGATTAAAAAGCCTCAAGGTTTGGGTGCAGCTTGACTGTATTTCCAAGGACAGAAAATCAGTAAGGCATGTGGGGCTGAAGTTGTGGCAACAGGAGGCAAGTACTAGCTAGTGACAGTTTCTCTGGGACTCTGGAATCTGACTACCTCCTTTAAAATAACAGGGGGAGCACTTACCAGGTGTATGATCCTGAATAAGTCATTATTTCTCTCCATAATTTGCCCCTTCTGTAACATGGAGAAAATAATACCAGCTACCTCACAGGGTAAAATATGGAGGTAAATGATGCATGCAAATGCTGTAAAGTGCATGGCACACTGTAATTGCTTGATGCATTTTAGCTATTACTATCATAATCACCCCAAGTTCCTCTTTCTTTTGTATTCTAATTCTTAACTAGGACTATGGGGTTGACAAGGTAAGAAAATACTTCAAAAATAGTGAAGTTGAAACATGCTAGTTTACTCTCCTTGTTACTCTAAGAGATCCTGATCATAATTTGGGTGATCTAGATTATGAATTAAACTGTGGGGGAGAAGTGAAGAAGACAGCTTATTTATTGACCCCTATGAGAAAAAGAATTCTATTTTGTTAAGGTTTTCAACCCTGTTTGCACATCAGAATCACCTGAAGAGTTTTTGAACTTAATAACTGAGAGGAGATCTTCATGTTTTATTTTAAAACCTCCCCCACGAGATTCTAATGTATAGCCTGGGTTATGAACAAATTCTAAGTAAGGCCTTCTCTTAAAATTATGGTCCTCAGAAAATATGCCTTCCCCCAAATCAAACCACTAGCAGGTGGGAAAGTGGGCCTTTAAACTTCAGTCATTTAGGTTTTGAAACCCACATTCTTTATAGTATACAAATTAGGTTTGTATGCAATTCATTGCATAGTGTCAATTTCATTCAAATGCAAGAGAAAATTTAAGGCTCTCCCTTCATCTCCAGAGAATTAAGAATGGCAGGGATCAATTGATTTACTTTTAAAATAATTTTCTGAGAGAAGTGCTACACTTGATTACTTTTTCATATCCTCTGAATGGAACGGTTGTGGTACCAGTGCTGTAATCATCTCGTAGATCCTGAGAGCCCTGCCAGAAAAAAGAAGCATAAGAAGGAGCAGCGTAATCCAACTCAGGGGCATTGGTGATAGGAACTGGATTAAAAGTAGTGAATTATAAAAACAAAGAAGTAGAAACTGATAAACCAAAGAAATACTTTTTCTAGAAAAATTAAAAGAAGAAAAAATGAGGGAGAAGAATTTCAGTCTTTAAAAAAAGTGATGCAATTTATTATAATGTTAAAGGATGATGGAAGAGATCTATCTATATCAGAGTAAGACTGAATCAATGAAAGAAGTTTTGCAATCTTTGTTGAAAGATTAACTTTTTGGAATGAGTGCTAGCATATCTGGGGAGGAAACGTATTTGTAGAACGAATTCTTAAAAGGTTTAGCAATATTTAGATTTTTTTTTTGTATTGTTGGCATTATAGAATTGTTCTGTATAATCCTATATGAGTGTATTCAATAGTGTAAAAGTATTTCTTGATCTTTCTCAGAAAACTTTTTAAAGAAGTTTTCCTTAGAGTTCACTCTAAACCTAATTCAGGACCCAGAAATATATACTTTTAGTAAGTTATCTTAATGATTCTTATGGAATCAACCCAGAAACAGTCCCAAAACTAAATCTAACAACCATAGCTAACTAGACACTCCAAATATTAGTATGAAAATGGCTTTGAGTATGCATTGGGGTTATCTCTCTGCCACCTCTACTGCTGCCATACCATTGAGTTTCAAGATATGTCATCCTTCTCCTGGACATTTTCAATAGCCTGTTCACTGAATCTCCTTCTGCCAACTCTTGACTTTATTAATCTATTTTCCACTCTTCAAACCAAAGTGATTTCTTCAAAAAGCACAAATAAGATCATGGCAATCTACTAGTCAAAACTCCAATGGTGCCAATTACTCTAACAATAAAATCCAAACTCCTCTATAATTTACAAGACCAAACAAGATGTGACTCCTCCCTACCCCCTCCACCCCATTTCATTCCATCATTCCCTCTCTATCACTATGTGATGACCACCATCTATCTCTATCCTCAGTGTTTGGCACAGGCCTGGCATACAACAGGTGCTTCAAAAACAAAAGGAATGACTAAAGTACACTTCATGCATAATAATGACCTGTTAGTTCATTACTGAAAAACAAAACCTTTTTAATGCCAAGAAAAATCGAACTGTTGGTCTTACTGGTTCCAAGTGGCACTAAGAAGCTTTCTTAAATGAGATAAATAGCCTCATAAACTAAGATAGGATTTTCAAGGAAAGCAACAGTAATATTTTATTTCCAGAGTGAACTAGAAAACTAATGTGTGGGAATTAATGTAGTGACTACCTAATTTCACTTAGAACCTTAGAAACGAGTCAAGGCCTTCTTTCCATCTCCAAGGGAATAACAAAGAATGATTGAAGGCATGGTAAGTCTACTTCCTAGGGGATTTTCTAGGACAAATGCTCACTTTGGTTACTTTTTCATCTCTTACAACCAGAGTGGTCTATGGGGTACTCACATCTTCTAGAAGCAAAATGAACCCGGCATAAAGCAATCTGCTTAGGCAGTGTCTCAACTGAGCTGTATAACTTAAAGGGTAAATAATTTCCATGTCTTCCAGTTCAGCAAGATTCACCAGACTAGAAGACCATATGGATTCTGGAAAGGTGTCAGCTGAAACAGAGTTTGGTTGTCTGAGTATTCTTGCTGCTATTAGCAGGTGGTAACCATATGAATAAATTGTTAGTTTAGGAAAGCAGAAGTGACCCCAGTAGTGAATGACTACTCCAGTCAACTGAATCAGCAATATATTTCAAAATTAAAAAGAGCATTATCATGTGTCTGTGCAGAAGCATATTTCATTGAGAGTTGCTGAGCAACTTAAATCCCTTTAATTCAGCGAACATTTGAGTACTTGCTATATACACAACATCTCAAGTTAAGTAATACTGTAGTTACAAAGATAAGTTTACAAGTCCTGCCTCCAAGAGCAGAGGTTACCAGTTGGGATGTAAGCAGATCTCGCTCCACCAACTACCAGTAAAATTCCTTGGAATATTTTGGTCTGTACATTGCATCCCAATTCAGTTGTTTCCCAAAACCTTCTGACTACATCTGAAATGAAGATTGAAGAGATAACCAAACTATAGAGGTTGAAAGCCAGGCAGAATGGGTATGATTTGATATTGAGGAAATTTTTATTGGCAATATGAGAAATATAGGGTTTAAAGGAATAGAGCATCCCCTTGAGTTAAAACATATTGCAGAGCTGATGACGTTATTCATTAAAAGATGTAAGAGAAGAGTGGTAAAGTCTATCAGTTATACAGAGGATCAGATACAGGGATATTCTGGACTCACCGAGGCTGATCAGAAAGTGATGGCCACAGTAGAGCCACACCCCTCAGAGGACTTAGGCCTAAGCCACACAGCACATAATGACAATGAGTATGTGAAATATTGTGATAATAAAAATCTCAAATTAAAATTTATTCAAATATGCAGAAAATATACATTATACTTAGAGACTTTAAAAGTGGGATGCAATAAAATTCTCCATTTATTTATTCAATTCTTCAAAATCTATGTAAAATTAGTTTTTATTTTCATCTTCCTTTTTTTTTGTATTATATCGTTCACAGGGTACAGTGTGTACATTTAAGTCAATGCACTGGAAAACCTTCTCCTTTAAAACAGTATTACAAAAACAAAAAACAAATTGGAACTTGTCACAAAAAAGGAAATAGCTAAATATAGAAACCAAACACTTGGTATAGATTAGCTTTTTAAATCAGTTCAAGATCTTCATTTGTGCTCTTCCTTAATAAAAACTTCAGCAATTTTTAAAAAGAAACTAAAACCAGATTGTTTAAAAACGTTTTCTTTAAAACCAGGGTCAGACAGAATATTTATTGAGCACATTATGTACTAAATGTCGTGCTACACATACAATGATTATTACAGACAGAATCTCTCACAGAGCTTACAATATATCAAGAAGAGCATATGTCAAACAAACAAATGTGATCATGATATTAATATAGTAATTTACAGTAGTCAATGAGTTATGACTATTTTGCCATAATTATGTTACTCACATGGAAAGGAGTCAAAATATGAAAACTATACTCAATTATTATAAATATAATATTTCAAAATATTTCAAATCTTAATTACATTCCTGATACCATTTCTGTAGAGAACTATAATAAATAATGCTATTATATAGCATGAGAAAAACAAGGATTATTTAAGAACTCATATTGACTAATAGAACTTTGAATTAAATTAACATGATACATTTCATTAAACAAATCTGAAGCACAAAGCAGTTAAATTTAATTATTTTCATTTTTTATTATGAACAATTTCCCCATTTAGCAGTCATCTAACTTCAGTGATTATTAACTTATGGTCAACTTATTGCCTCAGTAGTTTCATCTACTTCTAAAACATCATATTGATCAATAAATATAGACAGTATATCTCCAAAAGACAAGGCTCTTTTAAAAAATAATAGCCATTATACCATTATCATTTTAGAAAAAATGTTCAAGACAACATTAAAAATGAACTATGTATAGTTTTATATAGATTATAATCTAACACAGTAATTTTTTAAATCACATTAAAATTTTACCATAATTTTATAAAAACTGACCCTTTGTCAACAAGGGCACTGAAATTCATAACTAACCATTTTCTAAAAATGTAAGATACCGTTAGTGTCCAATGAGAATCATATTATTTGATTGCTCATTTGACCTTCCCTGAGTTTTGCTCATTCTACCTTATTTAATGGTAGTCTGAGTCTAGAAAAGTTAAACTGATTGATAAAAAGAGATTTTTAAGATATGCATTAAAATATTGTGACAGGGAAAGATTACTTCAGAACTAATGGCTTAGATTTTTGTCCCTATTAAAAAGATCTACATAATAAGTTAGATATGACTTAACCACTTTTCCTTCTATTTGCTGACCAAGTTTCTTTGAAGACTATAGCCTTAGTTTTGAAATCCAATATTTTGATATTGGACATATATTTAGTACACACATGTATTTATACACTTGTGCAGTGAAAAAAATAGGTAGTTGCAACTTCTATTTTATAAACAAAGAGAAAAACTAACTTGTCCAAGTTTACATGTGAGTCCAGAACTCTTCTCATTAAACACCCAATAATGTATTAAAATAATGTATTTAAGGTACAACCAAAGAATCTATTTGATCACAAATTTGAAATCATTTAAGTAATAAACAAACATACTTGCTAATAATGTAATTTCATAAACATATAATTATTTAATATTATACAAAAAAATGTTTAAATTCTCTACAAGTAAATTATCTTCCATACTGTCAAACTTTAGTTTCTAAATAAAACCTTTCAATTAACAGAAATAGTAGGAGACTTCATTTCAAAGAGTATAAAAGAGAAATCCACAAAAGTATGATTGAAGACTAATAAATTAAATCCACCAACAAAAATCACTTACAAAATCTGAGTGTGTAGATGTATCATGTTATGTAAGAAAAAAAGATAGAAATAATATACACAATTGAATTCTGATTCATCTAATGTATTTGAATGAAATGTTACCATGAAGGATGAAATGCATGCAAATCCCAGAAGGCTAACACACAAAGATCAGTGGAAGAATTCTGTCCAGCAGAAGAGTAAATATTTTAAAAAACATACTGAAATTCACAAAGCAGAGAAAAGTCATACATGATAACGGTGATTTACTTAGGTTCCCAAATTGTTTATAGTTCTTTCCTTACCTATGTAACTGGGCATTCTCTGCTTCTCTCGGCATCTGCCTGAATACTACCTCTTTTCCCCGTGCCTTTTTTTTATCCTTTCCTGCAATTCAACTGCCACCTTACCGCCTTCCTCTGTTTCTTTCCTTTTCTTTTCATCATGTTTCTTCTGACATTTTTATGGTCAATATGACACCCTTTTTAACTTGTTGATCATAAAATGGAATTAAACATTTTATATAATTATTGAATTAATTTCAAATCAGTGATAATAAACCTTTTATTTATCTTAAACAGAAACACAAGGTTATAGTGTTCTCTATGAAATCAGTAGACTCAGACTGCCTAGGTTGCAATCCAGCTCCACCACTTTGTGAATTTAGGGAAGTTATTGCCTGGAAAGTGTCAAAATGAGTCATGAACCAAATGGGGGTCTGGTGAGCATTTCATACCCAGGTGCTGAGCTCATCCCGTACAAAGTGCTAATAAAGGTTAGGCATTAATCACACCTCCTTTCCCCAATTCTCCAGATCTGGCATTTTTAATATAATTATACAAAGGTTAACTATTCTTCCTGTTGTTTTACTTGATAGAATATAAATCAACATTTAATGAAAATCTTTGTCAAAATATAGCCTAGCTTTAAGTTAAAATGAGACCTTCGGTTCACAAAATATCAGTAAGAAGTTTAACTTTACATAACAGATTTAGCTGTATGTTATAATATATTTAAAATTACAGATAATAAAAGGAAGTAATACAAATAATTATATTTTGTTAGGGTATATTGATTGTATTTTTAATATTATAATTTGACAAGTCATTTTGTTCTGAAAGTATTTGAATATAACTGTGAATTCTGTTGTTAACACCTTTGGAAAGCCCAACAAAATATAAACACACCAAGTTAGGATTTGCAATACTCTTAAATATACAGGGTCTAGGCTAATAAGTAGAATAACAAAATTTCTCATCTGTAATTATAAGGAAGATTTCCACTAAGGTGTTTAACTCATGAATATAGGAGTAGACTTGATTTAAATGTATAATATTCCATAACAACAAAAAACACATCCCTCCCCAGGAGGTTGATGTATAATAAGCAAAAAGAAAATGCACAGACGCAAGAGAACAACCTTCAAAAAGTCACTTGTGTTTGTGAAAATATTTCAGATTAGGCTTTAATATTTTAAAAGGAGAAAAAGGTTCCCAGGACGAATAAAATCCAACAAAGGAATAAAGCCCTAACAATCTGTGTTTTAATCATAAATGAAAGACAATGATCACTTGCTTAAAAAAGAGTACAAATACCCTAATGTATGAATATAGAACATTTCTTACATATTCATGTTTAACATTCTTTAAACAAGAAAACCTATCATCAAAAAACAAAACCTAAAATTAGGTTATACATTTTTCATCATGTCAGACAAATACATTCACAGCTTACTAAATGTTCTTTCTTACATTTCAAGTAGCTTATAAAATCCCACCTCCCTTAAAAATGTTCCTACAATAATTGGAATCAAGATGGTGAGTCCACCTTGACCTAGTCCACACTGTACGCACACACTTAACCTTCACAATGACAGTGATGCAAAGTAACGTGAATGTAAAGAGGGCATTTTATTGGTCAATTCTAGCAGAGAATAAAAACACAGCCCATTGTATAAACCTACTTCATTTCATTTTTAAAATCAGAATCTCAGACAGGGCATAAACTTATGTTATACAACAGCTTTTGAAAAACCTTATTTTTTCCCATATATTAAAAATGTAAAGTATTAAAAAAAAAACCTAAGAAATAGGAAGAGTATCATCTAAAGTCAATTAACTAATTTAGAACCAAAATACAAGTCGAAATATATCACTGTCCAACACAAAGCTGAATTACAACACAATACTTAGAATTCAATATTAAATAATATTTTAAATGTATATGAATAGGAGATGTTTAGTGTAGGAAGGCATTCCAGAAATTCGCAAAGTCAATTGCTTTAGCAAAGTGGTAATAACATACTATTATCACACAACCTCTCAACATATTAAGCCAGAAAACAATATAAATCAAATGGCCTCCTCCCTGACTTCATGTCAAACCTCATCAGGTAAGGCCCACAGTCTTTCCATTGGGACTAATCACTTCATAATGGTTGTCTAGTTTCCACAGACACAGTTTCAGAACCAAGTACAAGGGGTTAAATGAAGAAGCAATGTCATACAACTTGTATCTTCCCTTACTCTCCTTCCCACAAACCTCTGCCAATCTCTCATGTTTTCAAAATCTACAAATCAGAAATTGAAAAATTCTCTGTATATAATCATGCATAGCTATATAGCTATAAGTTATAGTCATACAGTCCAGATTTAAATCACTCACTTGACCACAGTCATACATTTAACCTCTCCAGATGCCAATATTCTCACCTTAAACAGAGCTACTCTAGAATTCACTCCCATTGAGCATTATGATGGTTAAATGAGGGAATTCGTGTAAATAAAGGCCTCATATAATATTGGCTCAACAAAATTGTCTTCAAATAAACAAATTGTCAAAAAATGGGAAAGATTATATGTTAAGCTGAGGGGAAACCTAAATTTTCAGAAGTTTAGAAAAAAGGCACTAAAGCATCAAAAGAAATATATATTTGTTTAGTAAGTAACTGGTTTAATTAGTTGAGGAGATTCAGTCTCTTGAAATCTTGGGCAATTTATACCTAACATTGTAGAATTCAAAGCCAAAAAAAAAAAAAAAAAAAGAATATGACAAAATAAATGCCAAACTGGGAGTGGAACTTTAATTTTAATTCCAATCACTAATGTTTATCATCAATTTTACAAAGAACTTACCCAATATGCATGTGAGTGCAATATTGGGAAGAGGGAGATACCCATAATATCATGAGATAAAGTTTAAACTAAACATGCAGATTTTGCTCTGGTATCACAGAAAAGAATTTAGTTTAAAGAATTTTTGGAGAAATCTAATAATATCTTGAAGTCACAAAAGGAGGTACTTTTAAGAAATCATTCCAGATAGAGAGGTGAGGTTGGATTGTCATGGAATAATAGATAACAAGGGCCCAGAGTCGTGAATGTACAAAGTATATGTTAGAATGAAAAAGTTCAGGCATTGAATTCCGAATCTCTCTTAGGCAGCACTGTGACTACTTTGAACAGATTATTTATTCTTCTGTGCCTCCATTTTATTTCCTATAAAATGACAAGACTATCAAATTAAGGCTTTCTCATAAATAAGGTCAGTTTCATAAAAATTATAAAACATTATACTTACTTTGTGTCACCATATTATCCCATACCTTTCAATCTTTAGCTTTTCATTTAAACAATTTTTTAATTAAAAAATCTAAACTTGATATTCAAAATATTTTTTTTTAAGTTTCTCTTTTTTTAGGATATTTTTAATGTCTTCATGTGGTATGTAAATGCCTTCTAAACGTCCTCAAGTTTTTATGGCTTTGGGGAGTTTGTATCATTCATTTACATGAAGCTACCAAGTGGCATTGTTTATATTCACCAGATGCCAGCGATTAATACTCGAGAGAGCATTTTTGATTCCAGAATAGGATAGAGTATTCAATTCCTTTCATTGAGTAGAGGGTGAAAAAACTGATGACATATAAAACAAACACATGAAAACTGATCCTTTGACTAGGGACAACAGGGATTTCCCAAGGCTTTTCTGGATTGTGCTCATTGTCCAGCACCCAGCTGGGGATATACAAAGGAAAAGGAAGTCCAGGGAATTCACTACCGTGTTGTCCCATCCATGCTCCAGGAAAAGACAATCAGGTGATGCCAACACCCAAATGATGCAGATGTTGGAATCATGTGACAAAAACGTTAAGTCGGCCGTCACAACAGCCCCAAAAGACAATTACAGGCATTCAAGAATAAAAAATAAAAAAGTTTGAAAAAGGAAAAAAGAAACTCAGGAAATAAATAGAAGTTACGAAGTGGAAGTTTTGAACTGAAAAGTAAAATAGCCTAAAGGAAAGTCACTAGATCGTGTCAATAATAAAATGGAGAGGACAGAATCAGTAAAACTGAAGATAGAATAAATAGAAAGTGTTAAATCTAAAAATTCCAGAGAAAACAGGCTGCAATAAATGACAGTAGCTTTAAACACTTGTGACTAAATCAAAAGATTTACAATGCATACTGCCAGAATTTTTTTAAAAAGGAGCAGAAAAGAAATTTGGAGCTGAAACAGTACTTAAAGAAGTAATGAAAGAAGTTTCCCCAAATATAGTCAAAGAGGTAAACCTACAAATTCAGGAAAATGAGTGAATACCAAATAGGATAAATCCAAAGAAATATATGTAAAGACATAATAATCAAACTCCTGGAAATTATAGGATCAAAATCTTGAAAGCAGCAAAATCTCTCTACACAGGAATTTGAAAAACAATTCACTATCATATCAGATTTTTTTTGAAAAAGCAGAGACACCAGATGGAAATGAGGCAGTATTTTTCAAGCGCTGAAAGAAAAGCTAGAATTAAATATCCAACAAAAATATCCTTCAAGAAATAAAGACATTCATAAATTAAAAACTTACAATTTGTTACCAGCAGATCTACCCTAAAAAAAAAAAATAAAAATAAAAAGGGAGTTTTTGAAATGAAAGGAAATAATAAGATGAGGAATCCTAGAACACTGGGAAATAAGAAAGAACAAGGGAAAAAAGTAAGAATATGAATTAATACAATAGTTTATTTTCCTTGAGTTTTCTAAATTATATTTGACAATGAAATTAAAGCAGGGACAGATGGAAAAAATTTCAAAGCCAAGTTCAGCCCTGAACAATGTCCTCCTCCCTATTCCTTCCCTTTTTCAACCAGCAAACACACACACACCAATCTGGGTCTCTTGTCATAAAGAGCTAACACCTTCTTGAACCTGAACTTCAATGACTAGACATACTTCATCCCTACTACTATTTTAAGAAAAAAAGGATTTCAGTCTCTTCCACTGGTAGGGAGGACATGAGACAAGTCAGGATGCATTTGACTGATGAAAGACCTAGGAACATGATTTTTAATCAAGACAGAAATAAATGATTAAAAGTGAAGGTTGATTCCTACTTACTAAAATTAAATGTACTGCTTTACTCTGTACCAACATGTTAATTTATAGAAACATATCTAATCAGTATCACAAACAGCATCATGCATGTTATACATTATAATTCTACACTATTTATTCAGATAGTTAGTCTGCTAACTTTGCAAGGACATAAACTTGGATGAGAGTGCAGCTTATACAGCAACAGGAAGAAAAGGAAGCATCATATCCCGCATTCAGAAATGCTATCTATGCTGGGATCAGTTCATAACTCACTATCCCTAAGAACAGTAGTGAGGAACAGCATAGAATTGAGACCAACACAATATATGTGACCCACATTTTCTGGAACATACTATTAGAGGTTACCTATCCAAAATTAAACATATTCCTCTACCAACACAGGGAAAATGCCACTGGAGGCTGCAACATTAGGGCCGGGAAGCGAACTCTTTCCTTTAACCAGAAGAAAACCCCATGAATGAAACACCGTGAAAACAGGGAAAGCTCACAACTTTCTTCTACACCAAGGAAACACATATTTTACAGGCAAGAAAAAAGTAACACCACTTTGTAAGAACTGTTACATATCCAAGAAGCCATATAAATCTCTTCAATGTTTTTTTTTAAAGGTTTAAAAGCCAGGAAATTTAGATGTTTCAGCACCATTAATGCTAACTTTGGCACTGTGACTGCTACCAATCAATTTTTCCTTTTAGAAAGTGAATAATTTTGATGAATGCTATTGCAAATTACACACTAAAAACATAATTTTTCATATGAATGGGGCCAATGTCTCTGGCATGCTTGTTACCATCACAATATAACTGCTAATCTTCAAATACAGTTATTAACAACTTCAGAAAATCATTTAGAAGACCGATTCTCCTTTTTAAGGTCAGTGATTACTACAGTTAATGACCAATTGGCTTTAGCCATTACTGTCCTGATCTTTACATCTTGTTTTAAACTAACAAGACAATAAATAACTATTAATAATGACCTATTTGAAGGGTATTTTTCAGTGGCCATCTGTGCTCACTGAAAACATGATTGTTTTGTGTTTTATGTAATTACTTATCACTTGCTGATCGGTGCTTGTCTGCTTGTTATAGCTGGTGCTGTCTTATTTTGAAAGCAGGAATAAGGATAGAAAGTGAAGAGAGAAAATGAGATGAAACAACAGGCATTAAAAATGACTGGTTAAACATGCATCAGTTTAGAAAATATAAAGGGTACTGAAAGGTACAAAATGAAAAGTAAACGTCATCTTCACTTCCAGTTTCCCACTTTCATTTCCCAAAGGTAAATTACTCAAGTTTATCACAACTAACAAAATAAATAAATAATGTGTTTGTGTATAGTACATTCATTTTTCCCTTCTAATTTTATAAAACGGTTTCATCACTGATAATTGTTCCGCAGTTATCTTTTTCACTTGTAATATCCTGAAGACCCTTCCACATTAATATGCATAGATCTATCTCAATCATTTAACAGTTGTATTAAATCATATGAAATACAAATGTATTTAAACAATTCCATACTAACAGATACCTAAGTTATTTCCTGCTTTGTTGTTTATTTTGTTTTGTTATTGCAAACAATACTTTAATGAATACCCTTGTATGTATATTTTGGGAAACATGAAAGTTGAAACTCCTGGATCAAAGAATATGTGCCTTTGTAACTGTCATCTGGAAAGACTATAATGACTGATACCACACTGAAGAGAGTGTCCCTTTATCAAAATTGCCACCACCAAGAGTTAGCAAACTTTATATTTTCATGAGCTCTGAGGTAAAAAGTTCTTAACACTGTTCTCATTTGCAGTACATTCGTTATTCACAAGAATATGAGTGTTTTTCAACTGTCTATTCAAAGGTAGTTGTTTTCAGCTATTATTTTCTTAATTTAGTTACAATAAGAGCATTAAGTCTGAACTCTTTAGTTTAAGGCTTGATACATAACAATTACTCAATAAATACCTGATCCCTTATTAGAAAAATCAAACAACAGTTTAACATATATCTTCCTATAGCCAGAATTTATTATTCTGATACAATCTAATAACTAATTTCAAATTTCACAAGATTGCTAGACAAAGAACCAAGAAAAGCTGGCAAAATTACAGGGCAAGCAGGCTACACATAGAATACGCAAGGGTAAACAGATTACACAGCTGTTTTCCTGCTGCTATGACCATAAGAGAATTTTCTACCTTGTTAGACATAACACACTCTTCTCCACATTATATACCCTTTGGAAAACTAAATAATATTCTACCAATCCTATATGAGTAGTGTTATATAGGTTCATTCTTTATATAAATTGTGTATTGTAAACATCCTTCTACAATTTGCTTTTACCTTTCATCCAGCATTATGGTACTGAAATGTACACATAGATGTACAGCCACTCCATTAATCTGACCACTTCCAAATATTTACTATATACCTATCGGTTGTCTCATTGATTTTTTTTAACTTTTTCAATATTACAGTAAACATTTTTGCACACGTCTCTGTGAACACATGTACAATAGTCTTTGTAAGATGTATATATGTGTGTATGTATATACATAGCAGTAGAACTACTCTAATATTAAATAAGCTCTAAGTGTTGGGGAAAATATAAAGAAAAGAAAACTCTCTTCCATCAATGGCAAGAGCATAAACTGGCATAAGAACTTTGGAGAGCAATTTGGTTATAACACAAAAAATCTGTTACTATGAATTAGATCATTCCTAAGAGAACTTTTACTCTTATAATTTCATAAGCAGGGGATTTAACTTTTATCAAATATAAAACTGGCTTAATTGTATTCAGAGCAATTTAGAAACAATGAAAGCATACTAAACATGACTGAAGAACAGTGCTTGACAGGATTAAAAAGCATCCATCATAAGCACTATATCAAATCAACAAGCTTTTTGTTAAGACAGAATATCATCTTCATAAAAACTTTTGGAAAAAAAAAGAATTATGAAAGAATATCATTTTCAAATTGCTTTCAAAATTTCTGCAATAAGTGAAATAAATAACTAAAACCAAGTAAAAGTATAGCAATATATTTGGTGTGAATCTGAAAGTTGGCAATATATATATGCCTGAGAATTTAATACTATTTAAGCATATTCTATTACACAAAAAGAAATAAACATAACACATATCAGACTATGCCCTGCTTTAACAGGGGGTAAAAAGTCCCAGATATAACTCATATCCCAAAGAGAGTTTTATGGATTTTGAATTCCTCTGAGATTTCACTGGTGAATTCTACCAAACATTCAAAGATGAGCCACCTAACAACCATCCTCCTTAAACTCTTCCACAACATTGAGATGATGAAAAACTCCCAAATACATTCTACAAGAGTAACAGGAACCTTAATTTCAGGCAAGGACAAAATCAAAAAAATGAAAAGTATAGACCAGTATTGCTGACGCGTACAGATGTAAAATCCCTCAAAAAAAATTTTGGCCAACTACTCTCGACCACACATTTAGAAAATTATACATTATGACCAAGTGGGATTTATCTCGGTGATGCAAAGATGTGCATTATATGCAAATAAATCAATGTAATATGGAAATAAATCAATAATATATATCACTTCAACTAAGAAGAAAACAATCATATTATTATAATCAACAGATGCAGAGAAAGCATTTGACAAGATTAAATTCTCCCTCATGATTTAAAAAAACTCGCTAAAGTCATACTAGAAGGTACACAACTCAACATAATAAAAGTCATATATGACAAACCCACAGCTATCCTCATATTTAAACTGAGAACTTTTCCCTTAAGATACAAAACAAACACAGATGCCTATTCTTACACTACTATTCAGCACAGTTCTGGAAGTCCTGGTTTGAGCAATAAGGCATCAAAAGAACATCAAAGGAATCCATATGGAAACGATGAAATATAATTCTTGGCAGATGACAAATTTTAGCCAGAAAACCCACTCTACAAAAAAAAAAAAAAAAAAAAAAAGGTAGAATAAAGCAAAGTGACAGGACATAAAAAAAAAAAAAATAGAAGAGCTTAATAGACACCTTTCTAGAGAAGACACAAAGGCGGTTTACAAATACATGAAAAAATTCTCTGTATCACTCAGCATCAGAAAAACAAATAAAAAACCACAGTAAGATATCACGTCACACCAGTGAGAAAGGCCTATATCAATAAGACTAGAAGCAAAAGTATTGGAGAAGGTATGGAAAAAAAGAAACACTCCAACAATGCTGGCGGGAATGTAAATTAATGCAATTTTTTTGGAAAACAGCACGGAGATACTTCAAAAAAATAAAGATGGATTTACCATTCAATCCAACAATCCTACATCTAGGCATGTACCCAGAGAACACAAATTCTAATCAGAATAAAATATCTGCAGCCCTATGTTCTTAGCAGCACAATTCACAATAGCCAAGACATGGAAACAAGCTATCCAAAAACAGATGACTGGAAACAAGAGGCTGTGGTACATACACTCAATGGAATTCTATGCAGCTGTTTAAAAAGATTAAAGCATGTTCTTTGCCACAACCTGCACAAAACCAGAGGTGATCATATGAAGCAAAATAAGCCAGAAATAAAACAGAAGTACAGGATAGTTTCACCTGTATATAGACCATCAGGAAATAAACAAAAAGACAAATGCAACAAAATTCACAAGCTACAAACCTATGGCTGTGGGGTTGAGGAAGGAAATACGAGAAGGAAGAGCAAACAAGGTGGTGGTAAGAAATGACGGGATGCTGGTAGTGGAGGCGTAACGTGCAAACTGAGATGTGAATTCAATATCCTAAAAAGCATACATCAATGTGAAATAACTAAAAAAATTATAAATTAAATAAAACGAGTCATGAATTGCAGAGAAAATATTTTAAGTAAAAAGGTAGGGTATGTGTGTGTTGTTTAATCTCCATTTCTGTTCCTCAACAGGTTTCTACAATGCTAATCCTTGCATTTAAGCGTGTGGAAT
This sequence comes from Solenodon paradoxus, assembly GCA_004363575.1. Taxonomy (NCBI): domain Eukaryota; kingdom Metazoa; phylum Chordata; class Mammalia; order Eulipotyphla; family Solenodontidae; genus Solenodon; species Solenodon paradoxus. The sequence continues at coordinate 307,298 of RJWH01001040.1, forward strand.
GGATGGTTCTTTAAAAACATTTTCTTCAAGTGATTTATACCTGATAAATGTGCTATTTTAAACCATTACTCTTTTTTTCTTTTTAACACATAAGATACTACCCACTTGGCACGCCCTGGTGGAATAACGGAGCTTTGTCTCCTGCCTCCAGCAGAAGCACAGACTACATACATCTCAAGGACCTGGTTAATATACCAGGCCAGGCAGAACAGCCAAGATGAACAACTAGATAAAAATAAATAAAGTGCTTCTCTTCCTCCTCTCCCCTTCTGTCTGCCTGCCTGCCTACTCAGCCTTCATTCCTGCCTGTACTTTTCCTTTAAAAAAGAAGGAAAAAAGAGACCATCCCTCTCCTCAAACTTCTTTGTATTGCAGAAGTACTATCAAATCATTTAATGATTGCAACAATGTCATATGATTTATCAGTATCACACAGAGAATTTTATTCTCTTCATTCTCTTTACAAAAGAAATTAAAGTTAATCTTCCAACCAGCTGACTGACCCCTCTACTCAGCTCACCCTCCGTAGTTCTAATACCCACCATTAGCCATTGGGAATAAAGAGAACTAACAACTATTTGAGAAGTAATTATGTAAATAATTTAAAATTTATAAAGAAGTATCCACAATTAAAAGTAATAACAACATAAAATGACCTTTTCCTATAGCAGAGGTATCCTTAAATATTTTCGGTAAATTTGTGTCTTGAACTCATGGGAATAACCAGATAAAGCAAATTTTATAGAGTATAAAGCTTCAAATTTAGAATTTTCAAGCTGTATTTTATTAAGAAAACTTACTGGTAAATAAGACTGGTAAAACAGCCCTAAAATGGTAAACTGCCCTTTACAAGTATAGTTTGAAAAATTTGCAACACAACCAAGTCAATTTCTTCAATTAAGCTTGAATTAGCTAAATTACATATTCGCCTGTTCTTCAGAGGAGACAAGATACAAACAGCAATCTCCAATATACTCTGTCTATACAAAGCTTCTTCTCCAATTCAATATTCACCGAGAGAGGAACTTTTGTCCCTCATTCATTACTATTCTGCACTGTTTAAATCACTAATATAGCTAAATTAGATAATCCACTAATGATTTGAAACAATCATCAGGATATCCTGAAGAAAACACTTATTTCCAATAGATAAATTGAATACTGAGAGAAAGGAGAAATCATAAATGCCTCAACATTCCCAAGCATTAACTCTGTAATAATACTGAAGTGACAGTTTCCTATTTAATTGCATTCCAAGATAAGATACAATGTTAATTTGCATAAGAAATATTTTATAATTTAAGATAAACCATAATTTCCCAAATACACACTTTTATCCCACAAAGGTAAGATAAATTATGATGGTAAGAACAAAGGACAAATGAAAGACCTACCCTCTGCTTTCTCCTCAATAAGGCAGTCAGAGATGTTTATTATGGCCTTCAGAAAAGCATTCAGTATCGATTTCATTCTAATGTCCTTCTCCTAGAATTAGCTACATATATACATTGACTCATATTTATTGCAAGAGTATCTATATATTAAATATTGATTGACATATACATAAGAAATAATTTAGTGAGTGTACGAAGGACCTGTACAACACAGTGGAAAAGAGTATTGAGAATTATGTGTCAATGAGATTAATCACTTCTGAAGACAAGTTTATAAAGCTTATATATATATACACATTATACACACACCTGACATATTTGAAATATTTTTTTTGCAAAATCCCAAAGAGCATTTAGAGAGCCTAATTATGATAGAAGATAATTATTTTATAAATAAAAAGAGCTATGTTCACCTATCCTGAAGGCTTAATATGCAGCATATTTTTAAATGTATTTTAATTTACTTCATTTGTTTCTATAATCCTTTAAAAGAATAAATTTTAACTCTTTTCATTTGTTCCTGTAATTTTTATAATGTTTTATAACATAAATTTAGAATTCAGTGTCGATTTTCTGTGTTTTCTCATTAGTCCTGACATTTAGGCTAATTCAAAGTTCATTAAAGAAAAAGATTTGCTTTTTTTCTAAGCAATCTAATAACTTCCTTAATTTAGTAGCAACAGGTTTCCTGGTTTGTGGTTAAATAATAGAACTGTGGTTGGGGTCATATTTAGACTCAACCCCAAGGAGTTCACTGGATTTATGTCCAGGAAAGATTGACCAGGCCCATTCCATGATCTAGGTCTTCCTCACAGCATGTCATTTACAACACCACGTGAGGTAAGTTTATTTCCACACATTGCTAAATTTATTTTCACATATTATATTGCTTTAAATCAGTTGCAAATCAGATAATGGGAGTCTTATAATCCAAAATTCTTCCAAGGTTTTTAAAACAATACATTTATTTTCTCCTCTAAGGCCTCCTTCTAGAAAATCACATAGGAAAACTCGGATTTAAATATGTTACTGAAAATAGATTCCAAACTTTTCACTCTACGGGGGAGAGGCCGAAAATAACACCTAAACCACAGCGCCATTGTGATAAAGTAAGAATCTATGTAAAAGTGCATAATGAAAAAACAGGCACATGACAAGCATATACCAACTTCAGCAGAAACTTTGAACATTGGCCTCTCTCTTGACTTTGAACTAGTCAGCTCCGTACTCTTTGTTAAGTGGATAAACTTCTCTCAGTCTGTTTTCTCATCTGTAAAACCATATTCCTTGATGCCTTCCAAGCAGAAGAGTCCTGACTCAGTAATCACATCTGGAAGGAAATCAGAGGCAACTGATTCCTATTTAATATAAAAAATTAATAAACAGCTTTCCAGTATCTTTACCTTTGAACCATTATAGGAACTCAAAAAAATGATCAAAAAAAAAAAAAAAGAAAAATTTGTTCTTATTTTAATACAAGTCAAATTAGAATAAAACTGGAGCTACTGATGAAGACATTCTGTCCTTGCCTAGTGGATTCACCTCTGGGCAAGTATATTCCTAGGTGCAGTCTCCCCACCTCCCTCCCACCAAGAAAAAGTGCTGTGCAGACCAAGTTATGAAAAAAGGGTCAAATCAGCAAGACTAGGAACAGACCTAGAATAAAGACAACTCTGCAAATCATAAGCAAGGCCAAGATCAGTAGACATATGAGCTGTATTATTAAGCCAAGTCCTGAAGCAAAGTTCCAGTCAAGCAGCCTACTCTCCTAGAAGGTATTTTGTATTGTCCTCCATTTAGGTTATTAGCATATGGTCTCATCTCCTAAAACTAGATTTCAACTTCCTTGGAAGCAAGGATTACTGTCTAATTTACATTTACATCCCCTGCTATGCTTAGCACACTTCAGACATTCAATTAATATTAGGCAAATTAATTATGATGCCTTCTAAAGAAAATCAATGCTTATCTTGACATTCAAACAAAACATCAGCTAAGTTATAGTCAAAATATTTACAACTGGGCAGAAGTTTGTTTCCCTTTATTTTTAGCTTTCATTTGAAAAAAAAACTATATATGCACCTGACCTGAATTAGCAAATAATTTAGGAAGGTTTATTTTAAATATATATACATATAGCAGAATCTTCCCTGCCCCAGTTTTCCCCGTTCCAAGGAGTATTTTCAGTTTTTTCAGGTGATTATATTGGAATTACTTCAATATCTCTAAATACCATACTTATGTTGCTACTTCTTTATTTCAGGTTTCAGGTATTATCAGTTGACTTTTCTGTATGAAAATAAGAAATGTGTTCTTTTCCTCCATGCAGATCTAACACATACAATCTTTCCTGCCCAGTTATAATTTTGGTTATATTCTACAAAGACATAACTATGACTACATAAACAATATTCAAAACAACACACAGTGATATATTATTACTTATCCTTTCTTACATAACTTCATGTTTGTTCGAGGTTAATAAACATCCTGAGGAATTTTTGTTGTTCTGCATTTTCTTTGCCTCGTTTTCTAGGTAAGTATCATGAATTCATCACCAAATTCTTCAGGAGAAGATACTTCAGAAGTTTTGCTGTTCATTATGACTGATGAAGCCCTTTGGCATTTTCAGGAGAAAAATATTTAAATTGCTTTTGACAGTGTTTTAGTTACTGCCTTCTTGCTTCATTGAATAGGATTGCACTTATTTAAGATGCTATAGAACTTTATACCATTAAGCTTTCATTTACAAGTATCACATTGTTTTAAATGTAATATGATGGAAATGGCACAAAATATGGAGTCAGACATACCTGGTAAAGAATTCTGAGTCCACCCTAACTGAACAAGTTAGTGACTTCTTTGCCCCCCAGTTTCCTCACTTATAAAATAGAGATTGTTGGGATACCATAAGTGATTTATGATTTCCACACTCACTGGAATAATTTAATAATAATTTAAAACCTGAATAAGAAAATACAAAATTTATAATCAGTAAAAAAATCTGCACCCCTCTGTTGATAGCAGCACAGTTCACAATAGCCAAGACATGGAAACAACCTAAATGCCCATCAAGAGATGACTGGATAAAGCTGTGGTATATGTACTCAGTAGAATTCTATGCAGCTGTTAAAAAAGATGAACTTGTGCGCTTAGCAACCAGTGTAAACAACTAAATAAAAATAAAACAGAATGGTTCATCCTTTTTGCCTACCTGCCTACTCTACTTCATTACTGCCTGCACCTTTCCTTAAAAAAAAAAAAAAAAAAGAGCGATTCAAATGACACAAATAAGATTGTAGTAAGCAAAAAAAAAAAAAAAAAAAAGCTGAGATATGCTATATCCAGAACCTATACATTCTGATTGTCTATAGATCATAATGGAAACAACTACACTATTTCCATTTAAATAACATGTTTCTGTTATTTTACAGTGGCAGGTTTTCCCCACAATAAGTCCTTTGCTGTACTCAGTATAATTTGAATTGGAGAAAAAAAAGCACAAACGATAGTGTTTTTCAAGCCGTGACATTTTATCTAGGAGGGAGTCAAGTACAAAGCAAGTACTCTGGCTTAAAAGACATTCATTACTCATCCCAATACCTGTCAATATGGAATATACAGCCTGTGGAAATCCTTGATATAAAAGTTTCTGAAGAAGATTGAGAAATCTATTTTACTGTTAAAAACAAACAAACAAACAACTTCACCTAAGAACAGTTTTCAAAAAATTGATAGAATTCTGATGAAAAAAAAAAAAAAAAAGATTTCCCCTGTAACTGCAGGGAAGCAAAACGAGGGCCTCGTACCTGACAACATTCCTTGGCTCAGGTCCTTAGGTCCTTGGCCTGCCATTTATTGCTCGAGTCACTGTGTCCAACAAACCTGACTTCCTTAGTTTCCTCCACAGATCATCAGAAATGAATAATAGATGTGAAAGGTCCTTGTGAAAATGGTGTTTCTAAAGTCAGGAGAATTTCTAAGATGTCCAAGGCACATTCCATTTCTCAGTGTCAAAGATGAGATAAAATCAGATGTAAAAAATACAAAGCCAAACAAAAGTCAAAGAATCATATAAGGATGCAGAGAGGACCCTAAAAGGAAATATTTTCAATAGCTAGTGAAATCAAAATTTAAATACAAGAAGGCAATGCAATAAAGTAATAGTCCTAAATCCACCAATTTGAGACTAATAGTTTTTTAGCTTTTAAGATGAAGCTGGCTTTGCAGTTACATATAAAGTAGTATATTTTCTTGTTCCTATCAAAATGGTAAACTCCTTCCACTACTGGCTTCTTCCATAAAAATCAATCCTGGAGAAAGTATACCTTAGTGAGAGTAGTCACAAGAAAACCGGGAGGAAAAAAATGAAAGGCAGATAAACAAAAAGAAAACTACATATGTTGGCATGAGGGAGCTGCAGTCTAAGTGGATGGGAACAAGTTGTTGAAAAACTTTCCAGAACACTCTTGCCTCTCCCTGGGGACAGGCAAAGCACACACTTCACCACACAGCAGACCCCGGGCAGTCCGTCGTCAGTGCAGCGGGAGGGGACGTCTTACAGTCTCTGGTGAGGTGAGCCCAGAGAAGACCCGAAAGTGATCAACAGGAACAATGCTGTTTTGATTCAATGTCAGATTAGAAATGATCAGAGACTGACCGGCAACACTTGCCAATTCTCCTACCAGACACAGAAGCACATCCTGGAAACAAGAACTGATCTATGAATCCAGACACCTAGATAACTACGAAGAATATCCAGAATTAAATAAATACACAAATCTAAACTTTTGACACTGGCCTCCCTTGCTAATAAGAGGAAAAGGTAGGAGACAGGAAGTGAAAGGGAGGGCTGAGCAGTGCCAGGCAACATCATTTTAGACATAAGAGGGATAAAAATGGGTTCCTCTATAACCCAGATTTCTCCCAAACTAGTCATTCCAATTGGCTTCACTAACCAGAAATTCTATCTGCCGCAGCTGTTTTGGAGGAAACAAAATTGTGTTTATGAAGATTTAAATTAGCTGAAAATTTGGCCACTAGGTGGCACCAAACCACAGTCATCCAGGACTGACACAAGTTTGGCTCTCAACTCAAAAAGCCAGAAATCTTGGCTAGCAAGCTTCACAGATCTGTTCTAGTCTAACTTCATCAATATCAGTATCACACACATTTACGTACTTATATAATTCAAGACTTAGACTCCCTTCATTGGTGAATTTTCATGTTTTTAATGAAGCAGAATTATTGTAATAAATGTACAAATAATTTAAAATAGACATAGCCAGGGCAATAAATACATGAATATCAGCAATATGAAGCGTGAATAAGAAATCTTAAAAATATATTAAAATATTAGTATTAAATTATGACAACAAAGAGTACAGTAGGAGAGTTAAAGAGCAGAATGAATACAGCTAAAGGAGGAATTATTAATTTAGAAAAATCAGACTGGAAACCTTTCCTAAAAGGCAATAAGGAAGAAAAACATGTAACAGCTTGAAGAAAAGTCAACAGAAAGAAGCAAATGTGTGACCATCTAGATAATAGAAGTGTCAGGAAAAATAGTGGGGAGAAGGTTAGAGAGAAAGAGAAAGCAAATTTTTGAAGGAATAATTAAAATAAATGTTTCAAATCAAAAGAAAGATGAACTATTTCAAAATTAAAAAAAAAAAACAACTCTCTAACAGGACAAATAAAGAAAACTATATCATGACAAATTATAGTTAATTTTCAGAAAAAAGGAAAAACATGAAAGGCCATAAAGCTTCCAGAGAGAAAGAAGATAGGCTTTGACACATCACTGGATACACTATAAAATAGTAATATTTTAAAGTGTTGAGAGAAAATAATTTTACCCAAACTCTTCTATCAAACCAAACAATCTCTCAAAAGAAAGGGAGGAGTATGAATTACTCAGGCATACGAAAGATTTTCCTCACAAAGACCCAAACTGAAAATATTCTTGGAGAAGTCTCTCAAATAAAAAGAAACAAAATCAAACACATAATGAAAATATACAGGATATAAGAATTATCAAATATTCGTGTTACTGTATTACAATCTAAGCTAAACAAACAAAACAAAGAAAAATATATACACAACTAAGAAATGAGAGCTCCAAACAAGGGGCAAAAAACAAGAAAATAAGATTAACAAGAAGAAGACTAATAATATATAGTAGATATCAACAAAATACAAAAAGTGTAGTATGAGAGATTTAAAATGTTTACTTAAAACTAAAAATATTAACACACTGTGACAAACCTTTCATCAAATGGGTGAAACAAGACAGAGGAAGCAAAATGCAAAATGAAAAAAGGGAAGAGTAAACATTAAACAGATATTTTTTAAATGCGTCCTGAGGAGGTTCAAAGACTAGTACGCTCCGGAGAGCACCGCCTGCCCACACGCATCAAAATTGAACTGTGTGCCGCGCCCTGCTGGAGTGGAAGCTTGGCACAGTCCACAGACATCTCAAGGGCCCGGGTTCATGTTCTGGGACTGGCAGAAACAACCAAGATGACCAACTAAATAAAATAAAGTGATTCCGTGTCCTCTTTCTTTCTATCTGCCTCTGCTTGCCTTCATTCCGTCTGTACCTTTTCTTAAAAAACAAAAAACAAAATAAAAAACAAATAATCATTCAAGAGTTATGAACTTTGAAAAGGAACAGAGAATTAGGGAGCTGGTATCTCCACAAGGAAATGGGACCAAAGATGTGGAAAGGGGTAGAAAAAGCTGAGATACTATCTAGGCACAAACACCGCCCCTGCATTGCAACCCAAGGTCACCAGGGATACCAGTAAAAAAATGAGTCTCTTTCCAGGGACCGAAGGGTACACTCCAGTATCAGGAGCCGCCGCTCCTAGAAAGTGCATCCAAGAAGGGAGGCAAGTACATCCTGGAGTAGAAAACAGAGGGCCTTTCCTTCGGAGGACAATAAAATCCTGGGGAGAAGGGAACACAGGACTGACAGATGAAGCGAGCACGGACCTGAGGGATTTCATTTGTTGAACCAAAAAATATGGCATGTGGAATAAGAAAAAGGATTAGCATGGCAAGACCAGAGATGCTGCTGGATGTCCTCGAGGGGCTCGTCTATCTGTGTGGCACCAGCACTGATGAATATATTGTAGCCAGGCCTGGCTTATCCCTCTGCCATCAGCATGCTTGTGGTGTCAGACAGTTCGTTCTCACCGCTGCAGTTCTTGTAACAATCAGGCAGTACTCTTCCAGGAAGAGAGGCAGCCTGGTCCACACTCCCAGTACAGCCAACTGAGCGCTTTCATGCAAACCTTGGTTTGTGGAGATTACAGCAGCTCTCCCAGGAAAGATCACTTGAGAGGCTCCAGCAGTCCTGTAAAAGCATTGTGTGTCCCAGCCTGGAGCTGCTGCTAAACAGTATTTTCACACTAGCCAATTCATGCAGCAAAAAGCCTCCAAGCACCGGAAACTAGAGATCCCATGCCCTGGGATCCAGGGCTTGTAGGGTATAACTAGAGAACTGATAACATTTATAGAGGGGGCAGTGGGGTGGTGCTTTGACACAACTGGCTCCCGAGGACCGAGGAGGCATTCAACCTCTTCCCACCTGTGGTCCCTATTAAGACAGTGTTATACCTCTCACCTAGACCCATATATCTGAGGTCCTATCCTGATGCCATTCTCATGTCTGTGCCTATGGAAGGAAATTTGCCCGAGGAACATACTGGAATTGCTGCTAAGGTAACAGTTATAGCCCAATGCTACTGAGTAGGCTCTGATGCAAACCCTTGGCCTGATTCCACCCTGAGGGCTGAGTTCTCCAGCCTTCACCCATTGCTGGATCTAAAGTACCAATAGTTCTAACTGGTACAGAGGATTCAGCCTATACAGCAACAGTAAGTCCAGTATCCTGAACTATTACTCTAGGCCTGAACTCTGCAACCTGGTATCCTAAGGCCAGGTCATTATATCAAGACAAGGAGAGAAAGCCATTTAGCACAGCCTATAGAAAAAAACACAGAGCACCAAATAAAATAAAAATAGAGAAATATACCCCAAATAATAGTCAAAACAAAACTCCAGGGAAAAGTTTTAATGCAACTGAATAAATTAAACTGCTGAATATTTTAAAACAACAGTTTTAACAATGTTTATGAAATTAAGAGAACAAGGAAGGAATAAAGTAAGGACTATAACAAAGAGAAAAATGAGAAAGTTCCGAAGAGAAATCACAGAGCTAAAGAACACAACAGCTGAAATTATAAATACAATAGAGAGGCTCAACAGACAGTAAGAAGCAACCTATCAAATACCGAACTTAAACATAGAGGAAAACACACAATCAGATCACCAAAGGGAACAAAGAAATAAAATGAAGGCAGAGTAAGAGACCTGTGAGATAATATCAAGAGGAAAAACACTCACATTTAGAGTTTCCAAAAGGAGAAAACAAATGGGCAGTAATCTTACTTGAAGAAATAACAGCTTGAAACTCACCTAACCTCAAAGTGTTACAAATAAATAAACAAGCCCATGAAGACACACCAAGATACATTATAGTTAAAATGACAAAAATTAAAACAAGTCATGTATAACGAACTCACAGATATCATTCTGCTTAACGGGGAAAATCTGAATGCATACCCCCTAAGATCAGGCACTAGGCATAGACATCACTTTTTATCACTAATAGGCAACACAGTGTTGGAAGTCCTAGGCAGCACAATTAGACAAGGACAAAAAAGGTATCCAACCTGAAAAGCAGAACCATCGTATTTGCAGATGACATGATAATAAGTAAAAAAAACATCAAAAGCTCTAGTAAAAACACTTAATAGAGACAGATGAAAATTAAAAAATCTGTTACATTTCTATACATAATGAAACAGCAAAAAAAGAAATCAGAAAAACAATCCAACTTAAATGAAATGCTTGAAACACATATAACCAAAGAAGTGAAAGACTGAAAACTATAAGACGATGTTAAAAATAAACAGAAGACACAAAGAAATGCAAAGATATTCCATTCTTGTGCACTGGAAGTATTAACACTGTTAAAATAGCTCCATTGTCTAACGCAATATACAGATCCACTGCAATTCCTATCAGTCACAATGACAGCATTCTTCACAGAAGTAGAACAAAATCATGAAATCTGAAACTATAAAGTATCTCGAATGGCAAAAACAATCCTAAGAGAACATGTTCCTTAACTTCAAACTATATACAACAAAGTATATAGTTTGGTGCTGCAAAAAAAAGAAGAAAAAAGGATCAATGTAGCAGAACTGAGAATTGAGATCCAGAGAAACCAAACATATATGACAACTAATTAACAACAGAGAAACCAAAAGCATACAAAGGCACAAGGAAAGAGTCAAGGAGTGGTGTTAAAGAAACTGGATAGCCACATACAGAAGAATTAAAGAAGACCACTGTCTAAAACCACACAAAAAATTAATTTAAAGTGGATTAAAGACTTGGATGTATGCATACATCAGAGAAAGGGTTAATATTTCAATGTGTAAAGACCTTATAAAATTCAACAATCAACTTGATTTTAAAATGGAGCCAAGTTTTTTTGTTTTTTTTTTAAGTAAAGGTGCCGGCAGGAATGAAGGTGAGTAGGCAGGCAAAGCAGGCATTTTATTTATTTTTTATTTAGTTATTCATCTTGGTTATTTCCCTACCCCTACTCCTCACCCTGGGACATGAACCCAGATCCTTAGGATATATGTGGGCTATGCATGACCAGAGGCAGCAGACACAACCACTATTACACCAGGGAGCACGGGACGGAATATCTTAATAGACACTTCTCCAAAGAAGACATGCAGATGGCCAAGAGGCACATGAAAAAATGTTCATTGTCTCTTATTATTAGGAATATAAACTGGTACAGTCATTATGAAAAACAGTATGGAACTTCCTTAAATAATTAAAAATAGAAACTTCATATGATACAATTATTCCACTTCTGGGTATTTGCCAAAGAAGACATGAAAACATTAATTTGGAAATATGCACCTCCCATCATGTTTATTACAGCACATTTACAAACACTAAAAGCTTAAACAACTTAAATGCCATCAACAGATAAGTGGATGAAGATGTGAGACACACACAAACACACACACACAAAATACTACTCAGCTACCAAAATAAGATGAAATCTTTCCATTTTCAACAACATTGACGGACCAAGATGGTATTATGCTGAGTGAAATAAGTCAAAGGGAAAAAGACAAACACATTACTTCGAAAACTCATATATGGTATATAGAGAAACAATAAATCTATCAAGAAAAAAAACAAAAAAACTTTTAGCCTATAAGAACAAATCAATAGCTACTAAAAGGGAAGGGGAGAAGGCAGTGGGCAAATCAGACAAAAAGGATCAATTATATGATGAAAGCTAGAATTGAACTGTTAGTAGCAAAATTAATATAGTATATACAGATCTTAATTTATAACGATGTACAATATGTATGCAATGTTACAGTGCAATGTTACTTTAATCAATTAAAAAGATTAAATAATAAAGTCATTTTAAATCTAACAAATTAAAACTGGAAGAAAACTTCCTTAAGTTAGTATGAGCTATACAGAAATACAGTTTTATCTGAACTTGGCTGAATACCTAGTCACAGAAATCACTAACTAAATAAACTGAAATAAACTTCAGTTCCTAATTTTCTTTACTACTTATCCAAAATCCATTTACCATCTAAAACCAATTGAGATACTCTTGCTTCACCAACAATCTAAATACAAGCACCAAGCAATCTTGGATAGCAAAGAATATCTGTAGAGAAAAAATTTACAAGAATCATTATACTTTATGTAGAATCGTTATTTTCTTTAAGAGCAGGAATAAAACAAAGGAATTATTGGTATCACTACTGTTAAATACAGTTCGAGAGATCTTGGTCAAAATAAAATGGAAAAGAAAATTTGTGAAGACTGGAATGAAAGTGGGAAACATCATTATTTTTAGATGTAATATTCACCTAGGAGAAAAAGCAACATTTTTTTAAGATCAGAAGACAGTTCAGCAAGATTGTTCAATAAATTAAAGGGTTCTTATCATAGAGTCCATAAACCCTAATGACTCCATAAGTTTGGATAGGAAAATAAATTATATTTTTATATTCAGCAAATTTTATTTACTTTCCATAACCATTATTACATTTTACTTTTATTTTCCACTATACAGTAATTACTTCAGTTTAAATCTATGTTTGTCTCTGGCTTAAGTGAGTCTCTTATAAGCAGTTAATGACATTCTAAGCCAATGGAAAATGTTAAAAGGCGGGAACCACTATATTTATATCAACTAAAATAGACTTCCAGAAGCACCGCACCCCCCCCAAAAAAAAAACAGTAACAAAAGAGAAAGATGGTTCTATGAAGGCAGATAAAGTCAAATAGAAAAAAAAATTTTAATGGTTAGTACTGATATTTTATACAGGGTTAGATTATAGAAGACCTACCTGAGGCAGTGACATTGGACGAGAAATTTATTTCTAGAATGAAAAAAAAGATGTCTTTTTCTTCAGATATAATTTCTAAACTTATTTTAAAAATAAGCTGTCATTTATCTATGACCATGATAATGATAAACAGAGATGGCATAAACAATCACATGCCAAAGATAATTCTCAACTAATTTTGGCTCTTAGTTTAATAATTGCCAGCAAATCCAAAGTTGGCTAATTTAAATTATCATGTGTCCCAAACATGCCCCACTCTCTAACAGAGTGGGTAACTAGAAAGAAAAACTAGAGGCTTACAGGCTGGCAGTTGATGGTAGGGGGAAGTGAGAGGGGAAGGATAAAGAGAAACAAAGGAATCTGGACCTCATGAACAAATCATGAACAAATGACATTTCAGTTTTCATTTTATACCAGAAGCAACAATTCTAATAGAGTGATGTGTGTGTGCACACATGCTCGCATGCAAGCGCATACACCTTCATCTAGCAATTTCCCCGTTTCACTTTCAAAGCATTTTTATCACAAAGCATAAAGGTTAAAGGCAAATCTGTTAAGTATAAAATGGCTCTGGTTCAATGTTATCAGAAAAGGTCCAGAACTTTATATTATATAAACACTCATGTTTTTCTTCTGAGATGCATCAATCACTTGGCACAACACTTCAGTCATCGCAGAAAGCCTGATTCTTCACTCTTTCCCTGATAAACTGCTCAATCAGAACAATGCCAAATTTATGTCTAAGTACCAAACTAAAAAGCAAGAATTTGATGCCCCCAAAAAATAGCAAGGGGGAGAAATTTGTTTTCTTTGAAGATACATAAACACCATTTCAAAAGGTTGATATCGATTAGTATATTTCATAACTTTATATACGTTTTTAATTAAAATTAACTATATGAACTGTTATCTTGGAATGTATCCTTTCCTATACTGTCATGAAAGCTTTCTGTAATCTTTACCTTAAACGAGATTCATAAGTAGAGTTCTGAGATGATTCTCTCCAGATAATCCAAAACAAGAAATGTATGAATAATTTAATTGGAAGAATGTATACCACAGGGCTAATTCCATCAGACTTAGTTATACTGAATATTGATAAAGGATATTATAAATTCTCTGAATCTTAAGACTTTTTTAGGCATTTTAGATTCACAAAAGACACATAAGGATAATCTCCACTATCAACATCCCAGAGTGGTATATTTGTTACCACTGGTGAACGTACATTGACTCATCGAAGTGTCTAATTTACATTTAGATTCACTCTTGGTGCTTGTACATTCTGTAAGTTTGAACAAATATTTAATAGCATGTAACTATCAGAACAGCATCTTTAAGAGTATTGTCACTTCCCTAAAGATCCTCTGTGCTCTCTGCCTATTGATCCCTCCAACCCTCAGATTCCTCCATTTTTATTTACTTTCCATATTAACACAGGCCCCACGAGTTCACATAAGAAGAATCGTGCACAAAAGAAGAATCTTGAATATTCACACTTGTGGCCATCTGAGGTAAGGCAAGAATATGAAAATACAGGTATTGAATCTTCTCCTCACCATCCCTGCTTCTCTCCCAACAACCAAAGGCTTCCCCAAAAAAGATCATGTATTATCCATCTCTGAATTCCCAACACTTAAGACAGTACTGCCAAAAGCCAGATATTTGAAGAATAAAGAAGAATGATAGGTGAAATCTTTTAGATGAAGTTTTGGTTACCAGGTTATTTCATTATAGGAATTACTATTAATCAGTCTTTGGCACTGGGCAAAAATGTATTTCTCTCTACATAATATCAGTGTAAAGAAGTGTGGCCATAGCCCCCTGGATGGAAGAATTGGCAAAATCAAAATAAGCAGCAATAGCAAGTATCCAAAGCTAAAAGGTCTCCCAACAATTATTAAATGAAGTTCTCAGGCATGTAGACTAAAAGGCATTAGAGAAGCAAACAATCCCCAGGCATTTATAAGGGATCCATGGGAGGTAAAGTTTAGATTCTAAGAAAACAGTAGAAGTGCCTAAGAATTAAAAGGGAGATTTAAATAATGAGAAATTATCAGTTTCTATAGACAGCCTACAAAGAAGTGGTGTTCATACTTTATTCTTGATAAACATTTCTACTCTCCCTCCCCTCTCTATCTGTCAACTTTCTCTCTACCCCTCCCAAACCCTGGTGTGTACATTCCCACACCTCGCTTCTAAAACATCTTAATTTCATGCAAATAAGCAGTGTAAATAATTAAGCAAATTTTTTGGTGAATAAGGACAAAGTTGTTTTTTTTAAAAAAAAGAAAACATAGAATAAAAAGCAATACTTATACCTAAGGAAAACATGCTAGAAATCACAACGCCTGATAGTTTCACTTTTCCCAGTGAACCACCAGAACCAACCACTAAAATTGTAGCTTTTCCCCCTTTCATTTCCTGTTAATCCAACAAATCTCTATTAATCCTACAAATCACATTTATATGTGGCAGCTACTTGTCCTTCCCTCACACTCCACCCAGTATCTGACTATAAGGGAAGAAAACTAGCTAAAGAGAACACAGCTTTCATTCATTCATTTGTCACTGTTAGTAAGTGCCTTCTAAGTTTCTGGCCCTAAATTTGGCTAAAAGAGGATCATTGCTGAGGTAAGGAGCACTATAAAGAAAGGAGAGAGGAGAGATCACTACAAATTCCAGGCTTACTCTGAAATAAGTCTGGGTTCTCTATGTTATTCTGTTCTTCCTCTACCCATTCAGTTACCTAGTAGGAGGTAGGAGAACACACACATGCACGCACACACGCACACATACACACACATACACACACAAGCGTGCATGTGCACAAGGAAGTTGGTGAGCTCCTGGCATCTAGTGAAGCTATGGGAATCCTGTCATAACAACACAAATTCAAACTCTGGAGGAAAAAATGGGAAGGTGCTATAATCCATACACTTACAAAAGATGAATCTCTACACGAAGAAAGCGAGCTTTACAGTCAACTTCTTGAGTGCACATTTATGGTCTGGTACATGGTTTATGAGTTGGGATATACCTGCCAATAGACTACAAACTATAAAACAGTGACTGTAAAATTGTATGATCAGAGACTCAGCTATAAATGCAAGGTTTTACCATGTATCTAATTCTGACATCTTAATATTTTATGTAGTTCCATTCACCCAGTTGAAAAAAAATGTTTAGTAAGAGAATGAGGGAGGAAGCATTAGGAAGAACTCTTGAAATATCTCCAAGACCAGGAATTTCTGGCTCCCCTTCTTACTACCTATGTAACCATGAGCCAACTAATTACTCTGTGATTCAGTTTCTATATCTATAAAATATGACTAAAAACAGTATGTACATCTCAGAGGGTCACAGTGAAGATTAAACAAGTTAATATAGTGATAATAAGTAGCACATTAAAAACAACCAACAAATGTTAACAAAGATTGTTATAATAAATAACCTCACACTTACCCATGAACAGAAATCTGATTTCACTTAGAATAAAACCAATATCCTGTTAGAAATCTATTAATATGACAGATGGCCTAATTGTAAAAAGTCAAATAATTATTTTTGTATATCTCTATGTATATGCTATACGGAAATACATGTAGCGTTTGGTATGAAAAAGAAATCATAAAGTTGATTAAGCACTATTCTGTATGATAGAACTTTTAACTTTCAAAAACAAAGATGAGTTACCATAATTGTCCTAATTGAGAATATAAGGAAACTGAGATGCTCAAGGTCACAGAAGGGAAGTAATTCACAGTAAAGTCCAGGTCTGCATAACCTGAAAATCAAAGCTCCTTATAAGTATGTACACTGCATCTACAAATAACTCAACCCACTCAGAATTACATATGTGTGTATATAAAATGTAATGACTTTTAAGATTACTTATCATGAATGCTGGATGAAATGCAAATGTGTAAATCATAAAGGAGATAACAAAGACATTTCCTTCACCGTAAAACTACGGTGTAAGTTTTTGTTGAGGTAACACCTATGATATAAGACTCCAGCGAACCATTTGGTCAAATACAGTTCAGGTATTTTGTTTTGTTGTAGGGGAGTGGGCAGTAATAGTAATTTAAATCAAAACAGTTACTAAAATCATTACAAAAAATTTTTAAGTCACAATTTTCACTTTACAGATGATCTGGCCTATGACAAGCCTACTGTGACTGACCCTGAGTATATTTTCATTAAAATATAAAATAGGAACCATGCCTACCTTCTACCTACCACTAAAGAGCCACTAAAGAGATAAACTGTTCTACTGTCTACTCTTACACAGGAGAGGTGGTGAAGGGGAATGAACAAAATACTATTTATTTTATGTCAAAAATGATAAGTCCCCTACAAAGGATGTGAGATTAATCCTCAGAGCCATGTAAATGCAAGACATTATTATTCCCATTCTGCATAATAAAAATAGAAACAAAGACTTATCATTATTAGAACACTCATCCAATAAATGGCATCGCTAAATCTAAAACTGAAAAAAAAAACTCTTAATCTGAAGCCTTCTCAACCAGTGATTCCAGAAGTAGCCTTGGCTGTGCTCAGTGGGCAACAAACACTCACTTTTTCACTGGTTCTAATTTGCTAGCTCAGCATTCCTTCTCCTTTACTATCCCAGAAGCAATGTGGATGGGGAATTTGGGTAAGAGGAGATTTATACACTGCATGTGGACATCCCCTTCAAGATAACCAAGAGAAAACCATCTGAAGAGATGCTAAATACAAAAAATTTAAGACATTAAAACCTGAAAACAAATATTAAGAAAGCTTATGGGAGCCAATATTAAATCATCTTTCAGAGATTCTTTAGCCAGACACTTCGGGGAACTATCAGTGGAGTGAAAACATGTCTAATTCCAAAGACAAAATGAAATTCTTAATTAACTGGGCTTTTTTTCTAGTTTGATTTTTCCAACTTTTGATTACATTTCATTGCTTCATTGTAACACAGAACATTAAGAAATGGACATGATAGTTTATTTTAAATACTTGAATTGCTCTGTGAGAATATAAAAACTGCTTTCGGAGAAGCTATCAAATGACCTTGATGATCTTTACAACATTCATTATAGACTGGTAAACATTTGTGAAAATCCTTGCTGTGATGATTGATTGTATTTTTCCCTGCTTCAGTTACCTCAAACTAAATTGCCTGTCATTAAAATGATGACTTCTGTCAATGCAGTTTCTTAATCCTTCCTCAGTCCTTTCTAGCAATGACAACCTTAGAATAATATATTGTAAGTCTTTATGGATCAATAATGCTCAGTATAAAACACTGCAATCTACCACCAAGATTTTTATCCCCCTATTTATGATGATGTCTGACAAGCTAACTAACAGTAAAATTTCTTACTAAGGGAGAAAAAAAGACATCTAACAAACAAGTCAAATACAATACTATAAACAGCATATGCCAATCTAAACAAGTTAAGAATTTTGAGTGAAGCTAAGTGTTAGCAAATGCTTTTATCCTAAAGTAGTTAATGACTGAGATGTCATTCGCAGACTACTCAAGAAAAAAAATTATTATTCAGGCTCCTACTTAGACATTTTGAAATGATTTATAGGCGGTTATTTATGTAAAAGGCTTCTCTGCAATGTCAGAAACAGAATGTTTCCACTTAAGAACCATAAAAGATGAGCCAACATGCAGACTCTTGTTAATTTTTTCACACGGGCAATTAGAAAAGACTTTATTTTTCATTTAATCTATATTTAGATTGTACGTTGGACATGTTTTATGAAAATTAGATTATAATTGCCTTTAAACACTACAATTTTGAAGTTTTCATTTAAACTAAGAATTACTTAAAATAAATGCAATCATATCAATGAAATCAGAGCCATGACACTGCCTTACAATTGACATTACCTCTTTTATATAGAAAGTTTTATTAACTGTATCTCCTCTAAAGCTCCATATGCTTCATCATTTGTTAAACTCAACTAACCTGAAATCTTTGACAGCATAAATTGAAGGGGAAAAGTTTCAACAAACTAGCGATTCACCCTACCTTTCCTCCCAAACTAAATTATGTATCTGCAGAATGAGAAGAAACAATTTGTTTTTTACTACTGGACATCTTGTGGAGGGTGGGGGGTGGAGAATTGGATTTAATTAGTTTTAGAATAAACTACACATCAAAATATTACTTTAAACCTCTGGGAGGTGGAAGGTGGGAGAGGAATGTGATTTACAGACACTTTTTTCTCAAGAAAATGTTGGAGGAATTTAAACTGAGGAACTAAAATAAAAGCATAGAAACCATGAAAAATAGACATCTAATACAGAAAAGAAATCTAAATTAAAGTAGGAGATCTTAGTATTCCAGAGAAATCTAAGGGAAAAAAAACACCACTATTTCATTAGTTTGGTCATATTGAAAAAAAGTTTATAGTTCTATCAGAGTGTAGGATAAGAATTAGCAATTGGCACAAAGAAAACTAAGGTGGAGGGATTACTAACTCAAGAAATTTACAGAAGGCAAAAAGAAAGTAAATGCAATATACATATGTAGTTCTGTTATAAATGTCCATAATCACAATACTGTGATACGAATATATTGGAAAGATGAGCTGAGAAAAAAAGAAAAACACGAAATGAGGGGAAATGAGATGAAGTACTAAATCATTTTATTTAGCAGAAAATCATTATGTAATTAAAACTGAAAAATTAGGAAACTAATACAAATTGGGGGGAGGAGGGTACAGGGGTAAATAATGGAAAAAACCACAAAAAAATGTTAAACAGCATGTGCTCTGGAGGACTTAGGAATGGACAAAGAGGATCCATTTTGCTCAATAAATTTTAACTTAAAACTGTACGCTGATTTTCAGAATTTTTAACTGAATAAACTGGAGCGTGCATCAACAATGACAAGATCTCAAAAAGGATACTAGGGAAAAAAATATTGCAGACTGTTAAGTTTATTGTTGAAACCATTTCTGCAAGTTTAAAAACAGAAAACAGAGAGAAAAAAAAAGAGTATAGACTTTGTTAGGCAAACTGGAACTCCTCTATTTACTAACAGTGACACTACAAAGAAGTTACCTTAGCCTCAGCTCTTAGCCTGTTTTCTCTTGTGCAATACAGGGATAGCAATAGTATTTACATGATTGTTACTTTGTGAAATCACACCCGTGAAGTGCTCAGTATACAGTGCATTCTTCATAAATCTGTTATTCCTTTTTCTTCACTTTTCAATTTTTCTATAAAGAAAATATCCATGCTTAATTAAAGTACTGTTCAAATATTAGCTGAACTAGGAAGCTGCATCTATTACTTGATCTAATGGTTTCAGAAGAATGTACAGACTCAGTTGTACCTTCCCTTTGCTGATATCTGCCACACACAAACACTGAACAAATATTTAAAGAGTTCTTGGTTTGAAAGGGTGCCCTAAACTCCCCCTTGACTTTTACTCATTCAACAAATACTAAATACTCATTAGGTTTAAGGAATGGATAAGAAGGTATTAAGAATATAAAAAGCAAAATACATGATTTCTTCCTCTAAACAGCACAGGGAAACAGAGAAGCAGACAGAAGCTATGCAACATGACATCACGGGTTTGAAGTCAGGCGGTCTGGAGTTCCAATCACAGCTCTGCATTGTGCTTGGGGAAACGCTCTTAAACTCCAAACTCCATTTTCCTTTGCAAAATTTGTATAATCGAAATTGCCTTAGAGAGTTGCCTAAAGATGAAGAAAATATCCTTAAAGCAACTCCACAAAAGAAAAGGTGCTCAGTACTGGTAGCTCTTATTTATATTAGAATTATTACATCTCTAAAATAGAATGTATCCAACGATAATGTGTCAGTTTAAGTGGC
The DNA here is from genome assembly GCA_004363575.1 of Solenodon paradoxus. Lineage (NCBI taxonomy): Eukaryota > Metazoa > Chordata > Mammalia > Eulipotyphla > Solenodontidae > Solenodon > Solenodon paradoxus. The sequence goes on from RJWH01001040.1 coordinate 328,027, forward strand.
AAGATTTTTCTTATGGTTATATAAAATAATAATGTATTTTATATCCAGTGAAGTACAGTAGATAGGGATGAGAGAATTCTGTAAAGAGTGGCAAAACCAAAGCCACAATACAAGAATTCCCAGCCCATGACATTAGTGTGAATTGTTCAGGCTGGTTGATATATGTAGTTGTACACAAAGAGGTGTAAAGAAACAAGGCTGAAAAGAGACAATCCCAAGAGTGTGTCTACCCATGTCATTGTCATGCTAGTTAATTTACTATTGCTTTATGTGGCAGGGTATAAATCTTGATAGAATTAGTCTACAAAAATTGTTCTTCAAATTGACTCTTCTTGCCCCTTATTCTTCTATGCCTAATGCTATTTAAAAAAAAAAAAACTAGTGAGGTTTTGATAATTGTTTTGAACTTAATGAATTCATTTGGGGAGACTTGTCTATGTTTTCCCATCCAAAAGCATAGCACCTCTTTCCTTTTTTCTTTCTTTTTTTTTTTTTTAAGAGGAAGGAAGCAGGCAGAAATGAAGTCAAGTAGGCAGCAGGCAGGAAGAGAGAGAGAGTAGAGGAAGAAGCAGTTAGTTAGCTAGCTTTTCATTTTGGATGTTCATCCCAGTCCTAGGTCAACAACTTGGGTTCTTGGGTTCTTCCTGGACTATGCCAGACGAACTGCAGACTTAATGCCTAAGCCAGCAGGACACACCTCTCTGTTAAACTCCTATCTTTCAATAAAGTTCTATCACTTTTTCCATAAAGGTCTTACATATCTTTTGTTGGATTTAGTCCCTGTAATTTATTTGTTAGGTTTGACATTGTAAAGGGTATTTAAATTATATTTATAAATGGATTATTCCATAATCTCAATTAAATATGGCAATATGATTTATATCTCTGCATTTAAATTTGTTTTTTATGTTTACATGTAACACTATATTAAAATTAACAAAACTATTTTCATGACACATGGAAAATTAAAATTTCAAAAGTCCAAATGAAAGTCATACCACATATGTAACTTTATTCAAGAACACCTTCAGCACAGATTTAGAGTGTCTTGGAAAGAACTTAACCTCTAAAACCCATACTCATGTATAATGTTATAAAATATATATATGATGTTAAGTTACGTGTTATATTATTACAGTACGACTATTTGTTCAACTTTGAAACAAATAAGAGGAATGGTAATGATATCAAGGCAATTATTGTCCCCCAGTTTAGTGATTTTATTCTGTGAACTCTTAATTGCCCACACCAACAGAAAGAAACACTAACACATGCAACAGAAAACCAGAATATCCATTCAGGTGAGTTGGAGAAAAACTAAAAAGTTACGTATTCCCTAGATTTACAAGTATACAAAGCAGTTGGGTTAGCATTTTTTTAAGAGAGTCATTGAAACTAAAAAAATAAAACTAATGAAATGAGTATGAGACCAATACGCCAACTTCCAAATTTCCATCTCCTGGACTCCAGATTTTAGACAGCCTAACTAAACATTCCTAAGCTAATGTTTTCTGACATCTCAAACATGACATGTTTAATACTGAAGTCCACCCCACTCCTAGTTAGTAGTGACTCAAACCAGAAACCTCAGTCCTGAATACCCTGTAAAAAACATTCTGAATCCCATCATCGACTTAATGTGACTCTAGCTCCTTAATACCCTCTTTTGTATACACACTCACTGCCACTGCCTTAGTTCAAGACATATTATCTCAACCCTGTACTACTGCAGTCACTTCATTAATTGGCTTTCTACCCTCATCCTCTATATTAGGCCAGAATAATCTTCCCAAAATCTTACTCTCCTGTTCAAAATTCTTCGATGTCTCATCAAATTAAAGGATAAAATCCAAAATTTAAAGCATCCCAAAGCTTTAAGAGTTTTCACCTCTAGTCACCCTAATGGTTCCCTTTTTCTGGCTCTGATTTCTAAATGCCTCCATAGCTCCACACATACTAATCCTTCAACCTAAATTTCTTCATTTTCTAGTACCACCTAGAATATTCAGTTCCTTATGAACAAGCTGATGCATCATCATCTCACAAAAAAATCTTGTCTGAACTCCCAAAGACTTAAACACTGTGAACTTTCTTTAGAATCATGCCTTATTATAGCACATATAACACTGCATTTTAATTCTCTTTTAATATATTTTTCTCTCCCCAAATAATATATAGTTGGGAAATATCCTGACTTAAAACATACTGTCACAGTATTTATTAGACACAAATATCTGTATGCATGTGTGTGTATGTTAGGTAAACAATAACACATTTTTATTAACTCATCTGAAAATATAGTTATCACTGATATTTAAAAATTTCAAAAGTGTTAGCAAGAACTTTTATTATATTTTACAACAAGTGAAATACTGTATATTCAGTTATATATAAAACTTAAAATATTTATACTAATTTTAAATGGCCTACTCATTTAAGAAATGACTAAAAGCTTTCTAATCTAAAACAGTAAAAAGTGAAAATCCAATCACAAAAATGTGTCTTCAAATATAGAAAAATTTTATTTGTTGAAAATAATCTTGGAATATTTCTGTTAACCCTAAGTTTTAAGAGTATACACTATTTAGGAAATAATATACAATTTACTAAACAACAAAATATAACTTTCAAATTATGGCCTTAGACTATATTCCTCATTTACTAATTAATCATGGTGTATTTTATAAATCATAAGATGAAATAACAAACAAAAAGTTAACAGAAAGCCACTTACATCTAACTATTAATTGTAAATTGAACAAATTATGAATACTATTAATAGCAAGGATCTCACTCAGGAGTAATGAATATATTCTAATCACTAAAAAAAAATTACAAAGCAGACATACCAAAAAATATTAACAAAAATTTTCAAATCTATACTTACTACTAAGATAACATTCAATTATAAAAAGAATACATGTAAACAATAATTTTAAGTTATGCAATATATATACTCTTAATGTGATACTAGATTACAAAATATAAAATATATAACTCAATATATAACAAAAAATCAAATTTCTTTTTACTTTGCTGTCTGAAATATGTACCTTTAATAATTCCAATTAAGTCAAAAGTTACTTAAAATTTTTTGCATTTACAATCTAAGCTAATATTAACATTATTGAGCGATTCTCATTCATTATGAATGTTTTAGGAATTTTTGAGAACTGTCTAGATTCAGAAACATATATCGCAATGGATACGCTTTTAACCTTTATCTTACCAATGCAAAATAATGAATTAAAAATCTCTAACCATCACTATAACTATATATATATATACACATAAATATGTGTAGATAAAGTTGAATCTATGACTATATACATAATAAAGAACACACATTATCTATATATGTATACTTATATACATATACATGCAGATTTTAAAAATGAAGACCCAGCATAGCATTAAAAAAAAAAACCTTAATATAGTACTACCAGCAGGTTTTAAAGAACAACTTTGGGATATTTGAACTGAGTCATTCTAACACAAAGTTCATGCCAGAATAAGATTTGCTTATAACCAATAGTCTTAGACAGAATATTTTGTTTTCATTTTTTCATTTCTTCCATCCTTCATTTGAAGGATTTTTGTATCACTTTCAGCCAAGTTTAAAGTGAGGATTTTCCTTTCAGTGGTTTTTGGAGGGAAGGTATGTAAAGTCTGTCTAACTATATCAGAAAGACTAGAAACAAGTATTAGTAAGGATGTTAAGAAAAATGAACTCTCATGCACTGCTGGTAGGAAAGTAAATTAGTGCAACCCCTATGAAAAACAGTATGGAGATTACTCAGAAAATTACAAATGGAACTACCATTCAATCTAGCAATTCCATTTCCAAATACATATCCAAAGAAAACAAAAACATTAATCAAAAAAGATATATGCACCCCTACAATCAAAGCAGCACGATTTACAGCATTCATCAGTGATAACTGAATAAAGAAGATACGGCATATATACTTGATGGAATACTATGTAGCTATTAAGAAGACAAAATTGCTCCTTTTGCAACAACTTAGATGAAATTTGTGTTGATTGTGCTCAGCAAAATTAGAAAGAAAATAAAAACACTGAATTTTTTACTCATGTAAAATATTTTTAAAAAATGAACAAAATACAACAAAATTCTCATAATCTAAAATCAAGACTATGATTACCAAAAAAGGGAGGAGGAACAGGAATGAGAAATGGGTAGTAGGGGATAAAAATGACAAAATTGAAGGGTACTAGAATTCTAGTGGTAGGTACAGTGTGATATTCAGGTGCAAATATAGTTTCCTGAAACTTAAACAGTACTGTAATAAAACTATGAAACATTAATAAAATATAAATACTAAAAACTAGAAAGTCTCATTCTAGTCTACCTTATTATTTCTCCTTTCTCTTCCCACCCTTTGAAACCAAATTTCAACTCCACTGTGAAATTATTTTATTTTCTAACATTTCTCTGTATCTTTCCAAAAAGAATTCTGGTTGAGTGACATTACTTCAACATAATATACCAACAACTTTAATAAAAGGTTATACAGTTGTTTATATATATATGTGTGTGTGCATGTATATGTGTGTGTAAATATTTTTTAATTTGGAGGAAGGACTTAAAAATCATTAACAATTCTATTATTTAACTAGTTTTCATATATCCAAGGAAAAATTTTAAACTACTTTTAAAATGTGACATTTTACTTGTTACATATATTAACTATTTAGAGACTGAGGAATTAAATGATTCCAGTAAAAAAACAGAAGTGAGATTTGAACACAAAAAATATTGCTCCACTATCCATAGTATTTAAGTTTACAGCATCTTGTATGCCAAGGACTATATTGGAACTTGGAATTCAAATTTCAAACAAGCAAAATACGTAAGTCACTGTTTTCAAAAAGTTCATACCTATTCATATATACATAAATCAACAAACCTTTCTAGTAATATGATCCAATGGCTAGCAGAGTTTAAATGAATGTTTCTTTTTTTGTTTTTATTTTTAAAGACTGAAATATTTTTAAAACATTTTTAAGTGTTTTTTGTTCATTTTGGTTGTTTCCCACCCCACCTACTTAAGTTGCAAATCCAGATGGCTGCACTTTAGGCAGAATATGCAGAGCTGCAGACTTAACCTCTGAATCACCAGGAAAAGTCAGAACTTCTTTTAAATCCATTTTATTGAAGGAATATCATAACACTATATAGGCTTAAGGTGTACATCATAATAAATCCACATCTGTGTATATAATACATTAAGTTACCCCATTATTTCAGTTTTTCCTTCACTATACTAACTTAATCCCCTTTACAACATTGGCTTCCTCACCCCTCCTCTTCTCTTCTGCAGATACTGATACACTTTTCTTTTGACTAAAATTCTAATGTTGTTTGATTTAGTTCATTTTTAATAATCTATTTTTGTTTGATTTTAGTTCATTTGCTTGTTTGGTATCTCTATATATCAGTGGTACCATATGATGTTTGTCTTTCTCCTCACTTATGTCACTAAGTATAATTCCCTCTAGGTCCAGTCACGTTGCTGAAAATTCTTAAATGAACTTGTCACAATAGACATGACATCAGGTGTCAAAGGCTTGGAAAAGAAAGGGGAAATAATAAGGCTAGAAGGCAGACTAGAACCAGACTACAAGGTCTGATTATTAATGGGCAATTGGGAAACAAAGAAAAAGTTTAATAAGACCAGTGAAGTATTTTAGTAGAAAAAAAAAGAAATGCAAACTTTTCTCTGCTATTGAAGACAGGATGGAAGAGGAAAGATCAGTGACAACCATGTTAGAAATCTCCTGGAATAGTCAAGAGAGATGAAAATTGAAGTAAGCCAGTATTATCAAGAGAAGAAAGAATGAGGAGTCATTTCCAAGGTTTATAAACTAACTTGATGGGAAAGATGAGAGACAGGACCATGTCTGAAGTTTCCAGCTTAGAAAATGGAAAGAAGTGATAAAATTAAATAGATATATAGAAAAAAGCAACAGGAGTTGAAAGAAACAAAAATAATCCAATACAGCTAACATTAGACACTCAGTTACTTTATGCTATGAAATAGAAAGTACTACTGTAAGTTCCTTAAACAGATTTCTTTGCTTTTTTATACATTGTCTTACTAAGACTATATGCAAAATATGTACCCTAGTGGCTTAGCGGTTAAGCCCCTGGGCAGAGTCTACATTAATCCCAAGGCCCTGGTTTCTTGAACAAGGACCAGGGGAAACAACGAAGATGAACAACTAAATATAATAATGCTTCTTTCTCTGTTCTCTTCTTGCCTGCCTTCATTTCTGCCTACACCTTTCTTTAAAAAAAGTGAGCCCACGCTTCTAAAACTTAGTGTTATAAAACACTATATTTATATATATATATATAAAACACTGTATGTTACAAAATTCCACAATAAAAAATTACCAAAAATGGACTATATCCAAGAATATTAAGCAGAGAATAATTTCTTCTTAGAAAATATGACCTAAAATAATCTTCCTAAAATCACTAATTACTGATCTATTTACCATAGATTATTAATATATAAGAGGTAATATTTTGATACAGCTATAACACTCACTTTGTTGTCAGCAATGGAAGAACCACAGCTACCTCTCTACATGTAGTCTGAAAGAAAATATATTTCTAATATCTTTGAGAGTATAAAACACTGTTAGCCATATTTTGCTATGATAAAATTAGTTTTAATATTTTAAATACATTATTAAAATTAACATGTTTAAATAATTCTACTGTATTTTGTGCTCTAAGTATGAATTTTAAGATAAAACATTCAATATGATGAAAGTCCAAATATATAAAAATATAACTGCAATAAATTGGTAATTGCTATTTTGAATATAAGAATTCATTGTTACATTTTACTTCAAATTGTAATTAATGAAGAAAAAATGATTTAATTTACTTGAAAATTAAATCTAGCATCATTAGGGTAATACATAAGATAATAATATAGGAATCTCCTGATTTTCCTCAGTTTGATAATTCCATCTACGGCATATAAAATAATCACTTATATTAATAACTTAAATAGAAACAGGTCTGAGATCATTTTTTAAAAGGATAACTTGTAATTCAGTAATAGACAGCAAAGTTAAGAAAACTTAAACAGTAAAACATGGTAGAGGCAAATTGTTCTGGTGAATTTCCTGAAGTACAACTTTTATGCATAAATCTATACTGACAGAGTTGCATAGGGCCTCAATAGTTAAGGAATATAATCATTTACAAAATGTTTTCACTGAATTAACAAATTAAAATACATTAGTTTGACCAACAGGTGGTGCTCAATCTCTTTTTTAAGAAATAAACATCCCAAAGCACTTCCAGCATTTCTATCCCCAAGCAAGCAATGAAATTATGCCATATTTAAAACTCAAACATCAGGCAATCCAATGCATAAAAATAATTTCAACCATTTCTACTGTGCAGAAGAAAAAAATCCTGGTTACCTTACAAAAGAATTTTAAGACTAATACTACACATTCATTCATCTATTTTTGCTGCAAGTTTTTTTTAATGTTGATGAAAAGCATTTCTTTTGAAAACCAACATCACTATTCCATAAAATTAAGCAACTCAGAAATTAACATTAACAAATTATGATAGTGTTCAATATAAATTAAGAAATAACTAATTTTAAAATATTTTACATGAGTTTAAACCATGGCGTTAAAATTGAGTATTTAACATTTTATCCTTTGTTAGAAAACAGTTTTAAAAACAAGCAAAAAATTAAGAAACTCAGCTAAATCAGAATCAGCATATTTTTGAAAACTCAGGTTATATGGCATTATTTTCTACTTGTAAAAAGGGCATAAAAACCAGCAGCCTGTCTGAATTCTAAATATCAATCACTTCACCAAAAACAACTGTTACTTCTTATCAGAATAAAAACAGTTTCACTCTGTCATTTCCACAAATATCCAAGACTTACATTATAAAATGTTACTTTATCTATTGTATAACTATTTTTTCTTCAGAGAAATAAAATACTACAGAAATTCTGCAAAATGTAGCACTATAAGATAAAAAATGCCCCCACCACAATAATTTTTAATCTACTCAAGTTACAGTCTTCTTACTAGCTAAGTTGAAGACAGAAAGGGATATAGTATTTGTTTTCTAAATGTCAACAAGACTAAAAGACACTAAGATAAATTATTGTTTTATATAAAATCTGTGAATAGGAAAAGATTTCTTTTCAAATGGAGAGCAATAAAGTAGTCTAGACAAGGAACTAAACTAAAATCTAAACAAAACAAATTTAAATGGGTTTTTAGTTTCACTAGAAGCAATTAAAGGCCTATATTTTGCTTTATAAAAATCAAATGCCAGTGATCACTAATTCATGAAATGATGCTAAGTAGAAAGCAACTCCATTTCAGTTGGAAAGATGGGAAACAATGTAACTGTAGAAAACACAAACGACTTTATTAAACAACAAAATTCTCCATTAACACGAAACACAGCTAATCCCTTGATAAGATACTACCATAGCCACAAAGAATTTTAAAGTATCAGAAGTCTTAAAATTCCCAATTCATTTTATTTAGTGTTTAGATCCAGGTTTATTTATTCACTATATTTAACCATGAATTTAACACCTGATCTAGTTCTCACATGCTTTCAAAATGAAACAAATAAAAAATAAAAACATTATTTTGGCATTTAAAATACGTGTATTTATTCATAATTATAGTTTATAAAATAAGAACTTTTCTTCCATATACAGATGGAAATTCTGGTACACTGGTACAATGTTATAACATTTAAAATTAACTCTCCATTTTATATATGCCAATATTTCATTAAAATACAACAAAGCACTTCCTCCATACCTAACTGCCAACACTGACACCAACTTTTGAGCATGTATCTGAAAAAAGTAGCCCAAATTGTTGTTATTCTAAAGTAATATGACTTAAAATAGTTTTTAACATTATAACATTCTTTAACATTGTTAAAGTAACTTAGTCCAGGTTCCACTAAAATCTTGTTTTTATTATAAACTGATTGGCAAAGTTGTATCTTTATGACATACAGGATAAATTCCCAATTTGCAACCAGTTTAGAGCTCCTTAAGTAAAATCCTCCCTTAGTGAATCTGAGAGTTTTATTCCCCACCCAAGGTATCATTAATGTAGTCATATGCACACACACAGAATAGTTTTTAACTTTTTCTTATATTTACACAAGCAGGTTAACATTACAGAAATATGACTAGAAAACAATGACACACTTAGTGTGTATTTAAGTCACAATGTAAAGGTTGCTGACTAAAGAAAGAAAAGTCAGCAGATAGGCTCATTTCAACAAAGAAATTCCATTTTAGATAAAAGATATATGCACACACACACACACACACACACGCACACATACGCATATACACACACACACACATATTTCCTACCGGAAACTCACAGGCTTTTTACTGCCCAATAAGTTGCTAAAATGAATATGCAAAAATGAAATGCAAAAAATATAAAAATTTATTTAAATTTTAAAAAACAAGGTCAGTCTGCCCCTGTTCATGATTGGCTGCTTGTCCAGTAAGGCCTGGGTCCCTAGGTAAGTTATCCACTCTGCAGGAGCTGATTGAAGCAGTGCATGTGAAATTCAGAAGGCTCCAGGAGGAACTAAATAGCGTGGAACACAATAACACGATAAAATGTCAGTCGAGAATCTGAAAAAAAGGATAGATGCCATGGAAAAATCATTAGATATTTCTTCCCAAAACATCTGAAATGATGGGTAAATGAGCCTAAATGTCCAAGTTTAGACCCTAATTTTAAAAGTTTCAGAAAACGGATTTCTTAAAGTTAAAAGGGAATTCATCTATCTCACAGTGAATTAAATTCTGGTTAAAGTTTTGAGCCTGTATAAGGTACTTCTCAAAAAATCAGAAATGGTTGTTTATCAGCATCTCACAAGATTTTTTAAAAATAGTTAATAATCACTAACTCTGCTGATCAGATTAATATTTACACCTCTAATTGAAAAACCAAATTAAAAAACTAAACTGATTTTCAAGTTTCACTCAATTGATACTAAAAAATCCCCATTATTTGATTAAAGAAGTTACAGCAGTAAGTGCAAAAAAACCCCAAAATACACACACACATATCCTTTAATTTTTAGCAGATCTAAAAAGAAGAAATCTATACACAGAGACACACTCTACTGCTTGTTCAAAATACTACAATTTTAAAGAAAGTCATAATTTTGGGGATTATACAATAAATGCCTTAAAAAAGAAAGACAATGGCTTTAATTAAACATGTGAACTAAATTATCTACTGCATTATAGGGCAGTTGTTAAAAATGAATGACTACGGTAGATTTCTTTCTTTTATATTACTTAATAAAAATAATTTATTATTATATTATTTTATATTACCTCCATATGAAGGTTTGCTTTTTTACTGTAAAAGTAAATAGGTTTAAAAATGTTCTATATACAGTAGAGATGTATGCACTCTATGAAGTTTGGTTTCATTTTATTTTGCTATGATAGCATTTGGAGAAAACCTGAAATAACTCACATAGCTTCTTTCATACAAAAAAATAAAGAACAACAATGATAAAGAAAAAAAAAAATAAAGATCTGTATTTCTACCTACATTCCATTACCTAGAAGTTTTACAATGGAGGTCTATGTGGAATTGTTTTATATACAGGAGGGTAAAGTTCTACTGGTTACTAAAAATTAATGACTCATAATGATTTATAATTAAAGATCATAGTTAGCAAGCTAAAATGAGTGTTAAAGAAAACATGATTATATAGACTTATAGTTTAAAATAATAGCTTAAAATATACTCTAATGAGATTATAGACAGCAATTATAGTAAAGTATACATATACAAGAGGGTAATAAAAAAATAACATTCTAGTTTCTTCCTATGAAATGAGTATTTATTCATGGATTAAAGCACTTAAATTATAGCTTTATAATCACATTTTTTTGTCTACTGATATTTTTAAAAGGTACAGATAAAACTCAGGGGTCTCTGATTTCTGTTATTTCTATCATTTGTTAATTCTGTGTAACCTTTGGTTTTACTTTATTGCTCAGTTTTTAAGACAGCTACCTAGTCTCTTAAAAAAAAAAAAAAAAGCAGATGGGGAATATATTTATAAAATAGACATGTAAAGTGATAAAAAGCTAAGAAAACTGTAAGAGTTCTAAAATGCATATTAATAAAAGGAATTTTGAAACAAAATTGGAGAACTGTTGGCATCATTTGAATTACAAAACAATTTAAGTTAGTAATTTTACTAAATTTACTTTAGTACACAATTACCAAAGCTTGTGTACGCTACAAGATACATATACAGCACTTAAAGCTACATTTCTAATGGATAGAAATATAAATATTACATTGACTAATATCTAAACGCAATGGAAATTAAGTATGATAAGTTTTGTAATTTTGTTTTTAGTTACAGTAGTATAGAACTAGTCTAAGATAAAAGACAAATACTGGAGAAGTATCGGCTATTTAACATTGATTTACTAAGTAATAAAACATTATTCCAGGAAAATATTTATCAGTTATCAATATAAAGGGGATGGTTAATAATTATATACTAAGAGACATGATTATTCTATTTAGGTGAACCATAAAAATTTTTGAATGCAAAAACATTCAGTACATCAATTTCTATAATGATAATTTCCATGAATCTATAAATACCTACCATGACATTTAACTCTAATAAAATAACAAAGTCTAGATATTCTTAATAGGAGATATAAGAATTGATATAACAGGATAACTAATTTTAAGAATACCTCCTAGTAGGACAGGCAATCCAACCATTTTTCATGTCGTGACAAGAGTATGATATTTCTATGCGCCAACCCATCATAAGACTTTCTGAAAAACATGCCACAAATTTGGGCCAATCAATAAAGCAGTTGGTCAAGCTAACTTAGCTGAAGATACTGGTGTCATCGATGTAAATAAATTGACACATCCAAGGAAAAACAAAACTTTACACTAAAATAGAGGCAAAAAAAAAAAAAAGATAGTATAGTAACTATCTGTATTATGAATGTAAAGTCATCACCAACCAAAAATACTTCAAAGAATACATCAATAAATTATAACTGAAGAGTAATTCCTCTCAAAAAGGCAGATGGAGGAGGGTTCACTTTGGTCTATGGAATAACTATTTCAAAGTCTCAAAATTAAAATTATAACTATATATTACTTCTTAACTCTATTAAGTCTTAGAAGGTTCTCAAAAGGAGTTATTTAAGGAAATCACCTTCAAACTAACCCTTTTTAAAAAGTGAATTAGGTTTTCATTTCCTAGTGCTGAGAGTAGCTTTAAAAAATTAAGATATAGATATAGATATATAAATATATATATATAGATTTGTAAAACCTGAAAAATGTCTTCTAACCCAGAAATTGTTATTAAGATTATAAATTTCCTCATCAAATCCTTAAACCTAATTGAGCCATTTAAGAAATACATTTGACACACGCTGGTGTACACCAGGAACAGAACACATACTTCCAGAGGTCTCTGGTTCAAAACCTAGGGCTTGAGGGTAACACTCAAGATGCACAACTAAATAAAAAAAATTCAGTGCTTCTTCCTCCTCTCTTCCTGCCTGTACCTTTCCTTAAAATAAAAAAAAAAAAAAAGAAAAAGAAATGTATTCAGTATTTTAATTTAAATGATTTATATTTAACCAATACTTAAAGGAATAGGATATGTGACATTGTGGGATAGTCTAGCACAAAATGTTTGCTCTGGTATTGACACATATGCCTTAACATACACTAACTTTTATTCTATAATGCAACCTATGGAATTAATACACAGATATGTTTAATTTTTCAGAAAAAAATTATGTTAAAAGATAAATCAGTGATAACTCATAGCCACACAATTAACAAATAAATTGACATCTAATTCAATGCAAAAAAGTATATATTTGCATTAACTTTTAAAAAAGAGTAACACATAATGATGCAAATACCATTATTTCAAGAAAAGAACTATATATCAGATTATACAGCTTCAGCATCAAGTCCTTGATTCAGGTCCAGCTAGTGTTAATACCAACACAATATGTCTAAGTCAGTATAAACACTTCCTAAGGCTCAGAAAAAACAAGATTCTTCTAAAAGAATGCTTCAAAATATAGTCTATTTTAGTAACTGTCATCTCTAAATTACCTAATATACAGCTCAAATAAGTCATATAATGAGTAA